>JAYESA010000005.1:308744136-308954136 GCA_036927795.1 Iris macrosiphon
ATGGCAGTATTTGCCAGGTCAATAAAATATCACTAAATGTGTTGTAAAACGTCGCTAAACAGAAAATTTTAGCGACGTTTAGCGATACAAAATACGTCGCTAAATTAGCGACGTTGAGTCGCTAAACGTCGCTAATAAGAAAAATATTAGCGATGCAAATACGTCGCTAGAAAATGTCGCTATAGCGACGTTTTGCGACATTTTTCTGTCAGCGACTAGCTTAAATGCGACTTCATTAAAATGTCGCTAATTATGTCGCTAATTTTTTAGCTACGTTTTTAGGCCATTTACCGACGTTTCCAGGCGTCGCTAATTTGAATTATTCTGGTAGTGTACGCCAGCGTATAACGAGGACAAGGTCGACAGTAGCGTACCCTGCTACCCGCAGGTTCGACAACACCCACAGGGGGGCATCGACGTACCCTGCTTTCCACAGGTTCGACAACACCCACCGAGGGGACGTCGACGACGGAGAAGAGGGACGGTGGTGGAGAAGAAGAAAAGAGATGAAATTTTTTTTTTTAATGTGGAGAAAGATATTCAGAATTTTGGCTTTGATACCATGTAGAAATACTTTATTTATTTATTTTTCAAAGAGGGGGTACATATATATAGGAGGAGGCTAGCCTCCTCCTTACTTTCTATCCAATGTGGGACTAAATAAATCCACATAACTCAACAGAGAATATAGAAACTTTATGTCAAATTTTTTTATTTTCTTACTTCTTAAACTAATCTGCAAAAAAAAAAAAAAAAAATTGGTTGGCCCAAGTCAGTGATCTCGGCTTAAAACTATCAAAATTTTGGCAATCTTAACTATGCATGATAGTCTTAACTATACACAAGGACTACCAAAATTTAACACTTTTCTATTGTCCCAAACGTGACTGTACATGTTCCGAAACTTCGTACCTGCATTAATAAAGTTTGAAAACAATATGTATTACATATGAAATCTAAGAATCTGAAAGAAAAAAAACTAGATTAGATCAAAACTAGAATCTAAACAAACAAACAAACAAAATACCTAATTTATCTTATTATTTATTTAAAGAAAAAAAAACACAACAACAGCAACAAAGTCTTTATTCCAAATTTCTGGACGATACTATTGTCCTCGTATCGTACAAACTAAACCTAAAATTCCTAATTTTATAGACTAGTTCCGCCACTAATTACAGCACCTAGGCTGCCACCTTTATGATTTATGTGACGACTAGGCAAGCTGTTGAGATGGTTCATCTACAGTTGATCAACTTTCTGGAGCTCGAGTTAGGAGTTTGTTTTCAATTGATGAGGGTTCAACAGCAGTGATCTCAGAATGCATGCTCTGACTTGGACAATCCATCCACCGGAGATGAAGCAGGAACTCAAAGTACGTACAAGCTGATCATATTGTTGTGGATTGATGTGGACCACAGGATTGTGAAGAAACCAAGCGTTACTACTATTTCCAAAACCACAGGATTCTGAAGAAACAACCATTAATAATACAATGTGGCCGATAGTGCGAGAAAAACGAAAAATAACTATCTAGCTGCAAAGTATAAATTTATCCCCAACAATAATACTAGAGCATATGATTGCATGGAGATTTTAGCATGATTGCATGCATAAATTTCTATTTTAATCAAGTTTACAAGATTAAAATTGCAATATAAACTATTTGAAAACAAAAACCAACAACCAAATTAAACAACTAGAGAAGCTACAAGAAAATAATCAATAACTTGTATGAATCTGGAGAAACAAAACCATAACTGCACTAGCTCTTCAAACAAAGACAAACAATGCATACAGTTATTAATGTGGCTTCTAATTAATTCTTCTTCTTCTTGGCTAGAACGAAGCACAGCTGCTTCCTCTGATCTTCTGATCCCAGCTCCCTGAAGGCCCAGAGCTCTACTTCGTCTCCGGCTCGCAACTCACTTATGATCAGGAACTTTGTCCATTCGGAGCCGTTGATGATGGTGCCGCAACTCGAATTCCAGTGACCTAGACTCAACAAGAACCTCCACCCGCCTCTATTGTACATCTTCACCTCCAGTCGACCTGCAATACCATCGCTCTTCTTCTTCGCGGCCACCTCCTCCTTCTTGTTGCCACCGGCGCCGTTAGATGTACTGCTTTCTTCTACTTGATCTTCTACCATCATCACGACCTCCTTCTCCTTCCTAATAATATTGTTGTTGTTGATGCCAACATCATGTACTACTTTATAAGACGTACTTGCTTCTCCTTCTTCTACCACCATCACCTTCTTTCCCTTTGTATCTATAGAGGGGGCCGTACTTCCTCCTCCTCCTCCTCCTACCACCATCACCTTCTTGCCCTTCGGGTTAATCTCGATGTTGTCATCATGTACTAATTTTGCCTATTAGTCAGAAATTAATTTTAGTTAGATCGATAAAAATTAAATATGAATACCTACAATACATGACTTAATTAATTAATTAGAGTTTAAGATCAATGAGGAAGACGATACATATGTATGGTGAGTGAAAAGAGATCCTGATATGTACTTAGGATGTTATGTACAAATAGTCTAACTCATCATAATTTCTATTTCATATTAATATACGTATGTACCTTCTTAGCCGACTTTCTTGAAACATGATACTCTGTGAGGTTGCTGGCTCTCTTCTCGTCGTCGTCGAGCATCTTACAGATAACCGTATTTACGGCAGTGTTAACGACGCGGAGACGGTTCTGCTGTTTGTCGACGTCGGACGCTGATAGTTTCTTTTCCATCACGAAGCATAGTTGGCCACCGTTGTGCTTCCGCACCAAATCTTGAATCCATTGTGGTAGTTCTCTCTGTGGTACCGTCGCCACCGCAGGCCATGGCTGAAATTTTTCACCTCTTTCCTCCTCCTCTCTCTCTTTCTCTCCATGGGTGACTCTCTCTCTCTCTGTCTCTCTCTCTCTCTCTGTGGTGAAAACAATGAGGGGGTATATATATATATATATATATATATATACCAATTCCAATGTTAAATGGTTTATGCTCAAAATTTTATCATTCATTCGGATTCATTCAGTCGAATTCATATATAATATCTTCCTTATCTGGCTAATTTGTTGCATTTTAGGATTGTTTCCTAATTAGTTTCATTTTAGGATTCTACATACGTATAGAATATATTCCTACACCATAATGAGAACCTGCAGGGATGGGATTTGATATATAAGGAACCGCTGGGATACGATTTGATAAAATTTGGCAAAATTCCCAATCCTAATGAGAACCTCTAGTATAGGAACGTTGACTTCAATATTCTAAGGATATGTTAGTTTTGTTTATAGAAATTCTTTTTATGTCCAATATTTTAAAGTACTTAGAAAAAAAATACATGCGGCTCCTCCTGCGCATGCATGCTTCCTCTCGTTGCATATATACTTCTTCAATGACCAATATTAATGCATGTACTGATCAAGAAAATATATATTATATGTGTTTGAAGAAAATATATATATTATTACTGTTCGATCACGTAGAATGAATATTCCTTTCATTGAAAAGAAGGATTTTATATATATAGAAATGTTGACTTCAATATTCTAAGGATATGTTAGTTTTCTTTATAGGTATTCCTTTATGTCCAATATTTTAAAGAAAATATATAATATTAAAAAGTATTTTATAAGTTTTGTTTATCTGTAAGGAATATATAAGAAATTACTATTCAATAACTACCTACAGATTAAAGTTGACAAGTTCTCCACGGAATCTTAAAATAATCCATAGTTAAATGGAAATTAGAATTCTAGTAATTGTACAAAAATATTTTCTTAATACAAATTATCGATAACTATTGTACAAAATATTTCCAGAATCTAATAATAAAATTTCAACTTATGCAAAAGTAGACAAGTTATAGATAACTGCACAAAATATTTAATTTTTACGAATTGGACGGTAGTTAATTATAATTTTTAACTTCCTTCCTTCCTTTCCTATATATATAATGATAAAATCAATCATCTCAATAATCTTCATATTACCATGGAGCCCAAATTAAGCAGCAAATGTTATAGATAATTGTACAAATTAGTGTTGAATTTGTAGGTCCTACGACATGCATTATCATTTCTCATTTAAGAACATTAATTCTAACAGCCATAGGTAAACACGTATATCATCAACAAAACCACAATTAATTAGAATAAGTCTTCAAAGATTTTTTTTTCCCACAGATTTTAAACACACATGTTAAATATAGAAACCAAATTCAGCAACCAGAGAATTAAGCTACAAGAAAATAATCAAATTAATAACTCGTTGAATCCGGAGAAATAAAACCATAATTGCAATTTTCAAACTATCAAAGACGAACAATGCATTGCATTCAGTCATTATATAATATGGTGCAAACAGCAGAATCGTCTCCGCGTCGTTAACACTGCCGTAAATACGGTTATCTGTAAGATGCTCGACGACGACGAGAAGAGAGCCAACAATGCATTGCATTAAGTCATTATATAATATGGTGACAAACCAAAATTGCATTCTTCAAACTAACAAAGACGAACAATGCATTGCATTCTTCAACCTAATACGTGCGGTTTCAAATATAGTTTGTTTTAAAAAAAAAAAAAAAGAACTCGGAAAAAAAAGAATGAAATGGCACCTAAAACGTGCGGTTCCAAAAAAAAAATTTAATAAATAAATAAATAAATAAATAAATAAATAAATATATATATATATATATATATATATATATATATATATATATATATATATATATATATATATATATATATAAAGAAAAGAAAAGAAAAGAAGACGTATAAAAAAAATTTTAAATCGGAAGCCGCACGTACTATGTGCGTTTTCAAATTTTTTAAATTCAAAAATTTTAAAAAATGTACATCATTTTAGAATTTTTTGCATTATAGTCCCTTATAATTCATTATTTGCAACTTCAGTCAAAGTAGGAAATAAAATTATTTTATTTATCATAATTTTTTTTATAAACTTCAATGAAATCAAAATAAATAAAAAAGTTATTTTTTTTAATTTTTTTAAGACGAAAAAATTTAAAATAATTGTTTTTTTTTTCACTAAATATATTTTGGTATTTTTTCGGCCCAAAAAAAAAAAGAGAAACCACCTGTTTGTAAATTATTTTTTCGGCCCCAAAAATTTTAAAATTAATTTTTTTTCTTGTTCTTTCCTTAGAATTTTTTGCCACACATGTACTAGGTGCGTTCATGTTCTTTCCTTTAAATTTTTTCAAACTATATTCTCTGCCACTAGTTTTGTTAAATTGAGTTCTCTGTAAAAAAAAATTCTCTTATTTTTTAGTCCAAACTATGTTCTCTGCCACTAAATTAAATGAATTTTTTTTAATATTTGGGCCAAAGAACCAAAAAATGCTTTTTTCAATAGACTACGGAGTTTGAATTGCATTTCAATAGACTACGAAGTAGTAGCAGTATATGTGAAGCCGAAGATTGTTGGAAAGAGATGATGGCAACGTACAAGCTACGAGAAAAAAGTTGGTTGCCAAAGTTGTGGGAGCGGCGAGCTAGTTGGTTACCTTGTTATTTGAATGATAAGTTTCTTGCAGGCACGCGTACAAGTCAAAGAGCGGAAAGCATAAATGCTTTTTTCGATACATATGTTCATGCAAGTACACCCTTAACTGAGTTTGTCGTTCAATATGACAAGGCATTGGCAAGTCGTCGAAAAGCCGAGGAGGATGAAGATTTCAAAACTATCGATACTAGGCCCGTACTATCTTTAGAATGGCCACTTGAGGAGCAAGCTAGTAGATGCTATACAAGAGCCTTGTTTTATATTTTCAAACAAGAAATAAAGGATGCCCAGATTTATTGGGCTGATAAAGTGCACAAAGAAGGAACAATAACTACATATCTTGTTGGGCGGGCGACAAAAGAGAGAAGTAAATGGAGGACTATGTTATATGATTCTAATGGGGTTGTAGTTTCATGCGTCTGTAGACATTTTGATTATGTTGGATTACTTTGCAGGCATGCCCTGTGCATATTGTGGAAGAAACATATTCCAGAGATGCCGGATCGTTATATTTTGAAGCGATGGACCATTAACTCTCGACATCGATTTGCAGATGTTGGCATGGGTGGTACTATTGAAAATTCTGAATTGGATCGTAATCTTCATTGGGGTATTCGTTACAAATGCAACAAGGCTTTGGAGGTTGCATATAAGGTGCCTAACTTTGCTGCTGAATTTGATAGGTTTCTAACAAGCAAGTTAGAAGAATATGATAACTTAAGATTGTTTGAAGGAGATGATGTGTCATCCCAAGGAATGAATCACCAAGTTGATCCTATTGCACCAACCGTATCCCAAAATTCATCAAGTTTAATTCCTGAAATTAATATTCGTGATCCTACGACATCTCAGAGGCATAAAGGGCGACCAAGACTTCCTTCCAGATTATCTTCTGGATTAGAATTGTCTCAAAAAGAGGCTACTAAAAAAAGAAAAACATGCGGATTTTGTGGAAAAAAGGGTCATTACAGGACTGGGTGTAGCAAAGCTAAGGTATTGTATAAGTTCAATAATTTTGATCCTTGTCTCTTTTTAATGAGTTAATTGAGAATATGTTGAACTTTCAGGTAAACAATATTGTATACAGTGGTCAATCTGATCCGGGTGGTTCACAAGCACTTCCAAGAACTCACTAGGTAATTTTAATTTACTGAAGTCTATAGTTCAATTATTGATACATATCACATGAATTCTAAGCTTGCAGTCATAGGCATAATAACACAGTGTCAAAACTTACTGCAACCCGAGCCAAGCTTATTACAACCATCCTGGCACAGCCCAGGTGTTAGTACCTGACACTGATCCCCTCTTTGTTGCATTTGATCAACTAAAACACCTTCACTAATTTACTGCAGGTAGAAAAACTTGTTGTTACTTCTACTATCACATCCAGGTATCCCCTTACTGCCACACAACTAAACACACATATAAACACACAGTCATGTACTGCCAATGAGGAACTGAACATGCACCCTTGAACATGATAATATTACTGCAATAAGAACTCCCAGGCACATTGCTGAGATATTAAAATACTACAGAAGTTCATCCACAGTTTAAGAACTGATTCTCAATCGTGTATCAAATTCTAAGTCACTGCAATAAAGCTGAGCATCCTGCACACTTCGATACACAGGCCACAGACATATGTTAACTGAAATCTAGTGCACATACTGCTAACAGAGAGTATAACCTACACTAACAAGCTAACATCCATCACTGATACACATAAATATTAATATGTGCAACAAGAACTTTGGGGTTATACTCCCAGGCACATTGCTGAGATATTAAGCCTATTTGTCTGTGGCCTGTGTAGTATTCATTACATACTGCTAACAAGCTAACTCCCAGGCACATTGCTGAGATATTAAAATACTACAGAAGTTCATCCACAGTTTAAGAACAGATTGTATTTTATATCTCAAGGAACAGATTGTATTTTATATCAGATTATGTGCAAAAAGATTTACTTGTGACAATGTTGAATTGTATTAAAAAAAAAGATTTACTTATGAACTTTGGGGTTTAATGATCAAACCCTCTTACACTTACACAGATTGTATTTTATATCTCAAGGAACAGCCGAATTGTCATGAATGATTTACTTGTGACAATGTTGAGATTCACTGTATAACTCATTACAGGTCAACAGATGGGGACTCTGAGATAAAGAATCCTGAAGTGGAGGAAGGTGGTGAACAAGAAAAACCACGAAGTTGGTGATACTGTGGAAGACACTCAATAGGATTAGAAAATGGAAGAAGTGGGGGGAAGCTCTGGGCTAATCTATTTACTGCTGGGCATGTGCAGGGTGTTGATGGACAAAAGAGGACTCATGCCAACGGATCAAGCTAGCTATCCCCTTCCAACCAGAGCAGAAGAGTAACAAGGCAGAGCACTGAATTTTGCTCTGTTGTTTCATATCTTTTTTTGTAACTCTGGATGCTCCACAAGCTACCTTTCTGTTTCTGTACCTCTTTTTTGTTTTGTAGCTTTGAATGCTCAGTGAGCTATACTGCTGTTGGATTTACATATCTTGTTTTAAAGGATGCTTTAAACTTTAAAAGTATTTTGATACTGTCAGAGACAATGTTGCTGAGCAAAAATCTTAAGCCTCTTGGTCCAATGCTTATCTTCTTAATTGTACAAGTTGATTTAATCTTGATGCTCCAGGTTTTTAGTGTGTAGACCAATTACTTCGTTAGACCTGTGACAGAGCCAATGTTGCTGAGTAAACATTTATGAACATATTTTCCCTTGTAACTCAACGAAGACTTGGAGTTATCAACATTTCTGCCACATTCTCATATGAATCATTTGAGAACATATTTTCGTCCTGTGCAGCTTCAAGTGAAAGCAGTCTTCGGGATTTTGTTTGCATCTTTTGTCGGCTTTGGTATTGCAACAGGAACCAACTCACTGTCTTCAATCTTTCACATGGAGATCCTGGGTTATCCAAGGACAGGTGAATGCCGGTCCAGTTTAATTGAACTGGGTGTGGTTTCGCAATAGTTTGTAGGTGCTAGATCACAATGAGAGACGCTTTGTATGGTGTTAATGAGAAAAAAGTAAATATGTATTGGTTCTACATGAAATTGAGTACTAAATGCCCGAAATGAGTGAAAGAGCTTGGATCTGTGAAATTTGTTGATGATTTACAATGAGCAACCTATCTTATTCTTCAGCCTTTTATCCTTGTTTTTCTGATGATGATTTAGAATTCTACATCCATCTATTAAAATGAGTGAAAGAGCTTGGATCTGTGAAATTTGTTCCATAGAAACATCATGGATTGCACTTAGTTCCGTAAAGAATTTTGAGTTATTGTTTTCTACAATTTTCTTTTCAGAGTTCTGCATCTCCAGTTAATCTTATATTAGAAATCACTTGATTTTGTGCATCTCCAATGTTTTTTAACACTATATCTCAACAAGAATAGCCTCCCCTCGTTTTGACTAAACCGCTGACTGGCCTGGGAGAAAATTCTAACTCAGAGTTCTTAAGTTCAGATAAATAAGTGACCAACGGTATCCAACAGGGAAAAAAAAGTGTGAAATGAGAATCTCAACACCAAGTACAAAATCCAACAAGAATAGTATCCGACATACGGCACACAAAGAGACTGGTCCTTCATACTAGAGCAGTCTCAACATCTCTGCTAAATCTCATTCTTCCCTCACATATCAATAAGTTAAAAAATCAAACACGCATCAACAAGAAAGAATCAAAGAAAAATATTAATACTATGGCAGAACCTAAGAAAAGGTAAAGATAAATATTTCCTTATTAACCTTGATGCAAAGCAACTATAAAGCTTGATTCAACAACAATACTACATCAACATATTGACAAACACGTCCCCACAAGGCACAAGAAGCACTCCCTCCCTCTTCTTCAGTCAGAAAAACCAAGAATCAAGCAAACAAAAACCACAGCCAGCACCAGAAACACCAGCCAGTTCCTGGTCCACTTCCTCCTCCTCCTCCTCCTCTTCAATGCCACGGCTTGCGAGAACCGGCAAGTGCCGCCGCTAATGAACTACTTCGCCTTCGCCACATTCTCCTCGAAGTATCTCCGCTTCAGGCCCGCATTGCGCTCCTCCAGTATCTGCTACAGCAGCGCGTTCAGTCCGATCATCGTGTCGCGCAGTTTGGACCTCAGCCCGTTGGTGACCGACGCCCGGGCACGGTAGACCGGCGTGTTCTTGCCGAAACTCGTCCGGTTGGCGGCATTGGAGGCGTTGAGAGCGGCCAGCCGGGCCTTCACGACGTTGAGAGACATGGTTTGAAGAAGAGGGAGAGAAACCCTAGAGGCGGCCGGGTGGAACCCTTCGGGGTGGGGGAGGTGGAAGCTTCGGAAAGGAGGCGAGCGACGAGGAAAGAGGTGGGCACAGAGGGGTGGGGGAAGCCGGAACCAGGGGGGTGGGGGACGTCCGGTGGCCGAGAGGGATGGGGGAAGCCGACAGGGGGGAAGCCGAGAGGGGGGGGGGTGGGGGGGCGAGAGGGGGGGGGGTGGGGGCGAGAGGGGGGGGGGGGGCGAGAGGGGGGGAGGTGGGGGAAGCCGAGAGGGGCGGAATCCGAGAAGGGGGGGGGGGGGGCGAGAGGGGGGGAGGTGGGGGAAGCCGAGAGGGGGGGGGCGAGAGGGGGGGAAGCCGAGAGGGGCGGACGAGGGGTGGGGGAAGCCGAGAGGGGGGGTGGGGGACGTCCGGACGTCCACCGGCGTCGGGTTGGCGGAGGTGGGATGGGGGTAGCCGAAACCCTAGGGTTAGGGTGTGCACAGAGGGGTGAGGGTGGCTGTGAGATGAGTTGCTGAGTAATTAGGCTTTGCAAATAAGAGGTGTTAAGTGCAAATATGTCACTTAAGTTTCATTTGTAAGATGGAGGGATGAGATGGTGCCACGTCACCGCCACCCTCATTTGAGAGTGATGTGCCATCTCACCTCCCTTATTCTCTCTCTCTCTCTCTCTATATATATATATATATATATATTTATATATTTGAAACCGCACGTATTAGATGCGTTTTCAGATTTAATTATTTATTTATTTTTTAACTGTATTTTTTTAAAAAAAATATAAAATATGAAAATTTATTTATTTGGTGCGGCTATAGTTAAAAATTAATTTTTTATTGAGAACGCACTCAACACATGCGTTCTCGTTCTTTACGTATTTTTTTTATCGAAAACGTACTTAACACATGTGTTTTTGTTCTCTACTTCAATTTTTCATAAACTTTGTTCTCTTTCGCTAATTTTGCTAAAATATATTTCTCTGTAGCAAAAATTTGGTAGTTCTAAGACAAAAACTTCTTTGCCTTAGGACAGAAAAAAAATTGACACTCCTTAGAAAGTTTTGTTAAGAAATGTCTTTTGGACCACTCTAGATAAAAACATTGTAGTTTTTAGGCCTTTTTACAGTATATTAAGGTTCATGATAGTTAAGATTGGAGTACTTTTGATGAATATTAATCTTCCAATGATGGACATATTTTAATAAAATGTAAATGCTAACGTACGACATAGAAAGTAAACTATAGGTAGAAAGAATTTCACTCCTCAAATCACAAAACCGAAAGTCGTTAGTAGGCATGATGTCGTACAGATTTAAATTGTACTTATATAATGCAAACATAAACATGGTTGATAGAACATCTCAGAAATAAAGTTATTGCAACAGAAATAAGCAGAAAAGTTGAATAGACACAAGATATACAAAAATAATTCTCTTTATTAATAATATTTTAGCGGAACTACAACGACTTAAAAGCCAAATAATAACTCGAGTACAATCTCTCTCTCTCTCTCTCTCTCTCTCTCTCTCTCTCTCTCTAATACAACGAAATATGTAACAAGGTTTACATCCAAGAACTATACAAACAATGCTATTCCATACATTATGTCCTCTATATATACAAAAGAAATCACCTTCAGCCGATCAGCCAAACATGCTATGAGACATCCAATCATGGAATACGGTTGAGCAATTTTGTCACTGGACTGCGGATACTGGAGAGTATTGAAAGACTACTCAAATTATATTGTGATAATAAAACAGTAGTACGATATTCCAATAACAATATGAGCTTGTATATGTCAAAGCATATTGACATCAATTTTCTAGTTTTGAAAACCAAAACCAAGAACCGATAACAACATCAAAGTCCTTACCTCAAAAATATTTGGGTCGATTATTTGAATCATTTTCTATCATTTTGTTTTGGAATACCATATATTCTTAGTTGGCTCTAGTACTAGCAGCTCCATGACTACTATTTTATCACTGATTTAATCCTCTCTTTTTTTTTAAATAAATTGGCTAATTAATCAGCTGTAAAATATTTTTTACATAATTATTTTAGTTTCTTTCTTTCCTCTGGTGAAAGTTTCTACCAAGTAACATGATATTCTATTCAGAACATCAATATTAATTCCAAACCAAACATCTAATTATAACATTCCAAATATTGAATTTGTAAATCCTACGTGCATTACCAATATTTCTCATTTAAGAACATTAATTCTAACAGCCATAGGTAAACGTATATCATCAACAAAACCACAATGAGTTCGAATAAGAATTTTTTTCTCCCACAGATAAACACATGTTAAATATAGAAACCAAATTAAACAACTAGAGAAGCTACAAGAAAATAATCAATAACTTGTATGAATCTGGAGAAACAAAACCATAACTGCACTAGCTCTTCAAACAAAGACAAACAATGCATGCAGTTATTAATGTGGCTTCTAATTAATTCTTCTTCTTCTTGGCTAGAACGAAGCACAGCTGCTTCCTCTGATCTTCTGATCCCAGCTCCCTGAAGGCCCAGAGCTCTACTTCATCTCCGGCTCGCAACTCACTTATGATCAGGAACTTGGTCCATTCGGAGCCGTTGATGATGGTACCGCAACTCGAATTCCAGTGGCCTAGACTCAACAAGAACCTCCACCCGCCTCTATTGTACATCTTCACCTCCAGTCTTCTACCTGCAGTACCACCGCTCTTCTTCTTTGCAGCCACCTCCTCCTCCTTCTTGCCACCGGCGCCGTTAGATGGACTGCTTCCTTCTACTTGATCTTTTACCATCATCATGACCTCCTTCTCCTTTCCAATAATATTGTTGTTGTTGATGCCAACATCATGTACTACTTTATAAGATGTACTTGCTTCTCCTTCTTCTACCACCATCACCTTCTTTCCCTTTGTGTCTATAGAGGTGGCCGTACTTCCTCCTCCTCCTTCTACCACCATTACCTTCTTGCCCTTCGCGTTAATCTCGATGTTGTCGTCATGTACTAATTTTATCTGTCAGTCAGAAACTAATTTTTAGTTAGATCGATGAAAATTAAATATGAAAAACTACTATATGGCTTAATTAATTATGGTTTAACTTCGATCAGGAAGACGATCGTACGTACGTACGTCTGGTGAGAAGAGATCCTAATATATACGTGGAATGTTACGTACAAATATATAGCCTAACTTATCATAATTTATATTTCATATTAATATACGTACGTACGTACCTTCTTGGCCGACTTTCTTGGAACATGGCACTCTGTGAGGTTGCTGGCTCTCTTCTCATCGTCGTCAAGCATCTTACGGATAATCGTATTTACGGCAGTGTTAACGACACGGAGACGGTTCTGCTGTTTGTCGACGTCGGACTCTGATAGCTTCTTTTCAATCACGAAGCATAGTTGGCCACCGTTGTGCTTCCGCACTAAATCTTGAATCCACTGTGGTACTTCTCTTTGTGGTACCGTCGCCACCGCAGGACACGGAGACGGTTCTTCTTCTTCCTCCTCCCTCTCTCTCTTGCTCTCATACTTGTCCATGCTCTCTCTCTCTCTCTCTCTCTCTCTCTCTATATGTGGCAGGGTGGTGAAAGGAATGGGAGGGAGGATATATATATAGATAGATGATAGATATCCCGAATTATCAATCCTAATGTTGAATGGTTTATACTCAATATTTGATCATTCATTCGGATTCAGTCAAATTCATAATCTCTTCCTTAGCTGGCTAATTTTAGGATTGTTAGTTTCATTTTAGGATCTTACACATATATTGAATATATTCATACACCATAATGAGAACCTTTATATATATATATATATATATATATATATATATATGGAACTGCAGGGAAGCGATTTGATTAATTTTGGCAAAAATTTTTACCGGCCCTAATGAGGATCTCTAGTATAGGAATGTTGACCTCGATAGTCAAAGAAAATATATAATATTAAAAAATATTTTATAATTTTTTTTATCTGTAAGGAATATGTAAGAAATTACTATTCAATAACTAACTAAAGATTAAAGCTGACAAGTTCTCCAAGAGTCTTAAAATAATCCCTAGTTAAATAAAAATTATAATTCTAATAATTTTACAAAAAAATTTCCTTTTTATAGATTATAGATAACTGTACAAAATATTTCCAGAACAGAATCTAATAATAAAACTTCTTATGCGAAAGTTAATTATAGATAACTGTACAAAATATTTACTTTTTATAGATTGATTGGTAGTTAATTATATTATTTTCCTTCCCTCCTTCCCTATATTATATTGGTATATGCGTTGTACCTAAAATAATTTTCTTAATATTAATATAAATACTTTAAATATTTAAATATATTTTTATTATAATTTTTTATGGATATATCTCTACCCTTTATAAAAAAAATTTGAAAATGCTAGCAGTCTAAGCTGTACGTATATTCTCACGTAATTAAAAATTAAAAAAAAAATCATTGTTTAACTACATAATATTATACAAAAAAAATTGTACAGAGAATATAAATATTAAAAAATTAGGTGTAGAGAAAAATATTTAGCAAAATTAGTTGTAGGGAACAAAAATGCACATAGTAAGTGTTTTTTTCAATTTTCTCTAATTTTTAATTTATATTTTTTTTTGAAAATGCACATAGTAAGTGCGTTTTCAAATTTTAAATTTTTTAATATATATTTTTTGAAAATGGACATAGTAAAGTAAGTGCATTTTCAATTTTAAATAAAAAAAAAATTTGTAAATGCACATATTAAGAGCTTTTTCAAATTTTTAAAAATTTTTAATTTTAATTTTTCTTAATTTTTTCATTTCTTATAAAGAAAAGAGAAGTAATTTTTTTTTCCAAAAAAGAGAAAGGCAAAAAAAATAATAATAATACAGTAATTTTTTTTTTTTAAAAATTCGTCCGTACCACATGACCGTACTGCTTTTGTAGCTTTTGAATTTTTTTTTTTAAAGCATTCTCATTATAAAGTAAAAAAATTAATATAAAAAAATAAAATATATATATATATATATATATATATATATATATATATATATATATATATATATATATATATATATATATAAGCCGCACTACTAAGTACGTATTCAATTTTTTTTGATTGATTTTTGCCTATAAGTCCCTCCAAATGTATATTTTTTATTTTTAAATAAAATTTACGAAAACAAAAATAAAATAAATTTGAAAACACACTTACTAAGTGCAACACAAATTTGAAAACAAAATTTAAAAAATATTCAAAACATAATGTTTTCATTGATTTTTTTTAAATTTTTTCATTGATTTTTTTGTAATTTTTTTTAGCGTAGATTTTTTTTTTAAATTATTCAAAACGCACGTACTAAGAAGTTTTGGTAAAAACATACTTTGTATATATGTATGTATTTGTTCAAATTTTTCAAAAAAAATTTCTACATATAATTTGTTCATTTTTTTATTCTCTGTACATTTTTTTTTATTTTTTTAAAAAGTAAAATCAATCTCCGTGGAGCCCAAATTAATTAGCCAAATGTTATAGATAAATGTGCAAAAGGTTTCCTTTCTACAGATTGGGCGGCAGTTAGATGTAGTTTATGATTATTTCTATTAGGATAAATATTCCAAATTTAGAAATATCACCTTAATTAAAACCCTTGTTGGAACCAATCAAAACATATAAAATATAACAAAAATCTTGTAATTTTATTATATACTTCTTACTAACATTTTATTTTGTATATTGGTCGGGTGAATTTCTATAAATTTTATTTTTTTTTCTTCTGAGGTGAAACTGACGATCTATTTATCTAATCTATGAGCTGGTCTCAGTCCTATAATGAAACAAGTATCTATGAGCTGGACTCAATCCTATATTGAAACAAATTAGGTAGGTAAGAAAGAGATTATGAAATTGATTGAACCCGAATGATCAATTGATCATTCCTATAAAGAAAACTTATAAAATACTTTTTAATATTATATATTTTTTTATTTAATTATATATAGTTATGTATTCCTTACGTATAAAAAAATATAATAAACTAATTTGATATATTACTAGTAAATTCACGTACGTTGTACATAAAATAATTTATTTATCTGATATTGTTAAAAAATAGTTTATATATTTAAATTAATATTTGTTGTATATATTTATATTTTAATTAGAATTTACTATAAATTTGTTTATTTTTTAATTATAATTTGTTATGAATATATGTGAATAAAAGAGAGGATTTTCGGTTGTGCGGAAGAAAAGAGAGAATTACTTTTAGAGTTATTATTTTCGTAATATTTTTTTGGTTACATAGTGGAGAATATACAAGCAGCTTGGACGGCTCAATTTTGAACCGTTTCTAAGCTGCATTATATTAGTAGATATATATTTTCTTAGTTAATTATATATAGTTTGGCTGCTATAAACTTCTTTGGAAAAAGTTTTATGCCTCTCATGTATCTTGTTCTTTGGAAGAAAATTTAACAATTACAATATTAAAAAAAAGATTTTAAGCTTGTCAAATATTTATGTTTTGCATGGGGAGAGGAGCTCATTTGTTCCTTCATTGTTCTTTTGTAGCTAATATTTTCTTGATTGTGATATTCTCAAATGAGTTGCTAAGTTGCTGGATTGCTTGATAGTCCATCGTTATTTCGAGTAAGAAAAAATGATGGGCACATCATCGTCGTTGGAGAAGACTTTCGCATATGGATTAATAGGTTTCCAAATGTGACTGATCTGAAACTGGGAAGTAGATAGAGTAATTTGACATTTCTAGGACAATTTGAAGAAGAAATCTAAAAGTAGAAGAGAAATATGGAGAATAATAACAACTAATTTGAATTGAAAGAAAAATGAAGGAAAAAGATATTACAGAGAAGGAATCTCGATCTAGAAATTTAAATTGCAAAAGTAAAGGAACTTGGATACAATCTTCATCTTTTCTCCTATTTATAGAGGATACCGAGACCAGTATCAGATTGAATGAAATGGGTTGCTGACTGACTGCCAACTCCACATGCTGACTCACCAATCCAGCTGGCTAAGGAGCTGACTGTGTACTAATAGTTATATATTTAGGCTCAGGTGTTTTTTTTCTTCTTTTTCGTCTCTGTACAATTTTTTGTTCCGAACAAAGAGCGAGAAAGGAAAGATTAAAACAGATTACTGTTGCTAGATCTCAGGATCGTGTCCTGGATATATCTCACGTAACCTCTCCCATACATCTCATAACGGGATTACGTGAGAACGGTTCCGCGGAAGACCAGCAACTCACCAGACCAAACCAACGAAAATAAAATAAAAATAAAAATAAGTTATAAAATTACCTTTGTATCCTTGTCCGTTCTGCGGCGCGCAAGCGTGCTAAGTGCTAAGTGCGCGACTAATAAACGCATAAAAAATACACATTAAATCGTGCACCCACTCGTGGGTTGGATGAGCCATACCCCGCAAAATTCACTTACTCACTAAGAGGTGTAAAACAATATATGTAAAAAAGAATGACTTCTCCTTTTCCATGTGGGACTAAAAAAGAGATGCCTTTATTGAATCACATGGGTTGCTTTACAAGAAAACCCAAACAAATCCAACAATCCCCTACATGATTCAATAAGGGGACAAAAAAGGTATAGAACGATAGGACAAATAGGAAGGAAAACAAGATATGGGCAATCACATTGTGTATCAGAGGAAGGTGTCTTTCGGACTTGAACCTCCCATTAGTGTTATACATTTCATCTATACTGACCCAAAGTGACATAAGTCTTGAACTTAGGATCTTACTTGTACAAACTCAACATATAAACAAACACATTGTAGGCATTTGATCGTATCAACAGTTGTGCACTTTTCGGCCATGTGCTATCTTGTTTTCTTAATTAAGAGATCTAGAAAACAGCCCGAGTTTCCATAGAGAGCGGCCCCATTTTCACTCTTAAATAGGTAAATCTTTCTAGCTATTCTGCAGTTTATATACCTTGCTTTACAAGCCACAGATTCATTAAGATTTTACAATCACCATTTTATTTATTGTAGATCAACACTATACAGTAGATGAATGATTATTTATAATTACAACCATACAATGTTTCCAATCAGACATCAATTTTGTTGTTACCCATTGAACATTTTCTTAGTGCTTCCAATTGAAGGTCGGCTTGCCTTTGAGGTGACTCAATCTATCGGCTTCAACCCCATTCCTCTTGCCGTCTCCAATACTAGTCTCCTTGAAAGACATTTAGTTAGAGGATCCGCTAGATTGTTCTTTGATCTGACGAAGTCAATTGCAATTACTCTACTGGACCGCAATTGCTTCACCTGATTGTACCTCAGATGTATATGTCTGAATTTTTCATTATAACTTGTCCTTTGAGCCTTTACTATTGCAGCTTGGCTGTCACAGTGTACAGGGATAGCAAGGACTGGTTTGCTCTACAGAGGAATATCTGTTACCAGATTCCTAAGCTAGTCTGCTTCCTCACTGGTGAGGTCAAGAGCTATGAACTCTGCCTCCATAGTAGATCTAAAAATACAGGTATGCCTGATAGAGTTCCAAGCGACAGCAGCTCCACTCAATGTGAATAAATATTCACTTGTGACTTTGGTCTCATCTGTATTAGAGATCCAGTTTGCTTCAGTATACCCTTCTTATACAGATGGGTATCCTCCATAGAATAATCCATGGGATATCGTGCCCTTTAGGTATCTCATTACCCTTTCTAAGGCAGTCCAATGTAAACTATTTGGATTGCTAGTGTACAATCTAAGTTTTTCTACTGCGTAGAAAATATCAGGTCTAGTACGATTAGTGTAAACCCCCTCAATTAATTCTATAGATAGTCAGGTATGGGATGAAAAATTTTGATTTAGCAGCAGATGTTTGAGGTTTAGAGTAGGGTTGCATATGTCTGTTATTTATTAATTAAACCCTTGCCGCACCCTACCATTGTTGAATTATTCGGAGCCTAATATCAGCCCATAAATTCCATCGAATTGTTGTACTTTTGACTTGACCCGCCACTTTAGGCACTGGACTTTTCCGTCACACAAAATCAAATCCATTGTGCCCTAAATTAATTGCATAACTTCCCGTATCCAAAAATCCCATATTTAATCCCGTATCGGACACCTGTGTCGTTACCTTCAATTTTGAGATACAAATTTAACCCGTTGAGCCGGACCAACTAAAGAGTCCAAGACTGACTCCAAGCCCACACCATTTTTGACCTTTGTGTCATTTCCAAATTTAGACCCCAAGTGCCCCCATTTAATTCAAAAGCACGGGACACTTTTATTCTAATTAAATTGGGGATACCAATTTTAATTAATCTCATTTTAATCCTCATTTAATCCCAATGTCCATTTAATTAAGTCCATGCCAAATACACAATACCCCCTCACCCTACAAAACACCAAACACCATTTTCCCCATAATTTTTCCATCATTTCATGTGTTTGTGCAATTATCCAAACTTAAGGGGCTAAATTGTAAATATTGCAACATGTGGCATACCCTCATTGGCCAAGGCCAAATGGAGAGGCTACCTCTTCTTTGACCGTAGTCAACCCAACTCCTCCCCTTTCTTTGCATAAAGAAACCCATCTCTTCATGTAAAATCCCCACCCTTCATTTGAAATGGAAGCATCACCACCCTCCATTCATCACACAATCCCCCTATATAATATCTTTTCTCCCCTCTCCCCAATACAGGCCCTAATCCCTAGGGACATTGAAAACCACCCTCCTCTCTCTCTCCTCCCTCCTCCACCTTGAAAACTGAGCCACCCATCTCCTCCCATTTTCTTCATTTCTTCTTCTTCTTCCTTCCTTCTTACACTACATCTCTTGCTCCAACCCGACCCCTGCCCAGGTCAGTGGTCCGGCAGCTCCGGCCACACCCTCCGGCTTTGACTGCTGCCCAGGCCGGCCACCCACACCCCGGCAGAGACCCCCTCTGGCAGTCGAGCACTGCTCCCCCCCCGGCCGAGATCACCCATTCCTCAGCCGCAGCGGCCATCAAGCGAGCTTCTGCTCCGCCACGAGCCGGCCAACCGAGCCTGCAGCACCAACGACGAGCCGCTGCACCTCTTTCCCGCTGCCTCGACACTCCGGCCAACCCGACTGGCCCTCCCCCGAGCCGCTGCTGAACTGCTCCGGCGAGCTTCACCATCACCGCGAGCTCCATCCGCTGTGCAGCCTCCCTCTCCGGCGCTGCCATAGCTACGACTACCATCCGTCATTACCACCACCATTGTCTTCATCCTCTCCGGTAGGCCGACCTTCCCAACCTTCTGCTGATCTACGACCACCACCCCACACCGTTCCATCACCACCAGTCCTTCCCGGCCTCATCCCCATCGACTCCACGACCACCCCCTGCCGTTCCCCCTCCGGTCACCACCCTACTGATCTTCCACCACCACCATTGCACCATCACCTCCACCACCATTGCACCGTCACCTCTTCACACCACCATGGTACCATCACCTCTTCACACCACCACCTCCACCTCCAGCTTGTTCTCCGGCCAACCCCCGGTCGACGCCACCACGTCTAGGTCGACTCTCTCCCCCTCTCTTTAATTATATCCTTGTTGAGTTATTTTAACTAGGGTTTTATTTATCTATAACATGTTGATGAAGATGTAGTGTTGATGAAGGGCATGGGAAAATGACTTGAGGTTGGGTTTAATTAGGGTTTATTGTTGTGATTAGGGTTTATTGTTGTGGTTAGGGTTTATGTTCATAGTATATAATTTAATGGATATACTTGAGTTTTTGTTGAATGCATGATTAAAACATACATTTGAAGGTTTATGAATTTGTTGATATTAAGGAAATGATGATTATAAAATGTATACGTTGAGGCTTGAGAATAAAATGGATCTTTGGTTAGGGTTGCATAGTTGCATTGAGATTTAAGGGTTAGTTCATTTTATATTATGCAATGAGGGTAAAATGCATGGTTATAAATTAGAGTTTATAAATGCAAGGTTTGAGATGTTAAGGTATTTCAATTTATTCATGCATATTATTTTTGATGATGATCAGTTTAATTGGTTGTGAATTGACGTTGATGAAAATGTTGAACAAAATTACGTAGCAGTTTTATTGAGAAATGGGAAAGATTATATATGTCTGAGGATTTAATCAGGGTTTGATTAACTGAAAATTTATGATGGGTTTAATTGAAGGGGTACTTATTGTGAATTGTAATGAAGATATAAAAAGAAAGGTTTAATAATTATTGATAATTTACTTGAGGATGACATGTGTCACCGTGAGTAATAGTGCCTGTGAAGACCAGGAGGAATATGATGATTGATCATGGCTCAAAATACTGATATACACTATGATAAATATAGTGGGATTGAAGATTTGTTCTGATGATATTATACAGGTGATCGATCGTGTTAGATGTAATGAACCTCCGAGTCAACTTGGGTCAACCCTCTAGCGTCGTGTCCCTGTGAGCTGTAGCTGAGTTTGAGCATATGTTTAGACGTGTGTCATATCCCTGTTTGTCGTATGATAGTTCATTGATTGATTTTGTATCTCGTCTCTAGGTACTACGGGACCTGCGGAATCGGACGTGGTACCGGATCCCCGTCATCAGCAGCCGAATGCAGGCAAGTGTACCTTGCCACCCTGTATTTTAGATTACAGATATTTATTGTTCTTTATGTACATTGTGCGCGTATTTTTATTTACGTTCGATACTTCGCGTCTGGATCACAACCGGGTGCAGACGTTCGTCGTAACGTCTTAGAATGATTGTTAGATTTTTGTAACACCTCGATGTACGTACCTGAGTATATCGACACCCCAGGACACACTCATACATTGTGATCGTGCCAGATTCCTGTATCCTGATACTGACATCATGACCAGAGGCTGGGACGGCCTTAGGGTCGCGTCTGTTGAGTTATTTCTGTGTGTCGAGACTGTTAGATAGAGGTTCAGGTTCAGCGCACAATCGTTGACCGCTTGGGAAGGGGAAGACAGTTACTAGACGTTTGGGCTCCTCTGCACGCGCTTATATATATATATATGTATTGTATCTGTAGTGTTCCTGTATCTAGTGTAGTTGTATCACCCGTGTGACTCCTTGCCCGGAGCTGCGGTATGTCCCGTGTATTTTCGTGTCCGAAGCTACGGTTTTATTTTGGACAGCCCACGCGTCGAACATTGTCTTTAAATTGTGTCACACTTGTTTGGTTATGATAGAGTACCCTGTCGTGCACTTGTACTTTCTGTTATACTTGGCATGCTGTATTTTTGTACCTCGTTATGTCCCTCTGAGGACCTGGTTCCCTACCAGTTTTGCAGCATAGACGATTACGGAGCACTTGGAGATGCTAATGGAGTGGCATGTCTTGCGGGCACTGTACCAGGTACTCATATCATTTTTACCGGCATTATGGTTACTTTATCCTTATTGATTATTCATCTGCTGTTGTAGCCTAGTATTTTTAGACTCATCTCTTCTCGAGTCTATTCAAGTTTGTGTGTTATTGGGCGGCCGACTTTAGCACATATAGCTCTTTCTTGTATACTACTGTACATTGTGGATTGAGACATAGAGGTTTACATTTATGGGATATCTAGATAGTGCCCTTTATATTTTACAGCTTATACGTATTCGAGTCAGACCAGAGTCTGGTCGATTGCGTAGCTGGCGTGTCGTATTCCTGGTCCTACGTATGTTGGGACTGGAGCTTGACAATTAGCAATATAGTTCAAGCATCCGATTTGCTGAGAATACTTCAGCTGAGCTACATTGTCTCATTTATTCTTCTTTAATCTGATACTTGCATCATATGGAGTGCTTACATGTTTAGAATCAAAATAGTTAAATCTTTTTATAACCTTTTCTATATAGTGATATTGGGAGATACCAATTCCCTTAGAAGTGCGACTTAATTTAAGTCATAAAATCACATCAGCATGTCCTAAATCTTTAATATCAAAATTTTAAGACATGAATGATTTGATATCATAAATAATATCCATGTCAGTACCAAAAATAAGAATGTCATCGATATACAGGCATAATATTACACAGGAGCTACCAACAGTTTTGCTATATATACATTTATCAAAATTATTAATAGCAAAACCATATGATAGAATTACCTTATCAAATTTATCATGCCATTAATTTGGCTCTTGTGTCATGTCCAAGTCCCAAAATACCAAGGGACTAGTCACGTGGCAATGGCCAGCAACACAACTCCAATGGACAAACCCAATTTAATGGACCCATTAGAATGCACTTAAGATGTACTACATATAAAATGGTCTACAAATACCTGTCACAGTTTATATATCTAATCTCATCCACAATAAGTAACAAAATCACAAAGAGATAGTCCAGTCACAATAATATAAAATGATCTGTCCAACCAAAGCAATATAAATAATGTCCCAGGGAATAACCCATCATCAAAATGGAAAGAAAAATAACTCCAAGTACAATATCCAGAAGTCACTACAAGATCAAATATCTATGAACAATAAGCATAATAAATGAATGGTGAGAATACTGTGTGCTCAAGAGAAGTCCTCTGGAACAACCTTGTCCTCTGCAACCTATACGTCTCCAATAGTAGCACATATCCCATAAACCTCGGGATAGCTCTCCTCGTCTACACCTGGAGACATAATTTGGATCCAGGTCCTAAGGGGACATAGCAAGGTACAATAAATATTCAAGCCAAAATAAAATACAGCAACTAAATGTAGACAGATCCTCAGGACAAGCTACGTAACCAGCTAAGTGAAATGCAAATGAGAGCATCACTAGAACTCAGGCTGAGACCACTACAGACTATGTGTCAGGGAGCCCATAGCAGAAAGTAGTATCCTGACTCTAGTATATGTGCCAAAGATCTGAGACAGAGTCTAAGACACCTCCAATAGTATATTATATATATAAATAATCAGCCTGTAACCTGTGTGTCTTCCCACCCAATGTAACCTCATGTCTTATGTCCATGACGTCTCATCTATAACACGCAAGATCATGACCTCTAGCTAGTACAACAAGTCATAATAATATACATATAATATACAAGTCTCATATCACGAATCATGTAAGCCTATACTGAATCACTATGAATAACCCAAGAAATATTATGTCACATGAAATAGTGTCAAGTATCCTACGGTATGGCGTACTTGGTAAATCAAGCACTGTAAAACTCCCTTCCTAAAAATCGTATATAACCTTTTTATTTATTAATTATTAATTTAAATATAGTAATTAGTGGCTAAATAGGAGAAATAGATTTTTAATAATTTTTATTTTAGGTGTTCGAGCACTTAGAGGATTTATGGAACCATCAGGAATTTTTCAGAATTTATTTCATGTAGGAGACCCCTTGAGCAGTTGCTAGCCTAACGGTGTGCATTATTCTAATCTATAAATTTTCTTATATATATATATATATATATATATATATATATACAAATATATATATGTATATATATATTTAAAAAGAAAAAGGAAAAGAAAAGAAAACAAGTTATTAATAAACTAATAATATTAATAATAAACTAATAATAATAACTATTATAATAATACTAACTTGATTATTCCACAAAAACTTAAAGCAACTCCTAGCAAAAGTAGCAAACGTTAGAACGTTAGCAAAAGTAGCAAACCTAGCAAATATATATACTTTAGGAGACACAACCAACGTCCCCCCCCTTTTTTTCATCCAGCGTCCAAAACCCTTAGGCCCGCCAACCGAACCATCTCTCTCCCTCTTTCCTATTCTATATATAAATATATATATATATATATATTTATCTTTCATAAAACCATAACCTAAAATCTCCAGACCCTCCTCTTCTCATCTAGACCTAGAGAGAGCCGCCACCGCAGCCAGAGAACCCCGCCAGGCCATCTAAACAAATTTCGACGACCCGACCCCGCGCACTGCAGATTCCCACACGAGGTACCTTCGTTCCGGAGTTGCTTCCCGTCGACTCGCTCAACAAAAAGTCGTTCCGTCTTTACCGGTATGCTCACCCCTTAACCCTCTCCCATATTTATATTATAGCAGACTGCGAACAACGTGTACCCATAGGAGAAAATAGCGCCCAAGTTGGCACAAACAGACCCAATTCTGAGATCGCAGAAAACTGCGGTGACCACCCATGTTGCCGAGTTCGTATCTCCCACCACAGAGATCCGAATTCGATGATTCTTTTTGGTATGCGTAGACCACTTGACTTAGTTTATTTTCTGTTAAATAATCCTAGATTATTAGCTGCTGTGGACAGAATTAAATTTGTCACAAAACCCCGCGAACCCACTTTTTCCAGATTTCCAAAAGTTGGAAAACGGAGCGCGCTCCGCCAAACGGGACCGCCCTGCCGTGTACCAAGTATACCGAACGGTACATGCAGCATAATCGAACACGTAAAAATTTATGGAAACTGATTCGGACGCGTGTGCGCGCCGAATCATCCCGTATCCGCGGACACACCCCGTGTCGCAACCTTTGTAGAAGTAGGGCGTATTTTGTGCACGTTTGTCAGATTGCGACAAACTTGTGCCACTGGACTCGTGGTAACGTGCTGGTCCTGTAACCCAATTTTCACGCAATTCTGAGACGGTTGACCAGATCGCCAATTGGCGGGCCCCACAGTTGACTTTTTGGACAAAATTGTGTTCGGCCCATCGGAATCCACATTTGGACATACCGTTGGGTTCGTATTGACATTTAGAGTTATTTGACCTATAGTTTGTCCTATTTAGAGACTGTTACCCTCGGCACATTTTTTGGTGCAAAGTGGGCCACACGTGGACCCCATTTTTACCCGAAATTACTGTTTTACCCCTGTGTCCAAATTGGACGAAAGGGAAGTGCTTTTTAGCTATTTTGCTCATTCCGAAAATGTTGGTAATGTTTATTTCAGCATCCGGAGACGTTTGTTCGGAGGCCTTAGTTCCAGGTTCTGTGTCCTTGATATTTGGGCGCGTATACTTTACAGATTTTTTGCCAGGCAAGTATACCTTGCCATTGTACTGTATTTACATTCCATATGATGTATGCATGTTTATTTTAGTTTATTTTAGTTTATTTATTTTAACTGCTATATAAATTGCGCGTCCAAGGAAACTTGGGTGCAACGACGGTGTCGTCGTACTTTGTTTTTATTTATGTATATGCATTGGACCTACTTTATGAGACTACCCCATCTTCATGAGACATTTATGTTTCATTGGCCATGACACTATTCCTATACGAGTGTGAGTCACATGTAGGACACGGACTTGCGTACTCGGCTGGCCACTGGTACGTATAGGTCGTACGACGGATAGTGTAAACCCCCTCACCCAAAATTAGGCATACTTAGCTTAGATAGTGAAATTAGGACTAGTTTGAACTAATTAGAATTTAGAACACGGCATTTATTTAATAATGCAATAATTATATCATATAGCGCACCTTACCGTGCTGCGATAATTGAAGCACCTCACTAGCCATTGCCTATCTAGAAACTTCACGATCTCATCCTAGACATGCCGCCTACTATTCTGACCCTTGTGCAACTTATAATATTGCTCTCTGATGCTATATTTTAGCTGCACAATAAACGTCGCGGACGTTATTTCTTAATTCGATATAAATTCCAATTTTGTACCCTTGTGCGTCCCAATCGAAATTGGAGACACAATCTTGCCGTCCTATGCATCTCAAATTTTATTAATATTCTACACTGTCCCCTCTACGTCCCAGACCCTTTGTTCCGCCTATTTTTATTTTTCTGTGCTCCTAATTAATTCTAGAACATCGTGCGCATTTTGATTTAATTAATTAAATTCAATTTTTGTATTTGTGTAATTTTTCAATTGTTGGGGGTCTATTATGCAAAAATGTATTGAGGTGTCCCCATCATTGGATAATTCATGAAGAAACTCAATTTTTCCCTTCATATAATTTTTTCCATAATTTTTTGGGATGCGCAACGCGCGCACATCGCCCTGTATATTAATTATATTCTTGCATTTAATTAATGCAAATTCTAGCCTTCTTAAACATCCTCATGCAAGCCCAAGGCCCACCACAATGAGATATTGACCAAAGTCAAACTCACCTAGGTCAAACCCTAAAATCTACATGTGTATAAATATAAATTTTCTTCCCTTTTCCCTTTTTCTAAACCACCCTAAACCTAAACTATTACTCCGCCGAACTTCTCCCCAAACTCTCTATTCATCACCTCCATTCCCCCTTCTCCATCCCCGGCGGTCTGGTGTTCCGCAGAGAAGATGAACGCCCAATGACCCCCCGATGCCTCTCGCCCTATCCGACCTCCTCTGCGGAGAGGACGCCGTCGGCGCGCTCTCCTCCGCCGACGTCTATCCACTGCACCCCGCGCCGCCCCTCCTTCCCGTACGACTCCGACGAGTCCATCGTCGAGCTCCTCGGCGGCGCCACCGACTACTCGCCGGGATCCGGCTATTCCGCCAGGCTCCGCTTCCTCTCGTTCGACCCCTCCGCGTACGCGGACTCCGCCGGATGGATCCTCAAGGTGAATGAATATTTCCATTTCCAGCCAATAACGGCGTATCTCGCCGTCAACTACCTGGACAGGTTCCTCGCTGCCCACCGTCTGCCGATGGAGGGTACTGCAAGATTTATCTTCGAGCCGCATACGGTTTGCAAGATGGAGCTGCTCGTGCCCACTGCGTTGAAATGGAGGCTCAGATCGGTGACGCCCTTTACGTTCATTGATTTCTTCGCGTGCAAGGTTGATCCCACTAGAACCTATTCTAGATATTTGGTTTCTTGCGCTACCAAGATCATTCTAGCAACACTTCATGATATGGAGTTCTTGGATCATTGACGTCATCTGTGGCTGCTGCTGCAATGATATGTGCTGTCGAAGAGACTCCTGGGCTAGCTCTGATCGACTCCGAATTGGCTATGGCATGGTGCATTGGACTAACCAAGGAGGGAATTGCCAATTGCTACCGGCTCATGCAAGAAGTTGTCATAGAAAATAAGCAGAGAGACTCTCAAATGATCCGTCCACAGCTGAGAGTAACAACCATGGATAACATGAACTCTGAGGCCTCGTCGTCATCTTCGTCAATCTCACCGTCGTACCCGTGCACGTATTCCGAGGTATGAACCTGTCTGTCTTCCCCTTTTATGTATGTTGTGTGTGTTTCAGTAGGACAGTAGCATTTCGTTACCACAGTTAGTTTACATCAGACCCTGAGTCGGAGAACCCAATCTGCGTTCATAAGTTTTCACGTACGCAAATATTATTCAGTTTGGTATATATATTTATGTACTTAATTACTATATGTATTCCAATAATTATGTAAATAAATTACTAGTTATATTATTATATAAATATGAATATATATGTAAGTAAGTGCTAACTGATAATTATGACTAGATATTCAGACTGTACGCCCCTAGGACACCGTTGACTATCCCGTATTTACCCATGACCCTGTTGACCCTAAGAACAATGTTGGTGTCTGCCTTGTGTATACCGACGTACCCACGAGACCGTGTTAGCTGACTGACTTATTGTGTACAGTACTTAAAGACCCGACACCCACGTAATTCAACGCGTAATTGACCGTGTTAGATGACTAGTATTACCCCTAGTATACCCCCTGAGTCCAGTATAACTATGGTTGAGTATGTGCTAGTGTAATGACTAATGATTCTATTGTATTATATTTATGTGTACATAGGATGTTGGATTTATTCTGCACGACTTTTGGAGCAGGTTATTGGTACATCGTAGCCTTCTTGCCAGGCAAGTATACCTTGCCATTGTACTGTTATTTTTATTCCATATGTTGCATGCATCTTTAATTTCTGTCTTTCATATATTTTAACTGTTATATAAAATGCGCGCGACGGTGACGTCGCGATATATTTTTATTTATGTATTGCATTGACCTTGTTCATGAGACTACCCCATTATTATGTAGCACCATTAGGTTCATTGGCCTTGACACAGTTGTTACACGAGTTGTGAGTCTCATGTAGATCACGAACTTGCGTGCAGGTCTGGCCTCCTGTACGTATAGGCCGTGCGTTAGGAATAACTGCTGTTAGAAACTTTGCATGCTAGTAGACTTGGCAGTTATTAGAGGTATTATCGTGTCATGGATGTGACATGCTTAGAGCATGGGGTGGAAAGAACAACAAGTACCGCATTTGAGCTCCTTTACACTTTTTCCTGTGCAACCGGGTTCTCCACTGGAGATATGGGCGGTGATGACCCATATATATATTATGTACATTGGCGGGCCTCCGCCGTTCAAAAGACGACGTGCCTTTGGGCCCCTGGATCTTCAAAAGAGAACCATGCCAAATCCCAGTTTTCAGCCAGATAGCTCACTTGTGGGGAAAGTTGTTCTTAACTGCATTCACTTAGACGGTTAGGCAACCCCTTTGGATATTTATTTCAGTACTTTATTGGCATGTGTTTAAGTATCTTGTTATGTCCCTCTGAGGACCTGGTCCGCTGCCAGGTGTACCTGTTCTTGAGTATTTGCAGGAGCGCAGATTTGGATGGTTGTGTATGCTTCATGGATGTCTCCTCTTCGAGCCGTGATCGATAGCTGGTATACTTATATTGGGCTTGATTGTGTTGTACTCATATTGTATTTACTTTTCCATTTGAGTTGGTAGTGGATTTGTTTCCATCCAACTATCATCCTTAGATACTTTCTATTGAGATCTAGTTTCATCGATACTGTTTATTTTATTCATATCTGATTTTCGTGGATGAGATCTAGATTATACCCTGTGACTTGTGACATATGTTTATACCACTTGTGGATTTGATATTCATATTCAGCGTACGTGTGGATTTGGTTTCCATATATTGGAGTTGCCATATCCATGCGGCTGGCATGCTTACGTGTCCTAGTCCTACATTTTTTGGGACTGGGGCGTGACAGATAGGGATAACTGCCAATAAAAATTTTATATGCTAGTAGACCTGGCAGTTATTAGAGGTTTATCGTGTCATGGACATGACATGCTTAGAGCATTGGGTGGGGAGAACAACAAGTACCGCATTTGAGCTCCTTTGCACTTTTTCTGTGCGCCCGGATTCTCCGCTGGAGATACGGGTGGTGATAACCACTATATATTATATTATGTACATTGGCGGGCCTCCACCGTTCAAAAGACGACATACCTTTGGGCCCCTGGATCTCCAAAAGAGAACTATGCCAAATCCTAGTTTTCAGCCAGATAGCTCACTTGTGGGGAAAGGTGTTCTTAACTGCATTCACTTAGTCGGTTAGGCGACCCCATTGGATGTTTATATTTTAGTACTTTATTGGCATGTGTTTTTTGTATCTTGTTACGTCCCTCTGAGGACCTGGTCCCTTTCCAGATATAGATGAACAGGAGTACCCGCAGGAGTATGGACCTGGACCTGACGCTACCTATCAGTCTGAGGAGATCTTACCTTCGGATTATATGTGATCCATTGCGGCTGTTTAGAGATTCTAATTGATACTCTTTTTGAGACATTTATTCTTATATTAGAGTTTATTCTCTTCTCTCTTTAGTAGTTTTGGTTATAGTCGATTTGCAGTGGATTTGTTTCCATCCGACTATCAAACTTTGAGACTGCTTATTAGATATTCAGTTATTGATTTCCATTTATCTATTATTTGTGCTGTGGATGAGATATAGAATTGCGTATGACTTGTTGTGACAGTATATTACCACTGTGGATTGGATATTCATGTACAGCATACGTGTGTATATGGTTTCCATATATTGGAGTTCGTATACATACGGCTGGCGTGTTACGTATTCCTAGTCCTACGTATTTTGGGACTGGGATATGACATATTTTTAGTGGTAGCCCATGCAGGTCGAGAATATATTATCTCGGTTACATAACTGTACCGAACAAGCTTGCGTATAGGAATAGAGTATAAGTATCTCATCCACGCTTGACTGAAACTCATCCTTCCTATTTAATAATTGCATCCTGTTTGATTCCTGTACTTTTTTCTAATCGTTTCGTACATCACCTGCAGAGAGATGGATTTGCAAAATGGATGTACTGCCGCCGATGGCGACACAACTTCTGAAGTCAATGGTCAGACTCAAGGAGGGACCCCAACGATTCCTAGGCTTCCGGGGCCAGATGGAAAGACTCACACTCCAGTTCCATCTGATCTTCCCGCTTCACCTATTGGGAACCTTCCAGCTTTTCCCGTACCGCAAGATAGCCAAGCGCAGATGTTCCAATTCTTTCAGATGATGATACAGGAACAGAGGCAGCAGGCAACCGAGCAGAGACAAGAATTCTTGGCAGCACTGGAGAGGATGGCTGCACAGGCTACTGTACCAGCCCAAGCACTAGCTCCAGTACCTCGAGCTAGGGTTGGATCAGTAAAGAACTTTATTCAGATGGGTCCAAGGCATTACAAGGGCACTGAGAGCCCGGAGGAGACTACCAACTGGATCACTCACACGCAGAAGCTACTGGAGGCATCGCAGTTACCTACGGACCTATGGATGACGGGTGTACGGATGCTTCTAGAGGGTAATGCTCATCACTGGTGGGAATCTATGGAGGGCCAGTTGGGTACATGCCAGACTTGGGAGTAGTTCTTGGAGTGCTTCGAGGGAAAGTACTTCCCGGACACCGTTAGGGATACCTTGTATGATCAGTTTCTTCACTTGGAGCAGGGGAACCGAACAGTGGATGAGTATGATATCGAGTTTAGTCGACTCAGCAAATATGGCGCTGCTTTGATACCAAATGACTTGGCTAAGGCTAAGAGGTTTCATCGAGGACTGACCCAGGAGCTACAATATTATACAAGCTCGCAGTCCCGAGTCTCTTATGCTGAACTACTGACAGAGGCCAGATTGCAAGAAACCATTAGCAGAGAAAAAGGAGGTCAGCTGAGGACACAACAAAGAACAATTAAGGATACAGCAGGGACCAGCCAGGACACAACAGGGAGGACCTATCAGACGTCCCTTGGCACAGCAGCATCAGCAACACAGAGCCGGACCGTACCAAATTCCGAAAAAACCCCAATGTAATTATTGTGGGAGGATCGGACATGTTTCAAGAGATTGTCGGACCCGCTCGGGTCAGTGTAGGAGATGTGGCTCTGGACAGCACCTGACGAAAGACTGCCATATGTAGCAGACACTTCCACCACCAGTTCAGAGATTAGCGCTTCCAGCACCAAAGCCAGCTCAGCAGATGATTGGACCGGGAGCACCTCGACCCCCGGCAGCAGGAGGATTTCAGAGAGGACTACCGCTACCTACCCAGGAGGAGCAGTATATGAGAACCGGACATGGACAGCCGTAGAGGAACGAGCGAGCTTTTGCATTGGAGGTAGATGACATGGATCATGAGGTGGATGTCATAGCAGGTATTATCCTTGCTTTTACTTTTCCTGCTGTGACATTATTTGATACGGGAGCCACCCACTCATTCATATCATCTAGTTTTATTGCCAAACACAACATTGTTCTACACCATTATCTAGTTGTGTTAGAATTCTTATCGAAGGAGGAGTTGTACCAGTTAGCCGAGTTTGTAGATCGGGCCCTATAGTGATACGTGGCAGAGAGATGAATGTCCAACTCTTAGTCCTTCCTATGCCATCTTTTGATATTGTGCTTGGAATGGACTGGCTGAGCAAGTACCACGCTTTCTTCGATTGCTTTAGAGGAAGCATTCTTTTTAAGGTACCAGGTCAGCCTGAACTTGAGTTTGCCCGAGGATGCACAAAAATTCTTGATGGTATGCAGCTCGCAATGGACGATGTTGTCTATCATCCTATTATTTCAGAATTTCTAGATGTCTTTCCAGAGGATTTGCCAGGACTACCCCCAGACAGAGACGTAGAGTTTTCAATTAAACTAGCACCCGGAGCAGCACCTATAGCATCCCATGTTTACAGACTGGCGAAGAAGGAGATGGACGAACTGAAGGCACAGTTAAAAGAGCTAGAGGAGAAAGGTTTCATCCGACCGAGTGCATCACCCTGGGGGGCACCAGTGTTGTTTGTACCCAAGAAGGATGGGTCAGTGCGTATGTGCATTGACTGTAGAGCCTTGAATGCAGTGACAGTGAAGAAAAAATATCCATTGCCACGCATTGATGACTTGTTTGATCAACTCAGTGGAGCTAAGGTATTCTCGAAGATAGATTTGAGATCGGGATATCACCAAGTGAAGGTACGGAAGCAGGACATTCTGAAGATCGCATTTAGAACAAGATATGGACACTACGAGTTTTTGGTCATGCCATTTGGATTGACCAATGCTCCAGCGATCTTCATGGACTTGATGAATCGAGTCTTCCACCAGTACTTGGACCAGTTCATGGTCGTCTTCATAGATGATATACTTGTCTATTCGAAGAGCCACGAGGAGCATCTGTGGATTGTTCTAGAGACTTTGAGGAGAGAGCAGTTATATGCTAAACTCAGTAAATGTGAGTTCTTCTTAGATAGAGTTTCATTTCTTGGGCATGTTGTTACAGGAGATGGTATTTCTGTTGATCTAGAGAAGATCTCAGCAGTTGAGACATGGCCTGTTCCTAAATCAGCAGCAGAGGTGAGGAGTTTCCTTGGACTTGTAGGATATTACCGACGGTTTGTGGAAAACTTCTCAAGGATAGCGGCACCTATGACTTGCTTGACTTGTAAGGATCAAGAATTTATATGGACCGACGAGTATTAAGCCGCCTTTGAAGAGTTAAAGAAGCGACTGACTACAGCACTAGTATTAGCGATGCCGTCAGGATCAGGAGGTTATGTAATCTACAGTGACACATCAGGGAAAGGCTTGGGATGCGTATTGATGCAGCATGGCAAGGTGATTGCATATGCATCTAGGCAGTTACGAGTACATGAGAAGAATTATCCGACTCATGACTTGGAACTTGCAGCCGTTGTATTTGCTCTGAAGCTATGGAGACATTACTTATATGGAGAACGAGTGGAAATCTATACAGACCACAAAAGCCTTAAATACGTATTCACGCAGAAGGAGTTAAATATGAGGCAACATCGTTGGCTCGAGTTGATGAAAGATTTCGAGATAGAGCTACATTATCATCCAGGCAAGGCTAACGTGGTAGCAGACGCGTTAAGCCGGAAGCCAGCAGCTTACTTCTTGACAGCACAGAGGGAACTATTGGAGGACTTGTAAGAGCTTGGCATTGAAGTAATATTACCCGGAGCAGATGGAACACTAGCCAACTTGCAAGTTCAATCATCATTGGTAGAGAGGATTAAGGCAGCTTTGCCTACAGACGCCAGATTCCGGAGACTGAAGGAAAGGACAGAGGCCAGAGAGCAGACAGGATTGCACATTCATGAGGATGGGATATTACGATGTGGTGATCGTCTTTATGTTCCAAATGGAGAGATTCGATAGGAGCTGATGGCAGAGGCTCATAGTTTGATTTATTCTATTCATCCTGGAGGCACCAAGATGTATCGCGACTTACGACATCACTTTTGGTGGCATGGAATGAAGAGAGAAATAGCTCGCTTTGTAGCTAAATGTCTGGTATGTCAACAAGTGAAGGCGGAGCACTAGAGGACAGCAAGCTTATTGTAACCACTTCTGATTCCAGAGTGGAAGTGGAAACACATCACTATGGACTTCGTCACGGGTTTTCCCAAGAGTCCAAGTGGGAGAGATGTAGTGTGGGTAATAGTGGACCGACTCACCAAGTCAGCCTATTTCATACCATTTAGAGTTGGCCAGTCTACTGAAGCTTTAGCTGACTTATACATGAGGCAGATCATGAGATTGCACGGGATACCAGTCACCATTGTATCGGACAGAGATTCGTGCTTTACATCGCACTTTTGGAGGAGCATGCAAGAGAGTCTTGGAACTCGTCGGAAGTTCAGTACATATTACCACCCGCAGACAGATGGGCAGTCGGAGCGTACTATTCAGACATTGGAGGATATGTTGAGGGCTTGCATGTTAGACTTCGGAGGATCATGGGAGGACCACCTACATCTTGTAGAGTTTTCTTACAACAATAGCTATCAAGCGAGTATTCAGATGGCTCCGTTTGAAGCATTGTATGGAAGAAAATGTAGGTCTCCTGTGTGTTGGAGTGACGTGGGAGAACGTCAGATTCTGGGACCAGAGTTGGTAGTTAACACCGTAGAGACAGTCAAGAAGATTCAGGGACACTTGCGAGCAGCGCAAGACAGGAAGAAGCAGTGGGCAGACCTTCATCGTCGTCCCTTGGAGTTCAAAGAGGGTGATCATGTCTTCTTGAGGATATCACCGACCAGAGGCACCATCCGATTCGGAGGGCGCGGCAAGTTGAGTCCAAGGTATATTGGACTATTTGACGTGCTCTAGAGAGTTGGAGAGGTGGCATATAGACTTGCGCTACCACCTTCACTGGAGGGAATACATGACATATTCCATGTGTCGTAGCTCAGGCGATATGTGGCAGACAGCAGTCATGTTCTCGACCATTCAGAGATCACCATTGGACCGAGCTTGTCATACCAAGAGCAACCCGTTGGAATCCTTGATCGTCGAGAGAGTGTTGAGGAACCAGTCTATTCCCTTGGATCGCATAGCATGGAGGCATGGCGCGCCATGAGAATCAACTTGGAAGCGCGAGGACGACATGCGCAAGCGTTTTCTGAACCTATTCGCAGACCAAGGTATGAATTTACATTGTTAATTTATATCTTAAACCATCATTGCATTCTAACGTGGCTTAATTTTAATTTCGAGGACGAAATTTTTATAAGTTGGGTAGAATGTAAAACCCCCTTCCTAAAAATCGTATATACCATTTTTATTTATTAATTATTAATTTAAATGTAGTAATTAGTGGCTAAATAGGAGAAATAGATTTTTAATAATTTTTATTTTAGGTGTTCGAGCACTTAGAGGATTTATGGAACCATCAGGAATTTTTCAGAATTTATTTCATGTAGGAGACCCCTTGAGCAGTTGCTAGCCTAACGGTATGCATTATTCTAATCTATAAATTTTCTTATGTGTATATATATATATATATTATATATATATATATATATATATATATATATATATACACAAATATATATATGTATATATATATTCAAAAAGAAAAAGGAAAAGAAAAGAAAAGAAGTTATTAATAAACTAATAATATTAATAATAAACTAATAATAATAACTATTATAATAATACTAACTTTATTATTCCACAAAAACTTAAAGCAACTCCTAGCAAAAGTAGCAAACGTTAGAACGTTAGCAAAAGTAGCAAACCTAGCAAATATTTATACTTTAGGAGACACAGCCAACGCCCCCCCTTTTTTTCATCCAGCGTCCAAAACCCTTAGGCCCGCCGACCGAACCATCTCTCTCCCTCTTTCCTATTATATATATATATATATATATATATATATATATATATATATATATTTCATAAAACCCTAACCTAAAATCTCCAGACCCTCCTTTTCTCATCTAGACCTAGAGAGAACCGCCATCGCAGCCAGAGAACCCCGCCAGGCCGTCTAAACAAATCCCGACGACCCGACCCCGCGCACTGCAGATTCCCACACGAGGTACCTTCGTTCCGGAGTTGCTTTCCGTCGACTCGCTCAACTAAACCCTGCGCACTGCAAAATCTCCAGACCCTCATTTTCTCATCTAGTCCTAGAGAGAGCCGCCATCAGAAATTTTGGTGTTTCAAAAACAAGTTTTTTTGTCGTTTTGGAATCAGAATAATTTAACCAATAAAGCAAACTAATAAAAACTAAAAAAATAGTAAAAAATCTTGGTTATATTATGAAGAAGTCCTTTTAATTATATTTTAAAAATAATTAATTATTTGGTAGAAAATTAGACATGAACAGGGTACTTGGACTGAATTTCTGAACTATCTTTGAACAGTTTTTCGGCCAACTTTCGGTCGATTTTTCGATCAAACCCTGGTGCCTAAATTCCTTCCACTTGAAGAGAATCCTAGGAGGTTAGGTTTTGAACATACCAGGAAAGATGGGACGTGAAATGGATGAGCGAGAAAGGTAAAAACTCTACGCGAAGGAGGGGCCGCACGGTTATTGCCGCTTTGCGCGCGAAGGCGGATCTGCGGCTACTGTTGCTGCTGCAGCAGCTGCTGCTAGGGGGGGCGCTGCGGCGGTGGTTCGGCGAGGGGTTAGGGTGGTCGCCTGGGTGGAGGCATGGATGATGGTGGAGGTGGTGTGGTTTAGGGTTAGGGTTTAGCATGTATATATATATATATATATATATATATATATATATATATATATATATATATATATATATATATATAGGAAAAAAGGGATATGAGCCATAGGCTCATATTTCTACATGATCCAATGCACACGTGGACCAATAGGAATGGAGTGTACTAATGTACATGGGTGCACATGGGATGTAGGAATCCATTCCTATTGGTCCACATGTGCATGGCTCATATAGAAATATGAGCCTATGGCACATATTCCGTTTACCCATATATATATATATATATATATATATATATATATATATATATATATATATATATATTGGGAGAGAGATGGGGGAGGAATTGCGGGTGAGGGTCTGGATAGATTAGTTAGGAATTGGGTTTCGGGTTAATGGGTTTGGGTTTGGATTTGGGTTTTATGGTTAGTGGGTTTTATTTTATTTCTTCTTCTTTTTTTATTCATATCTATATGTAAAAAATTTCCAAAAATAGTTAGGCACTTGGAAAAATTCTAGAAAATTTATATTTTCTCCAACAAATAATTTACAACCAAATTTATATCAATTAAAAAGGTATTTATTAAATATGAATGAATATTTAATTAGTTAAATAAATCCATAAATTCTATTTTCTACTTAATATTATATTAGAAGCATGCAGGGGTTCGGATAACGCAACTTGAGTGTCATGTACGTAATAGGACCAGTTAGGCTCATAGCATGAATTTAGTTGGAATTAATGGGTTTTTGTGCGTGTTAAAATCGTACGCCACGACAAAATCGTCAATTAATTATCGTTTTCTCGTAATTGTATCGCAAAAGTTGTGCGACAAAAATAAGGCATGGGATTACGAATTTGTGAGTTACAGTTATGGCAGGAGCCTAATTTGACTCGTATAAGTCGAGCCTACTAGGTTTATTGGAAGGGAAAGGCAAGTGTTGTAGTCATGATCTTAAAATTATGGTGGTTGGTTTCCAAAGTTCAATTAAATTATTGAATAAATACTTGAAATGAAAAAAATGATTATCAATTACCGAACTAACCCTATATAAAAATCAGGGTGCTCACAATCAACCCACCTTAAAAGAATTGCGTCCTCGTAATTAAGAAAAAATGAAACGTAACCGGTCAGGAAAGGTTTGCTCCAGAAGAGATGACGCGGTTGTAAGACATTTGTTGAAGCACGACACAAAGGATAAGGGGCCATGAACAAGAAAAAAATCAAGAGGAAGGGTGAGAGTTTTATTCAAGCAGAACACGTAGGGAAGCAATTAAAATATTTTTCTAGGCAATGAGAGATGAGTAACTCAGGAGTAAAAGAGTCTGATAAGAACGAGGGTCAACTACAAGTTATGAAAACTTGGGTACCTCTTACATATTACTACTCTAGACTAACAAGTTTATGATAACATAATACTAGGTATATGCTAGGGAATAGAACTAACAGGCATATGCTAAAGTATTACTAGAAATATTCGTTACTATAGCTGGCTATGATAAAACTAAATCTTATCCATATTTGCTACTCCTCTAGTCAATGCCTCCTCCACTGTCATCGCAAAAGCCTGTCAACGTCCCTGTGGTAGTGCCCTCTGTTGTTACTGGGCCTGCTGGAAGAGTGCTGCCTGTGATGCCAAGGGTGGCCTCGACTAATATCCTTCTGGTGCTCGTGGTCTGAATCCACCATCTTTCACCAGTGGTGCTCCTGGTTCTGATAAGCTGGTCGATGTGGCTGTTGGACTGGTCTCGGTGCTGGTAAAGCTTGTCGGTGAACCATCGGTGCTCGCCGGTGAACTATCGGTGCTTCTCCTCGATGCTCCGTGCAATTTCTGGATGAATGCTGGTCTGAACCGCAAAGCAAACACAATTCCAATCTGCGTCGGCATTCCTTGGCGAGATTACCTACCTTGCCACAATAATGACAAGTAGGGAGTCCTGGTGCTGGTAGGGCTAGCCGATGAATCATCAATTCTCCTCTCCGCTGTTCTATACAGTCTCATACCGAGTGTTGTCCCGATCCGCAAATCAAGCATAGTCCCAACTTGCGTCTGCACTTTCTCGCTTGATAGTCATGCTTGCCATAATATTGACATATAGGCAGTGTCGGTGGGGTTGCTCTAGGTGGCTGGTGTATGTAAGGTCTCTTTGTAGATCCTCACTGTTGTGCTCTATCTGGTGCTAGTGAATGCGACCGCTTTTGGCTGGACTCTCTCCCGTTGACGCGTTCCATGCATCGAGCTGCTGCAAGGACGTCCGTATAAGAAGTATGTGCAACTATGCCAATCAATCTTTGTAACTTAAAGCTCAGTCCGCCAAAGAATTTCTTCGCCTTCTCTTCTTCTGTCGGGATCAGTGTAGGGTCAAACAGTTGAATCAAGCATGATGCAAGTCAAGAAATTAATTCAAATCCTATATAGAGGTCAATAATTTGTCAACATATGGATGAGATCTATAATTTATCATATCCTAATTGCAGGCTTGATCGGTCCCTTAGTTGAAACCGAAGCAATATATTCGTAGACCTGTATGGGCCACCACAAAAATTATGTCACTCCCCAGTCCCAAAATACCAAGGGACTAGCCACGTGGTAATGGCCAACAACACAACTCCAATGGAAAAACCCAATTTGACCCGTTAGAGTGCACTTAAGTTGTAATACATATAAAATGGTCTACAAATACCTATCACAGTTTATATATCTAATCTTATCCTCAGTAAGTAACAAAATCACAAAGAGATAGTCCAGCCACAATAATATAAAATGATCTATCCAACCCAAGCAATACAAATAATATCACGGGGAACAACCCGTCATCAAAATAGAAAGAAAAATAACTCTAAGTATAATATCCATAAGTCACTACAAGATCAAATATCTAAGAACAATAAGCATAATAAATGAATGATGAGAATATTATGTGCTCAAGAGAAGTCCTCCGGAACAACCTCGTCCTCTGCAGCCTGTACATCTCCAATAGTAGCACATGTCCCGTAAACCTCGAAATAGCTCTCCTCGTCTACACCTGGGGATATAATCTGGATCCAGGTCCTCAGTGGACATAGCAAGGTACAATAAACACTCAAACCAAAATAAAATGCAGTAAGTAAATATAGACAGATCCTCAGGGCAAGCTACGTAACCAGCTAAGTGAAATACAAATGAGGGCATCACTAGAACTCAGGATGAGACCACTACAGGCTCTGTGCCGGGGATCCCATAGCAGCAAGTAGTATCACGACTCCAGTATATGTGCCAAAGATCTGAGACAGAGTCTAAGATACCTCCAGTAGTATAGTACATATATAAATAATCAGCTTATAGCCTTTGTGTCTCTCCCCACCCAATATAACCTCATGTCTCATGTACACGATGTCTCATGTCCATAACACGAAAGATCATGACCTCTAGTTAATACAACGAGTCATAATAATATACATATAATATACAAATCTCATATCACGAATCTTGCAAGCCTATACAGAATCACCATGAATAACTCAAGAGAGATTATGTCACATGAAATAGTGTCAAGTTTTCTATGGTATGGCATACTTGATAAAACAAGCACGTAAAGATAGGATCGTGGAATCAACTCTCTAAGTGACGTAACACGACTTTGCGTACGACGTCGACACTCAAATCTTGTTCGGATGCTAAAAAAATGTCTCACGGTCCTAGGTTGAACAGGAACATCACAAGAATATATATATATATATATATATATATATATATATATATATATATATATATATATATATATATATATATATATATATATATATATATATATATATATATATATAAAGAAACACAAGAAGATAATAGAATAGGTTCTACTACAAGTTCGGCAAGGTACACTTGCCTGGGTTCTGAACTCCGTCAACTATACCTAGGAAAATGGAATCTGCATGTACACCTCTAGATGCTAAAACAAACATCACCAATGTTTTTAGAATACTTAAAATAGCTATGATTGACTACCCATAAGTCCAATTTGAACACAGGGGTGAATTGATATTTTTGGGTCAAAGTAGGGTCCACATGTGGCCCACTTCGCACAAAAAAATATGCCAGAGACAAAATTCTCCAAATTCTTCAAACTAGTGTCTACGAGTCCAGAACAATGATACGAACCCAACGAAATATCCAGAACTGGATTTCGATGAGCCGATCACGAAATTGCCCGTCATGTGGAATTGTGGGGCCCATAAAACGGTATTTCGTCAACGTTCTTAGATTCGAACCACACTTGAGTCACAGGACTAGCATAATGCTGCGAATCCAATGGCATAAGTTTCATTAAGAATCGACAAGTACACACAAAGTTATGGTGAGGTGTCAGAATAGGCTGATACGGTATTTTCGGTAGATACGCGTTGATTTCGGCGTGCACACACGTCCAAATCAAGTTTCGCAAAAGCCCACGCATTCGCGTTCACGTTACGCACCATTCAGTAAAATTTGCATGCAACGACGTGGCCTCGTTTGGCGGAACGTACCCCATATCAGAGATTTTTAGTGTTTCAAAAATAAGTTTTTTTGTCATTTTTGAATCAGAATAATTTAACCAATAAAGCAAACTAATAAAAACTAAAAAAATAGTAAAAAAATCTTAGTTATATTGTGAAGAAGTTATTTTAATTATATTTTTAAAATAATTAACGAGTTGGTAGAAAATTGGACATGAACAGGGGGTACTTAGACTGAATTTCTGAACTATTTTTGAACAGTTTTTCGGCCAACTTCCGATCGATTTTTCGATCAAACCCGGATGCCTAATATAAAACCCCCTAATTTTAAATATTATAATTATTTAAATTAATCATTTTATTTATTTATAGTATTCCTTAGTTAATTAGAAAATAAAATTTAATTTAATTAATTACCTAGGTAACTACTCATCTAGAATTTATAGAATAAAACTATTATTATATTTTATTTTATTTAGGGAGTCTTGCAGAAGGATGATAGATTTTTAGGATGTGCTATATAAATTTTCTAAAATTTTATACCATATATATATATACATATATAAATAAATGGTAATAATAGAAAATGAAATAAAAGAGTAAAAGAAAAAGAAAAGAAAAACATTAAAAAGAAACCTTAGACTAATCCCTTAAACCACAAAAATCGATAACTTAAATCCCTAAGTAATAGTCCTAAGCCTAAGCCCTAAACAACCACAGCTAACCCAACCCTCCAGGCAACCCGCGAGCACAGTGGCCCTGACCCCCCTTCTCATCGCCCGCCTCCTTCACCTATATATATCCCCCTTATATGAAACCCTAACCCTAAACCTATCCCCCCTAACCCGACGCCAACTACCGCAACCCAGCGACGCCACCGCGCAGTCGCCGGAGAATGCCGCACCGGCCACGTCAACGTTGACCGCACAACCGCGCAGCAGTCCGCGACAGATTCGCGCAGCGACGACCCCTACTTCACGCTTCATTTTTTGACTCGTCGCTCAATCATTTTTTGATCCGTCTTCCCCGGTATGATCACAACCTATCCCCCTCTCAACTCTGTTAATTAGTTTCCATCGAACAGCGTTAAACACTTGGTAGAAATCGAAGCCAAGTTGAGGAAAAACCAATAATTTAAACTGTTATGAACTGTTTCAATGACCTATGTTTAGAGGTTGTTATCTTCCACCATAGACCTCCGAATTAAAATCCACATTTTGCTATGTGAAGTCTATATAACCGAGATCATTTCTGTTAATTAAATTATTTTATTTTATGTTAAATTTAGAGATAAATTGGGTTAAAAATCATAAAAATTTTGTTTTAAAACATTAGGATTTATGATACGGAACGCACCTCGCCAAACAGGACCGCCCCATCGCATACCAATTATACCGAAAGGCTCGTATGGTATGTCCTGACGTGTGAGATTTTACGAAAACTGATTTGGATGTGTGTGCGCATCGGAATCAACCCGTATCCGTAAAAAGTTCCCGTATCGTGACTTCTATAAAATATCGTACTATTTTGTATACGCTCGTCGGAATATGACAAAACTTGCTCCATTGGATTCATGGTACCACGCTAGTCCTGTGACCCAAGTTTCATGCGATTTTGAGACAGTTGACCAAGCCACCTATTTGTGGGCCCCACGGTTGACTTTAAGGACGAAATTGTGTTCAGCTCACCGAAATCCAAAATTGGACATACTGTTGAGTTCGTATAGACGTTTAGAATTTGTTTGACCTATAATTGGTCCTATTTAGAGACCTTTACCTCTAAAACGAATTTTGGTGCAAAGTGGGCCACATGTGGACCCCGCTCTGATCCGAAATTACCATTTTGTCCATGTGTCCAAATTGGACGAAAGGGTAGTATTTTCTAGCTATCTCGCTTATTCTGGGAACGTTAGTGATGTTTATTTCAGCATTCGAAGACGTTTATTCGGAGGCCTTAATTTCCGATCCAGATATAGATGGGCAGGATTATCCACAAGAGTACGGACTCGGACCTGATACTTCATACTAGACTGAGGAGGTCTTACCCTCAGAGTACCTTTAATTCATCGAAGCTGATGAATATTCTAGTTGCTATTTTTTATTGACATTTATCTTATATTAGAGTTTGATCTCTCTCTCATTTAGTTTTAGTATAGTCGATTGGCAGTGGATTTGTTTTCACCCGACTATCATTCTTGATACTTCATATTTGAGATTCAGTTATTTATTCCTATTTTATTATTTATGTTGTTGATGAGATATAGATTGTGTGTGACTTGTGTTGACAGTATATTACCACTTGTGGATTGGATATTCATAATACAGCGTACGTATGTGTTATGATTTCCATATATTATAGTCGCCATATACATACGGCTGGCATGCTTACGTATTCCTAGTCCTTCGTATTTCAGGACTGGGATGTGACATATTTTTGTGGTGGCCCATGCAGGTCTTTGAATATATTGTCTCGGTTACGTTACTGTACCGAACAAGCCTGCATATAGGAATATAGTATAGGATCTCATCCACGCTTGACCAAAACTCATCTTCCCTTTCAAACTTTCCTATTTAAAATGCTTGCATCCTGTTTGATTCCTGTACTCCTTCTAATTGTTTCGACCACCTCTTCCAGAGAGATAGATTTGCATAGTGGATGTACCGCCACCAGAGGTGACACACCTTCAGGAGTCAACGGCCAAACTCGAGGAGAGGCCTTAACGACTCCTAGACTTTCAGGGCTGAATGGACAGACTCACAATACAGCTCCATCTGATCTTTCCGCTTCACTTAATAGGACTTTTCCAGCTTCATCGACACCACAAGATGGCCAGACACAGCTGTTCCTATTCTTCCAAATGATGATGTAGGAACAGAGACAGCAGGCCGCCGCGCTGGCTGTAGAGCAGAAGAAGCAAGCGGCAGAGCAGAGGCAAGAATTTTTGGCATCACTTGAGAGAATGGCTGCACAGGCACCTATACCAGTCCAGGCACTAGTTCCAGTACCGCGAGCTAGAGTTGGTTCAGTCAAGGACTTTGTACAGATGGGTCCCAAGCTTAATAAAGGCACTGAGAGCCCAGAGGAGACCACAAACTGGATTACCCACACCCAGAAGTTTCGTTGTGAAACGACAAGCACAAAAGAAGTTACAACGAGTTTCAGAACAGGCCCGATACGGGGTATTTTCGACAGATACGCGTTGATTTCAGTGTGCACACACATCCAAATCAACTTTTGTAAAATTCTATATGTCTGTATTGACGATACACAACTTTCGGTATAATTCGCACACGATAAAATTGCCTCGTTTAGCGGGACGCATCCAGTTTCAAAATAATTTGGTTTTTAAAATCAAGTTTTTGGTCGATTTCATCCACGAATAAAATACAACACATAAAAATTAAAATAAACTAATTACAGGGTTTTAATCTCGGTTATATTGTCTAATTAACTATTCAAACAGAATTTAGAAATATTTAACAGGTTGGGAGTAAATCGGCCATGAACTTGTGAGTTCGGGATTGTTTCTAAACTACAAATTATGTAGTTTTTTTTCCTGTTTTGTGTAGCATTTTACAACCGATACAGGATGCGATACCCCAAAATAATTATACGGGGTTCGAGAGGGTCACGTGGTCTTCGCATAAGATTCGATAGAACAAAATTTGGATCTATGTACAGGAAGATACGCGAGCTAGAAGAGGGGTACCTCGCTAATGTCTGTTGTCGTGATAGGAGGCGGCGCGACGGGGCACATGGCGGCGGTTTCTGTAGCTGCGGGGGCTGCTATAGGGGGTCGTGGGTCATCGATGGGTCGGCCGGAGTCGTCGTCGGAGTGATGGCAGGTCGTCGTCGTCGTCGGGGTCGAGTGGCCGAAGGGGGTGACGGTGGAGGAGCCGCGGGGGGGTTTAAATAGGGAAAGGGGAGGCGGTGTATAGGGATGTGGGGGAGTGGGGGAATTGGTTATCGGGTATGGTCGGGTCGGCGGGTCAGGTCGGGTTCAGATCCGACCCGCTGGGCTGGTTGGGTTGGGTTCAGTTTGGTTCAAGTCTAGTTTAATTAAAACAATAGTTTTTAGCTATTTAAAAATAATTTTTCAGCCCAATAAATTCCAGAAAAAATTACACAATATCATATTATTAATTATATACTCAAAAACATAACTTCTATAATATTTTAATACTTAATTTAATACATAAAAATATTAATCCCCGAAGAACATTTATAATAATAAATTAAAAATCACAGAAAAATTCAGAAATTTATTTTAAATTTTTTTAAAAAATAGGTTATTACAATCTACCCACCTTAAAAGAATTGTGTCCTCGCAATTAAAAAAATAAAACATAACCGGTCAGAAGAGATGACGCGGTTGCAAGTCATGTTTGTTGAAGCATGACACAGAGAATAAGGAATCATGAACAAGAAAAAATTGAGAGAAAGGTTTAGGGTTAAGCAGAATAAATAGAGAAGGAATAAAAACTTTTTCCCAAGGCAATGAAAGATAAGTAACTCAAGAGTAAAAGAGCATGGTTAGAGCAGAGATCAACTATAGCTTATGAAAACTTGGGTACCAGTTACTAATCTAGACTAACAAGTTTATGCTAACATAATACTAGGCTTAGGCTAGGGTAATGATCTAACAAGCATACGCTAAAGCATTGTTAGGAATAGATAGCTATGATAAAACTTAAATCTTACTCGCATTCACTATTTCTCGAGTCTGTGCGTCCTCCACCTACTGGTGTCACTCCATCGTCGTAGGTGACAACTGCAACTTATGGTGTTCCTGCGGGAGTCTCATCGCATTCTTGTGAATCTATTACTCTGCATCCAAAATAAACTATAAGAGGCAAACAGAGGGATCAAGGCAGGATGCAAGTCCAAAAAAAATTTGAAGTCGATATAAAGGTCAAGAACGAATCAATCAAGTGGATGAGATCCTATAACTTATCCTATCATAATTTGTAGGCTTGCTCGGTTCCTTAGTTGAAACCAAAGCAATATAGTCATAGACCATAACCTAGGACCTTAATGCTCAGACCTGCATGGGCCACCACAAAAACTATGTCACGCCCCAGTCCCAAAATACCGAGGGACTAGCCACGTGGCAATGGCCAGCGGCACACTCCAATGGGCAAACTGAATTTAATGAAACCGTTAGAGTATACTTAAGCTGTAAAACAATTATAATGGTCTAAGATACATGTCACAGTCTAATTTTAATCTCATCCATAGAAGGTAATCATAGTTCAAATGTCAACTAATCAATGAGAAATATAATTCAACAAGTCTTAATAAAATATCTCAGGGAACAAACCGATAATGAGTTTGGTACAATAAACCAAGAGATAGGAAATAGAGAAACTAGAAACAAAATAACTGAGTATATAAAGCAAATACTCAGGAGAAAGCCTCTGGCACCACCTCGTCCTCTGGTGCTGGTACTACTACAATGTCTGTTCATGTCCCGTATACCTCGGGGTAGATCTCCTCTGCTATACCTGGGGACATAATCCGGATCCAGGTCCTCAGGGGACATAGCAAGGTACAAGAATAACTCAAGCCAAATAAAATGCAGTATATAAAAATAAATATCCAATGGACAAACTATGTAACCAGCTATATGATATGCAAATGAGAGCATTAATCATACTCAGGCTGAAACTACTATAGGCTCTGTGTCAAAAAAACCATAGCAGCATTTATATCGAAGGGCCAGTAAGTGTGTCAAAGCTCTGGTCAGAGTCAAAGACACTTCCAGTAATTATATATATATATATATATATATATATATATATATATAACATAATCAGCCTTTAGTATGGTAAGACTCTCCCCAGCCAATGTAATCTCATGTCTCATGTCCATAACACGCAAGATCATGACCTCTAGCTAATGCAGCGAGTCATGATGATAGCTATGCATATATAAGATCTATGTCACGAATCCCGTAACCTATACAGAATCACCATGAATAACTCAAGAAGATTCTATGTTATGAATAGTGTCAAGTGTCCTATGGTATGATGTACTTGATAAAGCAAGCACGAAAGTATATGATCGAGATAACAACTCTCTAAGTGACGTTACACGACTCCGCGTACGGCGTCGACACCCGAATATTATTTGGACGTTAAGCAATGTCTCCTGGTCCTAGGTTGAATATGCACATCTCAAGAGTATATATACAACTAATAGGAAAGCAAATACTGCAAGTTTTGGCAAGGTACACTTGCCTGGGGTTTGAACTCCTTCAGTTGCTCCGGTGTAGGTTGAATCTCCAGGAACAACTCTGGATGATGAAACAAATATTATCATCACTCTCAGAAGATATAAAATAGCTAAGATTGACTACCCATAAGTCCAATTTGGACACAGGGACAAAAATGACAGTTTCTAGTCAAAGAGGGATCCACATGTGGCCCCCTTCGCACCAAAAACTGTGCCAGAGATAAAGTTCTCTAAATTCATCAAACTTAGTGTCTATAAGTCTAGAACGATGATATGAACCCAACAGAATATCCAGAACTGGATTTCGATGAGCCGATCACAAAATCGTCCGTCAAGTGGAGCTGTGGGGCCCACGATACGGGATTTCGTCAACGTTATCAGAATCGAACCAAACTTGGGTCACAGAACCAGCGTAATACTATGAATCCAATGACATAAGTTTCGTTATGAAACAAAAAGCACACAAGACATTACAACGAGTTTTAGAATAGGCTCGATAAGGAGTATTTTTTACGGATACGCGTTGATTCCGGTGTGCACACACATCCAAATCAACTTTTGTGAAATCCCACACGTCTGTATGGATGATATACAGCTTTTGGTAGAATTTTCACACGATAAAGTTACCTCGTTTAGAGGGACGCACCTAGTTTCGAGAAAATTTAGGTTTTAAAACCAAGTTTTTGGTCAATTTTACCCACAAAAAAACACAACACACAATAAATTAAAATAAACTAATTACAGAGTTTTAATCTAGGTTATGTTGTTTAATTAACTGTTCAAACAGAATTTAGAAATATTTAACAGGTTGGGAGTAAATCGGCCATGAACTTGTGAGTTCGGGACTATTTTTGAACTACAGAATTATGTAGTTTTTTTCTTATTTTGCATCGTATTTTGCGACCGACACAGGATATGATACCCCAAACTAATTGTATGGGGTTCGAGAGGGTTACGTGGCCTTCGCATAGGATTCGACAGAACGAAATTTGGATCTATGTACAGGGAGATACGCGAGCCAGAAGTGGGGTACTCGTTGATGTCTGCTGTCACGATAGGAGGCGGCACGGGGGGGCACGTCGGCGGTGGCGGCGGTTGCTGTGGCTGCGGGGGCTGCTGGAGGGGGTCGTGGGTCATCGGCGGGTCAGCCGGAGTCATCGCCGGAATGATGGCGGGTCGTCATCGTCGTCTTCGTCGTTGTCGTCGGGGTCGAGTGGCCGGAGGGGGTGATGGTGGAGGATCCACGGGGGGGTTTAAATAGGGGAAGGGGAGGCGGTGTGCAGGGTTGTGGGGGAATTGGTTATCTGGTAGGGTCGGGTCGACGGGTCGGGTCGGGTTCAGATCCGACCCGCTAGGCTGGTTGGGTTGGGTTCAGTTTGGTTCAAGTCTGGTTTAATTAAAAAAATATTTTTAGCTATTTAAAAATAGTTTTTGAGCCCAATAAATTCCAAAAGAAATGACACAACATCATATTATTAATTATACAATCAAAAATATAACTTTTATAATATTTTAATACTTAATTTAATATATAAAAATATTAATCCCTGAAGGATATTTATAATAATTAATTAAAAATTAAAGAAAAATCCAGAAATTTATTTTAAATTTTTTTAAAAAATAGGTTGTTACAGCGAGAGACTGTCCAATAGAGCAGACATTGACACTTTTACTGCCAATACAGAGGCTAGCACTTCCAACACCGAAACCAGTTCAGCAGATGACCAAACCAGGAGCACCTCGACCCCCAGCAGCCGGAGGATTTCAGCGTGGACCACCGCTACCTACTCAGGAGGATCAGTTCACGAGGGACAGACATTGACTACCACAAAGGAATGGACAAGCTTTTGTACTAGAAGTGGATGACATGGAACAGGAGATTGATGTTATAGCAGGTTTTACTCTTACTTTTACTTTTCTTGTTGTAACATTATTTGATTCGGGAGCCACCCACTCGTTCATATCTTCTAATTTTATTGCCAAGCACAACATTGCCACTACACCTTTACCTAGTTGTGTTAGTATTCTCACCGGAGGAGGAGTTGTACCTGTTAGTCGGATTGTAGATCTTGTCCTGTAATTATTCGTGGCAGAGAGATGAATGCCCGACTCTTAGTCCTTCCTATGCCCACTTTTGATATTTTGCTTGGGATGGACTGGCTGAGCAAGTACCACGCTTTCTTCGACTATTTTAGAGGAAACATTCTTTTTAAGGTACCAGGCCAGCCGAAACTTGAGTTTGCATGAGGATCCACATAAGCCCTTGATGGTTTTCAGCTTGCAATGGACGAAGTTATTTATTACCCCATCATTTCAGAGTTCCAAGACGTCTTTCCAGAGAAATTGCCAGGACTACCTCCGGGCAGAGAAGTAGAATTCTCGATTGAATTGACACCGGGAGCAGCACCCATAGCGTCGCATGTTTATAGAATGGCGAAGAAGGAGATAGATGAGATGAAGGCACAGTTGAAAGAATTAGAGGAGAAAGGTTTCATCCGCCCAAGTGCATCACCCTGGGGAGCACCAGTGTTGTTTGTACCAAAGAAGGATGGGTCAGTACGTATGTGCATCGACTACAGAGCCTTAAATGTAGTGATCATGAAGAATAAATATCCATTGCCATACATTGATGACTTATTTGATCAGCTTAGTGGAGCCAAGGTGTTCTCGAAGATAGACTTTAGATCAGGATATCACCAGGTGAAGGTACGAAAGTAGGATATCCCGAAGACCGCATTCAGGACAAGATATTGATACTATGAGTTTTTGGTTATGCCATTTGGATTAACCAATGCTCCAGCTATCTTTATGGACTTAATGAATCGAGTATTCCAACAGTATTTAGACCAGTTTGTGGTCATCTTCATAGATGACATACTTGTCTATTCGAAGAGCCACGAGGGGCACGAGAAGCACCTGCGGATCGTCCTAGAGACCTTGAGAGGAGAGAAGTTATATGCGAAGCTCAGTAAATATGAGTTTTTCTTGGACAGAGTCTCGTTTCTTAGGCATGTCATTAGGGAATATGGTATTTTTGTTGATCCAGAGAAAATCTCGGCAGTCGAGACATGGCTCGTTCCTAAATCAGCATCGGAGGTGAGGAGTTTCCTTGGACTTGCGAGATATTACCGACGGTTCATGAAGAACTTTTCAAGGATAGCAACGCCTATGACTCGGTTGACATGCAATGATCATGCGTTCGTATGGACCGACGAGTGTCAAGCCACTTTCGAGGAGTTGAAGAAGCGACTGACCACAGCGCCAGTATTGACTATTCTATCAGGATTAGGAGGTTATGTGATTAACAGTAACGCATCAAGAAAAGGCTTGGGATACGTGTTTGTAAGCCCCCTGATTTTCAGTAATTATTAATTTAGATTTTTCATAATTTTCCGTAATTTCTTGGAATTTTTCTTTAATTAAAACCTAGGCTTTTGATAATTCAATGATTTTTAAATACTGTTTATTAATATTAAAATATTATGGAAATAATATTTTATGGTATAAAATGGAAAAACGGACATAGGATAATTTTCCAGAAATTTATTGGACTCCGAAATCAGTTTTAAAGTCCTAAAAACCCATGAAGAATTAAACCGAATTAAACCCGTGCCAAACGCCCAACATCCCCATGAGAGCCGAAGCCAAGCCCAAGGAGCGTTGACCCAGCCCAAATCCTAGGTCAAGCCCTAGCCCAAATTTCTGCATGTATAAATAATATTTTTCCTAGTTTTCTCCACAAATAAAAAGAAAAGAAAAAATAACAAAAATCCCTAATTTAAACCTAACACTAACCCTGGCCGCCACCCCCTTTCCCTGACCCCTCCGGCAAGTCTCCGGTGCCGCACCAGCCGCGTACACAAAACCCCGCCCCGCCGTCAGGCCACCCGACCTCGGCCTCCTCTGCTACGACTCTGGCGCACCGCCCGCGTCCGCCCTCTCTCCCTTCCTCCTCCACCCGTTTCCGTTGTGCGCCTCCGCCGAGAGCTCCGCCTTCACTCCTCTCCCCGCCCGCGACGCCGCCACGCCGCCTCCCTACTTCGCCGCGACCCCGCCCCGCCAGCCTTCTCCGGGCAGCAGCCGCCGGCCACGCCTCCCTCTCTTCCTCCTTCCTCCTCCAGCAGCCAGTAGCCCCGCAGCAGCCGGCCGCCCGTCCCCCGCCCTCTCCGGCGCACCGCCGCCTTCGGCCAGTGCCTCCTCCGCTGCCCTCGGCCTCCCTCCGGCCCACCTCCGGCCAACGCAATTCCGGCCAACAGAAGCCCAATCCCTAACCCTAGCACCCGGATTCGGTCAGGACACGGCTCACTTCGTGTCGACTCGAACACGACTCGGACACGTAAATTTTCAGTTTCTGGAGCCCTGTTCAGGTAGCATTTTCTCTCTCCTTGTTATTTCATTTTCGATTCCGTCTGTTGCAACACGTAGACTGTATAACCCTCTCGATGCCCGTGCAACCCGCTGGGTGCATCGCGTCCTGTGGCGATCGCAAACCGCGATCCAAAAACAGGAAAACCAACGCCCTGTTTTACCCCGGAACTGAGTGCGCCCCGCCAAACGGGATGACTTGGTCGCACGCGGTCTTTACCAAAATGTGCGCGTCGTTGATACGAACGTGTAGGATTTCGCAGAAGTTGATTTGGATGAGCGTACATACCGGAATCAACGAGTATCCGCCGACAACGCCCCGTATCCGCCTATTCTGGAACACGCTGTAACTTTGTGTACACACGTCGGATCGAGACAAAACTTGTGCCATCGAGCTCATAGCAATACGCTGGTCCTGTGACCCAAGTTCGGTTCGATTCTGAGAACGTTGACAAAATCGCTTATCGTGGGCCCCACCGGCTCCACTTGACGAGCAATTTTGTGATCGGCTCATCGAAATCCAATTCTGGAAGTTCCGTTGGGTTCGTATCATCGTTTCTGACTTGTTGACACTAAGTTTGACGAATTTGGAGACCTTTGACCCTGACACATTTTTCGGTGCAAAGTGGCCCACATATGGACCCCGCTTTGACCCGGAAATATCATTTTTGCCCCTGTGTCCAAATTGGACTCAAGGACAGGCGTTTCTAGCTATTTGATATTTTTTGAATCTAATGGTGATATTTATTTCAGCAACCGGAGTAATACCTGCAAATCACACTGAGACCAGAGCTACAGTTGGAGCCAGAACCCCAAGCAAGTGTACCTTGCCAAAACTTGCAGTCCTTGTTACTTATTTCCTTGGCTTATATATATATATATTGTGGTTCATGCTTGACCTAGGACCGTGTGACTTTACTTAGCATCCGATTCATAGTCGGGTGCCAACACCGTATGCGACGTTGTGTATTATCATCTAGACATGGATACCGAGACCCCATCTTTCTCGTATTTGTCCTATCAAGTACATCATAACCCAAGACACCTGACACTATTCATGAGACAGAATCTTCCTGAGATATTCATGGTGATTCTGTATAGGATACAGGTTTTATGACATAGACATTATATTCCTAGACATTATATGACTTGTTGCATTAGATATGATCTTACGTGACATGGACATGGGGCCACATGGATATGAGACGTATGATTACATTGGGTGGAGAGAGTCACACAGGCTACAGGTTGATTTTATAAATTATGCCGGCGTCTCAGTCTTTTGCTGAGCTAGACGACCACATGATATCACTGCTACCGTCTCCCCGACACAGAGCTTGTAGTGGTTTTTGCCTGAGTTCTAGTGCTGCTCTCATTTTGCATATCACTTAGCTGGTTATTTAGTGTATCCCTATTGTTCCATTTATTGCTGGAGAGACACACAGGCTACGGGTTGACTATATTATGCTGGCGTCTCAGTCTCTCTCCGAGCTAGACAACTACATGATATAACTGCTACCGGCTCCCCTACACAGAGCTTGTAGAAGTCTCAGCCTGAGTACTGGTGATGTTCTCACCGGCATTTCACATAGATGGTTACATATTTACCCTGTTTATTTCATTGACTATTTTACTGCATTTATTTTGGCTTGTATTATCTGTACCTTGCTATGTCCCCTGAGGACCTGGACCCGGATTATGTCCCCAGGATTAGCAGAGGAGATCCACCAGAGTTATACAGTACAGGAGCATTAGCAGGAGCAGAAGCAGGAATAGGAGCAGTTACGGGAGAAGTACCAGATTCAGCAGACGAGTGATCACCGAGGTTATCTTCTGATTATATACTGTTCCATACTCAGTATTGGCTGTATTTATCTTTATTCTTGTATCTTGACAGATGTATCAGACTCATGGTCGGGTTATTACCCGAGTTTATATTTTATTGAGATATGATCTTGCTTTATGATTATGATATTGTTGTATTTATTCTGTGGATGAGATTAGTATATTTAGACCATTATTGTTGTACTACAGCTTAAGCATGCCCCGATGGATCCATTAAATTGGGTTTGTCCATCGGTGTGTGCTGCTGGCCATTATCACGTGTCCAGTCCCTCGTTTTTTTGAGACTGGGGCATGACATGGTTTTTGTGGTGGCCCATGCAGGTCAACGACTAAATTGTTCGGTTTTAACTTAGGGACCAAGCAAGCCTGCAATAAGAATAAGATAAGTTTCTAGGATCTCATCCACTTGCTTGAAACATTTTTGATACCTATATTGGATTCGAATTAAATTCTTGACTTGCATCCTGCCTTGATTCCTGAGCTTCTCTTATTGTTTATTTTGGATACAGAGTTATGGAACCACCAGCAAACGACGAGACTCCTGCAAGATCACCACGAGATGCTGTGGTAAACAACGAAGAGGAAGTAACACCAGTAGAAGAAGGTCAATCAGCTCAACCACATAGTCAAGCGAATCAGCATGCCTCTGGAATCCAGCAAGATGACATTCCACCATCGACGCAATTTACTCCACAAATGCCCGTAATTCCACAAGGGCAGGCCATTGACAGGCAGCAGATGTTTCAAATGATCTATGCAATAATACAAGCTCAACAAGAGGCTTTGAGTCGCAGCCTAGTAACCGCACTAGAGCAGGCGAATCTACCAGCACGACGACCAACGACGGGCTCTATTTCTGATTTCCGCCAGCTGAAGCCCCGTACCTTCACAGGCAAAGAGGAGCCCACAGAAGTTCATGAGTGGCTCACCAACACTCAACATCAATTAGAAGCAGCCGAGCTTCCAAAAGAACGTTGGATGACTGTCGTCAGAATGCAGTTGACGGACAATGCACATCACTGGTGGCTATCTGAGGAGACATGGCTCGGACCAGATCGAGTTACTTGGGAAGAGTTCTCTAGACTCTTCCAGGAGATGTACATTCCAACTATCGCTCGATCAGAACTTTGAGATAAGTTTAATCGCCTCACTTAAGACAGTATGACAGTGGAAGAGTACAACGCAGAATTCATTCATCTAAGTCGTTTTGCCCCTACTTTGATCCCTACAGAAGAAGAGAAGGCTGAAAAGTTCTTTGACGGACTAAACATTGAGCTATAGAAACTAATTGGATCCGTTGCACCTACATCTTACCCGGACGTCCTTGCTGCAGCCCGACGCATGGAGCGCGTCATCAGGAGAGAGACCAGTCTGAAACGATCATCCACACCAGCACCAGCCGGAGCACCACAGGAAGAAGCTACAAAGAGACCTCACATGCACCAGCCACCAGGAGCATCTCCACAGGCTCTACCTATCTGTCAATATTGTCGCAAGCGAGGCCATATTGAGGACGAGTGCAGACAAAAAAGGAAAGTATGTTTAGCTTGTGGATCCAGTCAGCATTCATTGAGGTAATGCCCTGAGCGTCGAGAAAGAGCACCAATGGTTAACCAACCGAGGCCAACCTATCCAGCATTGGGAGCACCACAAACGAAAGTTGAAGGAGTCCTACCACCAGCTCCAGGAGGGTATCAACCGAGGCCACCTTTGATACCACAAGCAGCACTCTTCCAGCAGGCTCAACAGCAGCAGAGAAATCAACTGCAAGAACATGAACAAGCTCCAGCGATGACTTTGGAAGACGCACAGACCCATGGAGTAGCTAATGCGCGTAATTTTTTGTAGTTATCTGTTTATAGATTTGTTTTATCTCGTGCCTATTGGTTTGTGACCTCAGCCTTAACCTATGTAATTTTGAACTTGCGAATAACCTAGTATGCTTTTATAATTGATAACTGTAGAGATTATAGAGTCTTTTGTTATTGTGCTTATTTTGTGTTATTTTGTGAACTTGAATTAAGTTGTACCTCCTTTCATCATCATCTAGCGTACTTATAATTGTTGTACTACCTTGACTTATGCTGCTACTATAGCCTGGTTTTACAAGCTTATCCTTTTATCGAGCTTGTTCATGACATATGTATTATTGGGTCAACACACTAATACAATTGTCTATTCAGAAATAGTGTATTACGGTCTGATCAACCTTAGTGCATTTTGGTTCGCTCTTCGCAAGACTACTTCACGTGGATTGAGATATATAGTTGACTAGTATACTTGCCCTCTAGATATGTCTGAGCATATCATATCAGTTACATAACTATACTAATACGAGCATGCGAACAAATGATTACCAGAATAGGATTTCAATCCACAATTGTCTTGATAAATCCTATTGGAATTCGTTAAACGCCTTGATCCTGATACTTCTATTCTATTACCTCACCCTTGAACTCTTTATTATTGATCTTCGTCTTCCCTTATTTCGGAAAGACGAAACCTCGTGCTTGGTATAAGTTTGATATATAGACAGTACTAGATATACCCCACAGGCCGGTCGCATTGTTGATGACCCTTTTATATATGATTAAGGGAATATCATAGGTGATATGTTTGGTGTTAAAGACTTGAGGATTCAATAACATGATTAAATAAGTTGGGGCATAGCTTTATTAGATGTAGAGCCTTAGATGATAGATGGGTAAATTTGAAGTTGGGTAGAGACCGCAATGTTTACTTGAGAGGAATCCTTTAGACTGTAATCAAGTGAGATTGGATAGAGAGAACCCTACCATATTTTAATTTCGAGGACAAATTTTTATAAGTTGGGTAGATTTAAGCCCCCTGATTTTCAGTAATTATTAATTTGGATTTTTCACAATTTTCCGTAATTTCCTGGGATTTTTCTGTAATTAAAACCTAGGCTTTTGATAATTAAATGATTTTTAAATGATATTTATTAATATTAAAATATTATGGAAATATTATTTTATGGTGTAAAATGAAAAACCAGACATAGGATAATTTTTTGGGAATTTATTGGACTCCGAAATCAGTTTTAAAGCCCTAAAAACCCATGAAGAATTAAACCGAATTAAACCCGTGCCAAACGCCCAACTTCCCCATGAGAGCCGAAGCGAAGCCCAAGGAGCGTTGACCCAGCCCAAATCCTAGGTCAAACCTTAGCCCAAATTTCTACATGTATAAATATATATTTTTCCTAGTTTTCTCCACAAATAAAAAGAAAAGGAAAAATAACAAAAAACCCTAATCCTAAACCTAACCCTAACCCTGGCCGCCACCCCCTTTCCCTGACCCCTCCGGCGAGTCTCCGGCCCCGCACCAGCCGCGTCCACGCCGACCCCCGCCCCGCCGCCAGGCCACCCGACCTCGGCCTCCTCCATTACGACTCCGGCGCACCGCCCGCGTCCGCCCTCTCTCCCTTCCTCCTCCACCCGTTCCCGTTATGCGCCTCCGCCGAGAGCTCCGCCTTCACTCCTCTCCCCGCCCGCGACGCTGCCATGCTGCCTCGCTGCTTCTCCGCGACCCCGCCCCGCCAGCCTCCTCCGGGCAGCAGCCGCCAGCCACGCCTCCCTCTCTTCCTCCTTCCTCCTCCAGCAGCCACTAGCCCCGCAGCAGCCGGCCGCCCGTCCCCCGCCCGCTCCGGCGCGCCGCCTCCGGCCAGTGCCTCCTCCGCTGCCCCCGGCCTCCCTCCGGCCCGCCTCCGGTCGCCGCAGATCCGGCCAACAGAAGCCCAATCCCTAACCCTAGCACCCGGATTCGGTCAGGACACGACTCACTTCGTGTCGACTCGGACACGTGAATTTTCAGTTTCTAGAGCCCTGTTCAGGTAGCGTTTCCTCTCTCCTCGTTATTCTGTTTTCGATTTCGTCTGTTGCAACGCGTAGACTGTATAACCCTCTCGATGCCCGTGCAACCCGCTCGGTAAATTGCGTCCTGTGGCGATCGCAAACGCGATCCAAAAATAGGAAAATCAATGCCCTGTTTCACCCCGAAACTGAGTGTGCCCCGCCAAACGGGATGACTTGGTCGCACGCGGTCTTTACCAAAGTGTGCGCATCATTGATACGGATGTGTGGGATTTCGCAAAAGTTGATTTGGATGTGCGTGCACACCGAAATCAACGCGTATCCGTCGACAACGCCTCGTATCCGCCTATTCTGGAACATGCTGTAACTTTGTGTACACACGTCGGATCGAGACAAAACTTGCGCCATCGGACTCGTAGCAATACGCTGGTCCTGTGACCCAAGTTCGGTTCGATTCTGAGAACATTGACAAAATTGTGTATCGTGGGCCCCACCGGCTCCACTTGACGGACGATTTTGTGATTGGCTCATCGGAATCCAATTCTGAAAGTTTCGTTGGGTTCGTAACATTGTTCCTGACTTGTTGACACTAAGTTTGACAAATTTGGAGACCTTTGACCCTGACACATTTTTTGGTGCAAAGTGGCCCACATTTGGACCCCGCTTTGACCCAGAAATGTTATTTTTGCCCCTGTGTCCAAATTGGACTCAAAGACATGCGTTTCTAGCTATTTGATATTTTTTGAATCTAATGGTGATGTTTATTTCAGCAACCGGAGTAGTACCTGCAAATCACACTGAGACCAGAGCTACAGTTGGAGCCAGAACCCCAGGCAAGTGTATCTTGCCAAAACTTGCAGTCCTTGTTACTTATTTCCTTGGCTTATATATACATATATTGTGGTTCATGCTTGACCTAGGACCGTGTGACTTTACTTAGCATCCGATTCATAGTCGGGTGCCAACACCGTATGCGGCGTTGTGTATTGTCATCTAGACATGGATACCGAGACCCCATCTTTCTCGTACTTGTCCTATCAAGTACATCATAACCCAGGACACCTGATACTATTCATGAGATAGAATATTTCTGAGATATTCATGGTGATTCTGTATAGGATACAAGTTTTATGACATAGACATTATATTCCTAGACATTATATGACTTGTTGCATTAGATATGATCTTACGTGACATGGACATGGGGCCACATGGACATGAGACGTATAATTACATTGGGTGGGGAGAGTCACACAGGCTACAGGTTGATTTTATAAATTATGTCGGCGTCTCAGTCTTTCGCTGAGCTAGACGACCACATGATATCACTGCTACCGGCTCCCCGACACAGAGCTTGTAGTGGTTTCCGCCTGAGTTCTAGTGCTGCTCTCATCTTGCATATCACTTAGCTGGTTATTTAGTGTATCCCTATTGTTCCATTTATTGCTGGAGACACACACAGGCTACGGGTTGACTATATTATGCCGGCATCTCAGTCTCTCTCCGAGCTAGACAACTACATGATATAACTGCTACCGGCTCCCCTACACAGAGCTTGTAGAAGTCTCAGCCTGAGTACTGGTGATGTTCTCCCCGGCATTTCACATAGATGGTTACATATTTACCCTGTTTATTTCATTGACTAATTCATTGCATTTATTTTGGCTTGTATTATCTGTACCTTGCTATGTCCCCTGAGGACCTGGACCCGGATTATGTCCCCAGGATTAGCAGAGGAGATCCACCAGAGTTATACAGTACAGGAGCATTAGCAGGAGCAGAAGCAGGAACAAGAGCAGTTACGGGAGCAGTACCAGATTCAGCAGACGAGTGATCACCGAGGTTATCTTCTGAGTATATACTGTTCCATACTCAGTATTGGCTGTAGTTATCTTTATTCTTGTATCTTGACAGATGTATCAGACTCATGGTCGGGTTATTATCCGAGTTTATATTTTATTGAGATATGATCTTGCTTTATGATTCTGATATTGTTGTATTTATTCTGTGGATAAGATTAGTATATTTAGACCATTATTATTGTAATACAGCTTAAGCATGCCCCGATGGATCCATTAAATTGGGTTTGTCCATCGGTGTGTGTTGCTGGCCATTATCACGTGTCCAGTCCCTCGGTATTTTGGGACTGGGGCGTAACAGTGTTGATGCAGCATGGCAAGGTGATTGCATACGCATCTAGACAATTATGAGTACATGAGAAGAATTATCCAACTCATGACTTAGAGCTTGTAGCCGTTATTTTTGCTCTGAAGATATGGAGACATTACCTATATGGGGAACGAGTGGAGATCTATACAGACCAAAAAAGCCTCAAATATGTCTTCACGCAGAAGGAGTTAAATATGAGGCAACGTCAGTGGCTTGAGTTGATGAAGGACTTTGAGATAGAGCTGCATTATCACCCAGGAAAGGCTAACGCAGTGGCAGACGCATTAAGCCAGAAACCAGCATCTTACTTCTTGATGACACAGAGGGAATTATTGGAGGACTTGCAAGAACTTGGCATAGAAGTGGTATTACCCGGAGTAGATGGGACACTAGCTAACTTGCAAGTACAGTCATCACTAGTAGAGAGGATCAAGGCAGCTTTCCCTAAGGACGCCAGGTTCATAAGATTGAAAGAAAGGATAGAGGCCGGAGAGCAAACGGGATTGCATATTCATTGTGACAGGATATTATGATGTGGTGATCATCTATATGTTTCCAATGGAGAGATTCGACAGGAGCTGATGGCAGAAGTCCATAGTTCGATACATTATATTCATCCTGGAGGCACCAAGATATACCGAGACTTACGATAGCACTTTTGGTGGCATGGCATGAAAAGAGAGATAGCTCGCTTTGTAGCCAAATGTCTAGTATGTCAGCAGGTGAAGGAGGAGCATCAAAAAACAGCAGGGCTACTGCAACCACTTTCGATTCCTGAGTGAAAGTAGGAGCACATCACTATGGACTTCATCACGGGTTTTCCCAAGAGTCCCAGTGGGAGAGATGTTGTATGGGTAATAGTGGATCGACTCACCAAGTCTGTATATTTCTTGCCTTTTAGAGTTGGCCAGTCTACAGAAGCTTTGGCTGACTTATACATGAGGCAAATTATGAGGTTGCACAGTATTTTGATCAGCATCGTGTCAGACAGGGATTCGTGTTTTATATCTCACTCTTGGGACTCGTCTGAAGTTCAGTACATCTTATCACCCGCAGACAGATGGGCAGTTCGAACGTACTATTCTGACACTAGAGGATATGTTGAGGGCTTGTATATTAGAATTTGAAGGATCATGGGAGGACCACCTACATCTTGTGAAGTTTTATTACAATAATAACTATCAAGCGAGCATCCAGATGGCTCCGTTTGAAGCATTGTATGTAAGAAAGTGTAGGTCTCCCATGTGTTGGAGTGACGTGGGGGAATGTCAGATTCTGGGACCATAGTTGGTAGTCAACACCGTTGAGACAGTGAAGAAGATACAAGGGCACTTGCGAGCAGTGCAAGACCGACAGAAGTAGTGGGCAGACCTTCATCGTCGTCCCTTGGAGTTTAAAGAGGACGATCATGTCTTCTTGAGGATATCACCTACTGGAGGCACTATTGATTCGGAGGGCGTGGTAATTTGAGCCCAAGGTATATTGGACCATTAGACGTGCTAGAGCGAGTGGGAGAAGTGGCGTATCGACTCGCACTACCACCTTCACTCGATGGAGTATATGATGTATTCCACGTGTCGTAACGCGATATGTGGCCGATAGCAGTCATGTTCTAGACCACTACGAGATCACCATTGGGCCGAGCTTGTCATACCAAGAGCAACCCGTGGAGATCCTTGACCGTCGAGAGAAAGTGTTGAGGAATCAGTATATTTCCTTGGTCCGCGTGGCATGGAAGCATTGTGCGCCAGAAGAATCTACTTGGGAGTGCGAGGACGGCATGCACAAATATTTTCCATATCTGTTCGTAGATCAAGGTATGAATTTACCTTGTTTATTTCTACCTTATACCATCCGTGATTTCCTATCGTGGTTTAGTTTTAATTTTGAGGACAAAATTTTTATAAGTTGGGTAGAATGTAAAATCTCCTAATTTTAAATATAATAATTGTTTAAATTAATCATTGAATTTATTTATAGTATTCCTTAGTTAATTAGAAAATAAAATAAAATTTAATTAATTACCTAGGTAACTACTCATCTAGAATTTATGGAATAAAAATATTATTATATTTTATTTTATTTAGGGAGTCTGATAGATTTTTAGGATGTGATATATAAATTTTTTGAAATTTTATACCATATATACATACATATATAAATAAATGATAATAATAGAAAAGGAAATAAAAGAGTAAAAGAAAAAGAAAAACATTAAAAAGAAAACATTAAAAAGAAAACCTTAGACTAATCCCTTAAACCACAAAAACCCATAACTTAAATCCCTAAGTAATAGTCCTAAGCCTAAGCCCTAAGCAACCACAGCTAACCCAACCCACCAGGCAACCCGCGAGCATAGTCTAAGGTTCCCGACCCCCCTTCTCATCACCCGCCTCCTTCACCTATATATATCCCCCTTATTTGAAACCCTAACGCTAAACCTATCCCCCCTAACCCGACGCCGACTACCGCAACCCAGCGTTACCACCGTGCAGCCGCCGGAGAATGCTGCACCGGCCACGTCAGTGTCGACCGCGCAATCGCGTAGCAGTCCGCGACAGATTCGAGCAGCGACGATCCCTACTTCACGCGTCGTTTCCCTACTCGTCGCTCGATCATTTTTGGATCCATCTTCACCAGTATGATCACAACCTATCATCCTCTCAACTCTGTTAATTAGTTTCCATCGAACATCGTTAAACACTAGGTAGAAATCGAAGCCAAGTTGAGAAAAAACCACATAATTTAAACTGTTATGAACTGTTTCAATGAACTATATTTAGAGGTTGTTATCTTCCACCATAGACCTCCGAATTAAAATATACTTTTTGCTATATGAAGTCTATATAACCGAAGATCATTCTCTGTTAATTAGATTATTTTATTTTGTGTTAAATTTAGAGATAAATTGGGCTAAAAATCATGAAAAACTTATTTTAAAATATTAGAATTTGCGATACGGAACGCGCACCGCCAAACGGAACTGCCCTGTCGCATACCAATTGCATTGAAAGACGCGTATGGTATTTCCTGACGTGTGGACTTTTCTAGAAACTGATTTGAACGTGTGTGCGCGTCGGAATCAACCCGTATCCTTAAAAAGTCCCCGTATTGTGACTTTTGCAAAATACCGCACCATTTTCTGTATGCTCGTCGGAATGCGACAAAAGTTATGTCATTGGATTTTGGTACCACACTAGTCTTGTGACCCAAGTTTTATCAATTCTGAGATAGTTGACCAAGCCGCCTATTTGCGGGCCCTACGGTTGACTTTAAGGACGAAATTGTGTTCGGCTCACCGGAATCAAAAATTGGACATACCGTTGAGTTCGTATGGACGTTTAGAATTTGTTTGACCTATAATTTGTCTTATTTAGAGACCTTTACCTCTAGCACGCATTTTATTGCAAAGTAGGCCACATGTGGACCCCGCTCTGACCCAAAATTATCGTTTTGACCTTGTGTCCAAATTGGACGAAAGGGTAGTGTTTTCTAGCTATCTCGCTTATTCTGGAAATATTGGTAATATTTTTTTAGCATCCGGAGACGTTTATTCGGAGGCCTTAGTTTCTGATCCTGTGTACTTGACGTCTTGACGCTTATACTACGCAGCTTTCTTGCCAGGCAAGTATACCTTGTCATTGTACTATAATTTATATTCCATATGGTGCATGTATTTTATTTCTGTCATTTAGTTTATATATTTTAACTTTTATATAAACTACGCGTCCAAGAATGACTTGGGTGCAACGACGGTGGTGTCGTATTCTGTTTTTATTATATATATGCATGTTAACCTAGTTGATGAGACCACCCCATTATCATGAGGTATTTTTTTGTTTCATTGGCCATGACACTGTTGTTTCACGAGTGTGAGTCTCATGTAGGATACGAACTTGCGTACTCGGCTGGCCACTGGTACGTATGGGACATGCGACGGATAAGGATAATTGTGCTGATAGAAATTGCATGCTAGAAGACTTGGCAGTTATTAGAGGTATCGTCGTGTCATGGATATAACATGCTTAGAGCATGGGATGGGAAGGACAACAAGTAAGGCGTTTGGGCTCCTTTGCACTTTCCTTGTGTAACCCGTACGCTCCGCCGGATATACGCGGTCATGTTGACCACTATATATATTATTATTATCAGGTGGCCTCTGAGGTTCAAAAGACGTCATGCTTTTTAGGCCCCTGAATCTCCGAGAGAATCATGTCAATCCCATTTTAGCCAGATAGCCCATGTGTTGGAAAGTTGTTCTCAAAGTGCATTCACATAGATGGTTAGGCGACCCAGTGGATGTTTATTTTTTAGTACTTTATTGGCATTCTTCTATGTATCTTGTTATGTTCCTCTAAGGACCTGGTCCCTTTCCAGATATAGACGGACAGGATTATCCATAAGAGTACGGACCCGGACCTGACGCTTCATACTAGACTGAGGAGGTCTTACCCTCAGAGTACCTTTGATTCATCGCATATGATGGATATTCTAGTTGCAATTTCTATATTGACATTTATCTTATATTAGAGTTTGATCTCTCTCTCATTTAGTTTTAGTATAGTCGATTGGCAGTTGATTTGTTTCCACCCGACTATCATTCATGATACTTCATATTTGAGATTCAGTTATTTATTCCTATTTTATTATTTACGTTGCATGACTCCGCAAGCTATTATCATGTACGTAGCATGCCGTGGTTGGATCCAAGAGTATTAGTGGGGGAGGGGAGTAGGAGTTGGTTATGTGATCAAAGCCAAACAGTATTCATGTGTATGTCGGTTATGCAACTCACGCATAACGGAGTTATCGTAGTATTTTTCATGTGCAACCTAAGCCGATCACATAAGAAACTTGTGCTCAAGGCACTTAGCTAGTATTCATGTTTTCTCACATGCAGTTACTTCTCTACTTGTATTGTTCTTCAGTTTACCTTGCAGCTACTTATTCTGCTCCAGCATATATTTATTTCCTGTGCATCTTGTATACTTTTCTATTGCTCGTCATATACACCTTACCATGTATTTAGAGTTGCTTTCAGATTTATGTACTTCGCTCCAGTCCTGACTGGGCATATTTTTTCCAGAGGATCCTGAGGATTCTGCCCGACGTTCTACGGGCCGGGTGTTGACGAGGGTTGTGACCCCGAGACTGAGGAGGAGTGCGCCGAGGAGACGCCTATAGCGCCCTAGTTAGCTAGGTGGGTTTCCTGGGTTGTTTCCAGTAGTTTATTTTGGATGATTGTACTTATTCTTTTGATGCTGTGAGATGTTGTAGATATTATGGCCTTGGACTGTATTTGGATATTGTCTTGCTCTTTGGTTTTGGTTTTCTTATGCTATCATATCGTGCTTTTACTCTTCCCCTAGTTATTGTGATTGATAGCTTATATATATTGCGTGGTTGCCCTCCTTTTGGAGAGGATATTGTCAGATTTTTGTGAGATATATAGATTTGTTTGACCTAGAACGAACCTTACAGCGTTCTACCGCCGATTCTGCGGCGTAGGCTGGACGTACCCACGGCTCATGCCCGATTTTTCCGGTGCGGGTCGTGACACACTTGATTATAATCTAAAGAATCATCTTAAGTGAACATTGCGGTCTCTACCCAACTTAGAATTTATCCATCTATCATCTAAGGCTATATATCTAAGAAATCAATGCTCCAAATTATGTTATTGAATCCTCAAAGTTTTTAACACCAAACATATCATCTATGATATGCCCTTAATTATTTATAAAAGACAGTCACCAAACAATGCGACTGGCCTACGGGGTATATCTAGTACTATCTATATATCAAACTTATACCAAGCAAGATGTTTTGTCTTTTCGAAATAAGGGGAGACGAAGATCAATAATAAAGAGTTCAAGGGGGAGGTAATAGACTAGAAGTATCGGGATCAAGGCGTTTAAAGAATTCAAATAGGATTTGTCAAGACAGTTGTGAATTGAAATTATAATTTGGTAATTCCTATTCATATGCTCGCATCGGTACAGTTATGTAGCAGATACGATATGCTCAGACATATCTAGAGGGCAAGAACATTCGTCTACTAATCACTATATATCTCAATCCACGTACGGTAGTTATGCGAAGGGGCGAACCAAGCGCACTATGGTTGATCAGACCGTGGTACACTGATTCTGAAATATATCAGTGTGTTAACCCACTAATACATATATCATGATCAAGCTCGATAGAAGAGTAAGCTTGCAAAACTAGGCTATATTAGCAGCATAAGTCAAGGTAGTAGGACAAATATAAATACGCTAGATGATGATGAAAGGAGGTACAAATTAATTCAAGTTCACAAAGACAAAACAAAATAAGCAATAATAATAAAAGACTTTACAATCTTTATAGTTATCATACAACCTCCTTGTCTAAGTTGCTAGTCGACCAAGTATGACATGGACCTCTAAATTCTATCGTCTGAATAAACACTGTCATCTTATGCTAGCATACAATTAATGTCATTCAGTTACACTTCAACAATGGGTCAAAAGACTATGTGATACTAGGGTGTGAGGTATACTACCTAACTTATAACAATTGAACTACTATTGTAATTGTCTTAAGGATACCATAGAAGCTCCTGTTAAGGTCTACGAAAGGGGTCTTAGTACTTATTAGGGTATCCTCCTATATTACTTAGGTCATGGTCGTCTTAAGTCTTAGTCGTAGTGCTTATAGAACAAGTGTCACTAGTAAGAATATAAGAGTTACTAGCCGTTAAGGGGAAAGGGATCTAACTGGTATCGAGGTGGGGGTACAAATTACGTGGTCTACAACTAGGGGTAATCATCACAATCTAATTGAACAACTCAACTATCAGGTTCTAACTATAAGGTACATAATTCAAAATTCAAGATTACAACTATAACTATAGCAAACTATATATCCTATCGCAGAATACAATCACTTGGTCTATAATTAGAGGTGTCAAGTGGCACGAGTTGAAGGATGAAGAAAAGAAGAAGATAATTTGTTCGTCGCGCAATTAGCGAACGTTAAGGCCGCAGAGGAACAATATATGAAATTTTAAAATATGGGCTCTAGATAGCATCATGGTTTTCTAAAGGGGAGTGGGGTGCTAGTTGCTATGTTCGAGGCATGATGAAGAGGAAAAAATATTGATTATATTCCTCTAGTCTTCCTGAGGTGCTGTCTACTAATAATAAGATAATGATCTAAGTTTGTAGTTCTCCAATACTATATAACTATGAAGGTTAGGTTCAGTCCAAATTTTAAATTTTGGTTTTCTATTGGTTCCTCCGTACTAGGGTATGTAAACTTCTAACTAACTCTAGTAGTGTCTATACTGCTCTCAAGTCTTCATAATATATCAGGGGGTAATGGTAAACCACCTCTAGAGATAAGAAATTTTAGGGTTCACTAGATATTCTAAACTTAGTGGTGTGTCTATATTCTTGTTGTATTCTTAATAGGTGTGCTACCCTAATTATCATCCTAATAACATGTGTTCCTATATTCAAGTAGAAGGCTATACTCAAAGAACTATTAAGGAAGGCACAGGAATCAAGCAGGATACAATTGTTCAAATAGAACAGATAGGAGGAAGATGAATCATAGTCAATTATGGATGAGATCCTATACTCTAGTCCTATTTGCAGGCTTGCTCGGTACAGTAACGTAACCGAGATAATATTCTCGTAGACCTGCATGGGCCACCACAAAAACCATGTCACGCCCCAGTCCCAAAATATCGAGGGACTAGACACGTGGCAATGGCCAGCAACACACACTGATGGACAAACCCAATTTAATGGATCCATCAGGGCGTACTTAAGCTGTAAAATAAGATCTACTACAACATGCCACAACTAATCTCATCCATAGAATATAAATATGATCAACAACAATAAGAAATGTAAATCAATAACCAGTCTCAACAAAGTAAATCGAGGAATAGCCCGATATAAATCTGATACAATGGTTCAACAGACCAAAACATAAATGTCTGAATAAAGTAGATACTGAGTATGGAACACAGATACTCAGGAAAAGTCTTCAGCTAACATCTCGTCCTCGGAAAGTGGTACAGCTCATGTATCAACTCCTGCTCCTGCTGCTGTCCCGTATACCTCAGGATAGATCTCGTCTGCAAATCCTGGGGACATAATCCGGATCCAGGTCCTCAGGGGACATAGCAAGGTACAAAATAACTCATGCCAAAATAAATACAGTGCAGCAATAAAGGAAACATCAGGGTAAACTATATAACCAACTAAGTGATATACAAGTGAGAATTTTAGTCATACTCGGGCTGAGACTACTACAGGATCTGTGTCGGGGAAATCCATAGCAGTATTCTCTCGAAGGGCCAGTACGGTACCAAAGCTCTGTGAGTCTAAGGCACTTCAATTAAAGTATTATATATATAATCAGCCTTTTGTATGGTAAATCTCTCCCCACCCAATGTAATCATACGTCTCATATCCATGACACGCAAGATCAAAACTAATGCAGCAAGTCATATAATGTCTATGAATATAATGTCTATGTCATAAAACCTGTATCCTATACAGAATCACCTTGAATATTTCAGGAAGATTCTGTCTCATGAATAGTGTCAAGTGTCCTGGGTTATGATGTACTTGATAAGACAAGTACGAGAAAGTATAGGGTCTCGGTATCCATGTCTAGATGACGTTACACAACTTCGCATACGATGTTGGCACCCGACTATTAATCGGACGCTAAGTAAGTCACACGGTCCTAGGTTAAGCATTTACAACATTATATAAATCAAGAAAATATGTAATAAGAACTGCAATGTTGGCAAGGTACACTTGCCTGTGGTTCTGGCTCTAACTGTAGCTCTGATCTCAGTGGGATTTGCAGGTACTACTCCGATTGCTGAAATAAATATCACCAACAGGCTCAGAAAATATCAAATAGCTAGAAACGCCTGTCCTTGAGTCCAATTTGGACACATGGGCGAAAATGACCGTTTTTGGTCAAAGCGGGGTCCACATGTGGGCCGCTTTGCACCAAAAAATGTGTCAGGGACAAAGGTCTTCAAATTCATCAAACTTAGTGTCAACAAGTCCAGAACGATGATACGAACCCAATGAAACTTCCAGAACTGGATTCCGATGAGCCGATCACAAAATCGTCTGTCAAGTGGAGCCACGGGGCCCACGGTACGCGATTTTGTCAACGTTCTCATAATCAAACCAAACTTGGGTCACAGGACCAGCGTATTGCTATGAGTCCGATGGTGTAAGTTTCGTTTTGATCTGACGTGTGTACACAAAGTTACAATATGTTCCAGAACAGACGAATACGGGGCGTTGTCGGCGGATACGCATTGATTCCGGTGTGCACGCACATCCAAATCAACTTCTGCAAAATCTCCCACGTCCGTATCAACGGCGCACACCTTTTGGTGAAGACCGCACGCGACCAAGCCGTCCCGTTTGGCGGGGCGCCCTCAGTTTCGGGGGAAAACGGGGTATTGATTTTCCTGTTTTTGGATCGCGGTTCACGATCGCCACAGGACTCGATACAACGAGCGGGTTACACGGGCATCGAGAGGGTTACACAACCTATGCATCACAACTGACGGAAAGAAAAATGGTGCGACAAGGAGAGAGAAAATGCTACCTGAACAGGGCTCCGTGGAACAGGGTTTCTTCGTGTCCGCGAGGAGATGCGACACGACCCTGTGTTGTGTCCGGGTTGCTGTATCCGGTCTAGGGTGTAGGGTTTCGAGTGCTGCTGTGGGAGACTCGCCGGAGGAAGGCGGCTCAGGGCGGGGTGTTCAGCCAGAGGCGGAGGGGGTTGGTGCTCAGGCGGCCGGCGCTCGGGTGCTGGGGAGAGGCGAGGTCGTCGAGGTCGGGCAGCGGGTCATCGAGGGAAGAGGGTGATGGTGGTAGTGCTGGGCTGGGCAGGGCACGGCGAGGCGGAGATGGTGAGGTTAGGGCGGCGAGCTAGGGGGCTCGAGGTGGGCTGGGAGGGGCTGGGAGATCGACGGTGGTGGTACGGGGAGGTCGTCGAGAGATGGCGGAGAGGAAATTAGGGTTCTGTTCAGGCGGTGGTCGACGGAGGAATTTCTGGAGGAGGAAGGGGACGAGGGAGGAGGAGTTAGGGTTCAGGGCTAGGGCGGCCGGAGCGGGGTGCTGCTCGATCGGGGACGGCGAGGGGATTAGGGTTTCGGCCGACGAAGGGAAATATATATATGGGCGGTCGGAACAGTAATCTGAGTCGGATTCCGACTAGGGTTTCGATCAGGTCGGGTCGACGGGTCAGCGGGTCGGGTTCAATACGAATCCGGCCCAATCCGCTTATGTTTAAGTGTGGGTTCGGGTAGGCGGGTTTCGGGTCGACGGGTTAGACCCAGATCTGACCCGCAAGGTTGGGTTTGGTTCAGTTGAACCGGGTCTGGTTCGGGTTGGTTTGATTCAATTGAACCGGGTTTATTTCAGGGTTTATTTTGGTTTAAATATAAATTAGTTTTTAGGGCTTTAAAAATATTTTTTGGGTCCAATAAATTCCCGGAAAATTATCCTATGTCTAATTTTTTATTTTACACCCAAAAATATTATTTTTATAATATTTTAATATTAATGAACATTATTTAAAAATCATTAATTACGAAATCCTTAGTTTAAATCCCCAAAAATTACAGAAAATTGTGAAAAAAAATCCAAATTAAAAATTTTAAAAAATCAGGGGGTTTACAATCTACCCAACTAAAACAATTTCGTCATCGAAATTAAACTAGGGTAGGGTCTCTCTATCAAATCTCACTTGATTACAATCTAAAGAATTTCTCTCAAGTGAACATTGCGGTCTCTACCCAACTTAGAATTTATCCATCTATCATCTAAGGCTATACATCTAAGAAAGCTATGCCCCAAATTATGTTATTGAATCCTCAAAGTTTTTAACACCAAGCATATCATCTATGATATGCCCTTAATCATTTATAAAAGACAGTCACCAAACAATGTGACTGGCCTACGGGGTATATCTAGTACTATCTATATATTAAACTTATACCAAGCAAGATGTTTCGTCTTTCCTAAATTAGGGGAGACGAAGATCAATAATAAAGAGTTCAAGGGAGAGGTAATAGACTAGAAGTATCGGGATCAAGGCGTTTAAAGAATTCAAATAGGATTTGTCAAGACAGTTGTGGATTGAAATCATAATTTGGTAATTCTTATTCATATGCTCGCATCGGTACAGTTATATAGCAGATACGATATACTCAGACATATCTAGAGGGCAAGTACATTCGTCTACCAATCCGACCTCGCTGTCCCCCGTCTAGGATAAGTTATGAAGTACACGAGCTGAGCCTGACTTGATAGGACAAATGGTTCGTAGCCTTGATATCTACGCTTGTAGTTTATATCCACAAGACCATGCTTGTCAATTTTCCAACCTTGATTTTGAATCGGATCAAACCAGTCATACTTGAATAGCACGATCTTAGTAGGTTCTGTGCCATAATTATATGTCAACTCCATAATATCTTGTAAGATGCCAAAGAAATCATTGTCTAGATCAACATCTTTGTAGTTCGAAGATTTGATACACAAAAAACTATTTTTCGTGGAATCAAGATCCAGAAAGCTGTCTCTGATCGGAGCATTTGTTGACTTGAACCTAAACTCATTCACAAAGTAACGTGGCCATATTTTGACGACAGTAATTGGTCCATTCGCTAGAGTTCTAATAGATTCAGTCTCGGATGTTATTAGACGATCGACCTAAATACCAAAGTAGCGATAGTAAATTATTTATTATGCAAGTTGTCATGACCCGTACCCGGTGTAGGGATGCAAGTCAGGAACAACGCCCAGCCTACGTCGTAGTATCGACGGTAGAACGTTGTCTTGGTCAACTATACTATCTAATTATCTCATAATAATGCATAAACCTCCAATAATATCTCAACTCCAAGAAGTGTGTAATCAACTAAGTTCAACACAATACTCAATCATATTTCTATGGCACGAGAAGATATCACAGAAGTCTAACATAACTATGCAGTTAAAAATATAACAACAACAAATAGAAATAATATCCAAATCTTAAATATATGCCAAAAATAAATTCGGTACCAAAATGCTAAAGAGAACTAACTATGCTAACTAGTGAATCCGGCTAAATCTTCCGGCAGTCACTCCAGAACTAGTGGGTCCAAGTCTGTACCATCTATAGGATGAGGTCCGTAGTATGTCAGACACCAATCTTCCGGATCCTATAAAAAATGTTTTTCAGTTAGGTATGGAGCAAAGTACAACCCAATAGCAGTTCCAATTAATTGACAAAAACTATAAAACAGTAAAGTAGAGGATACTATCTATGATGGGAATATAACTGATGATCAAGAACAACGAAAGAATAGGCAATACTAGCAATAGAAATATAAATCAATGCGTACAAGAATGAAGGAATGAAACTATAATGTCAGAATAGAACAAGGTAATCAATGAACTGAAATAATAGAATCTACAATAACTATGTATTTTAAGATACTAACTAAATATGTGATCGTCCTGGGAGATTCAATGATTACACTAAGGAGCTAACTCAACCATACGTGAATTGCATGGTTAGTTAGTAGCCAATGATTACACTACTAGCTGATAGTTTCTTGATCACATATTTAATTGGTATTTCTTTCGCCCCGACTGATACGATAGATCGAATCATGAGACGTTACTATCCAATTTATCCAATGTTTAATCTACAATATTTAATGTTATCCAATACCAACAAGGACAGTGTCCGATACCATCTCCATAATCAAGGTAACATCCCATTAATGATGATTTAATAACAATACCAATCCGTGTACCATCGTGTCAAAAATCATAAGTAACATTTTTAAATACTTGCATTATAGTGGTAATCAAATAATGAAAACTATCAGAGAATATAGTCACATGTGGTCCAGAGCAAATGATGCAAAACGGTGTCTGAACTGGTGTCATAGACCTATATATGGAATATTGTATTAATACAAGGTTTTGGGAATGAAAAAAATTAAACTAGTCAACTTCTAGGTCGTAAAGTCATTTCTAAGTCAAAATAGTCAAACTAGGTCAATTTTATGCCAAACTAGTCAAACTTGGTCAAACTAGCTATTTTTATGTTGCATGAGTCTATCTTAATGATATTGGGTTCATACACTATGAATCTAGGCCAAACAAGCTAGATCTAAGATACTAAGGAAATAATAGGATACCGTATCCTAAGATACGCAAGTTTTTAATACAAAATAGTAATTTATATATATACACAAGGCAATACATATAGTACTTTAGTTAACTAATGCAAATAGGATACCATGGCTTTTAACCAAAGCGTATCACACTACCTACACACCCCTCCCGATACTCAAACCCAATACCTTGAGCATCCCTCAATATCTTGAGTACCAACCCGATACCTTAATATTTATCTTGGTATCTCAAGGTAATTGTCAAATACTCATTTGTAGCTAACACTCAACATAAATATATATGCTAATCAATTAGCTACTAAATATAACATACTAATACAATACAATACTTCTAATATATATAGTTTAGAATCTAACTAATACCTTATCATACATATAGCTACTTACTAATACCTTACCATACATAGATATATGTATAGTTACCAACTATAACCCACAACAAACTAACTATTATATTAACTATGCATATACTACTAACCCAACTAGCTAACTTATAACTTGTTAGCCCTCCCCGATACACGCAGTTGCTCCCTTGAGCTTGTATTTGTTGCTGCTGTCGCTATTGCTGCTGCTGTTGTCGCTAATGCTACTGTTGATATTGCTGTTGCTAATGCTGCTGATGTCGCTATTTCTGCTACTGCTGCTATCGCTAATGCTACTGCTGCTGCTGTTGCTAATGCAGTTGCTAATGCTGTTGCTGCTGCTGTTGTTAATGTTGCTGTTGTCGCTATTTCTGCTGCTGGTGTAGATAATGCTGTTGCTGCTGTTGCTAATGCTGCTGCTGTCATTATTTCTGCTGCTGCTGTCGTTAATGCTGTTGTTGTTGCTATAGCTGTTGTCGCTAATTTGTGTCGATCCCCCCTTTTCTCTACACACACACACACGCAAGCACACTCATAAATACATAAACTCTCACTAGTATCTCTCTCTCTCTCTATATATATATATATATCTATATACACTTATACGTACATATGTATTCACTCATAACTACACATATCCATACACAAACACTTATAGGTATATGCACAAGTAGTTATATACATATATAGATACATCTATATATATATATATCAATATATCTCAATATATACATATCAATATATATTTACATATAAACATAACACCCTCGCTCGCTCACACACACACACACGCACAACTAGACACTCAACACACACACATAACCAACTTATATAGATACATATTGATACCTATATATTTCCAACTATAAATACACTCACATTTACATACATAGATAGATATACAACATAACCATAGAGATACCCATATATATATACCTCATACTTACCTATATATATATATATATATAATCAATAAGCATAAACATATAACTAATAAACTATGATGCACATACACCCTCTTATTCTTATGACCCCCAACACCTCCAATTTCAACATAGACATCTCCCTATATATATATACGAAGATTCAAACACATAACTACGTGTCCGTGTCAAAATATGACATGCACAAAGTCCCGTGTCGGAGAAAAATCTCCCAAAATTAACATATCATCAAATTATTGGGATACGACCTTCACGTACCTAATTATAGACATGACACTAGCCCCAAATACACAAACACATGCCAAGTTGATCTATAGGACCAATTGACAAACACAACAAGTGTCAATCTCGGAATTCTCCCAAAATTGACATAAAAAGTACCATAACTTTCTCAATAGGCCTCATATGAACTCAATTCCAAATCCTATGGGTAGCCTATGCATATGGGTTGATTTTTTATGGTTAATTCTCATATTTAGAACCTAAATTAAGAAAGAAAACTGAATTGTACCGATTGGAAGATGGATTCCCAATGAAACCTCCAAAATTGATAAAATTGGCTTTGAACTTGTAGATCCTTGCTCCTCTTTGTAGATCCTTTCTTCCTCCCTCTAGATCCTTGCTCTACTAGTCTCTGAGAAGGAATTGGGAAGAAATTTGGTAGGGATTTGATGGAATTTGATTAAAAAAAATTCTAGATCTAGATTTGGAATAAAAAATAAAAAGAGAGAAAGTTTTCATCCCCTTTATATAGGCCTTATTTGTCCCCTCCCTCAAGCTACTATGTAAAGTCTAAAATATCCCTTGGGACTCTCATGAAAAAATTAATTAAGGAGAAAAGGTTCTAATCTAATGGGTTTAACTTAATTAATTCATCCTCCTAATGAATGGGCTTACTATTGGGCTCAATTCTAACTAGAATTAAATATTGGTCCATGGATCTATTCTAAACTAGTTAGGTCCACTACACAAGTCAAAAATAAATCTAATATGCTAACAATAAATAATAATACAATAAATAAATATTTAATATGTACAATATTTAATTAATTATAAAATGACCAAAATATTATTTTCTAGAAAATGTGGTAGTGACAAGTCTACCCTCCTTAAAATAATTTTGTCCTCAAAATTTAAGGGTGATCGTACTCCTTCTAGGTCAAACCCCCAGCAATCATAGTCTAATAAGGTCTTATCTAAAATCACACAAAAAATAACATGAATGGTCATGGTCTCCGTCTGTCTTATTACTGTTGTCTCCGTCAGGGTATTCTATTAGCTATACTAACTATATAACACAAGCATCCAAAAGGTACTAAAGAAATAGTCAATCTAAATAGATGAAAGGAACAGAAAGAAAGAACAGAACTCGCTAACCCATCACCTATAGTATCGGTCTCTTCGACCGTCATCACAAATGCTTCGTCCTGTCGAGGTGGCTCCCTCTGCGGGTGATGAGCAATCTGCGGTGCTACAGGTGGCCTAACACCACCTCTCTGCCCTTGATCTGCACCCTGGCCTAGACGTTGAAGGGTCCAGAGACAATCCTTCACCATATGCTCCATTGATCCACAATGTAAGAATGCTCTAAGTCTCTTCTGGCACATCTCCCAAGTGTGTCCAGTCTTCTTACAATAGGTGCATTGAGGAGCCGGTTAGACCTGTCTCTGAGGCTGCTGTGGTATCTGCTGTACTGGAGCTTCTACTGGAGCAACAATTATTTTATGCATCTAATATTGTTGCTGATAAGCTCTGAACTGTCCTGGAAACTGTTATTGCTGGAACCGCGGCCTCTTTGCTGGTCTCACACTGCTACTAGCACCCCCAAACATATCATGGTCCCTCTTCGGCTTCAATTTCCACTCCCACTCGATCTTGCGTGTCTTTGAAAGTATCTCAGAATCTTTACTTCCTAATTCAGACCCTCACAAAAACGGATAGCCCGAACTTCTGCTCCCTCACCAAGTACTCCGCAAATCAGCTCAGCCTCCCGAACTCTGCTGCATACTCCTCTATGGACATGCTCCCTTGTGTAAGGCTCTCAAACTATCTTCCTAATTCCAATTTGTCCGTCTGAGCAAAGAACTTCTTCTTAAAGAGATCCTTGAACACCTTCCAAGACTGCCCCACATTAGTAAGAAGTGGCTCATTCCTAAACCAAGTACGGGCAACGTCGAACATTTAAAGTCCTACCGCCTCAACCTTCAGATCATCCGTAAGACGGGACCCCCTCATGAGACGCTCGATATCTTCAAGCCAATCGTCAGCATAGACTATACCCTTTGTCCCATTGAATACTCGAGGCTCAAGCTTCTTGAAATTTTAAATGTTACCTGGCTCGAGCTGAACATCCTGTGGCTGTGGAGGAGCCTCTTTCTGAACGGCTGTAATAGCTACCTGATGGGCATTTTCCATACTCTATCGTATCATATCTGACTGCCTATGTTGGGCCTCTATCTGTGCCCTCTGTAACTCCATCATCTCTCTAAATAGTGTAACCATCAACACGATATCTCCTGAAAATGGAGGTGGTGGAAGTCCCTCCGAAGCGACTGGGGTAGTCCTCGGAACAGGTGGAGAAGAACCTCCGAAGGCAGCCGAGACTCCTACGTGAACTGATGTTGTAGGAGGTACAAACCCTACTGCTTGAGTGAAAGATTGAGAGGTGGCAGACCTCACAGAAACTGCTCCCGATCGATGAGATCTAGTCTTCGGCGGCATCCTGAAGATAAATTAAAATAAAAGAGATCAATTCGACACGAGATAAGATATCATCAAGGAAGGACACAAATATTCAAAGTATTCAGAAAGAATCAAAAGTAGCGATTCAATTCAGATTGGAATTCCTAGTTGTGATTGAGTATCCCACTCTCATCCTAGTATCATATGTCCTATATCCTATCGCAGGATCGCAGTAGTACAACTAAGTCGTCGTACTACCACGATATCGCACTATTGCGAAGCCTGAACTTCATAGGCCACTACTAAAAAGGTACCACGACCCGCACCGGGTGTAGGGATGTAAGTCGGGAACAACGCCCAGTCTACGCCGCAGTATCGGCGGTAGAACGCTGTCTTTGTCAACTATACTATCTAATTATCTCATAATAATGCATAAACCTCTAATAATATCTCAACTCCAAGAAGAGTGTAATAAACTTAGTTCAACACAATACTCAATCACATTTCTATGGCACGAGAAGATATCACAGAAGTCTAACATAACTATGTAGTTAAAAATATAACAACAACAAATAGAAATAATATCCAAATCTCAAATATATGCCGAAAATAAATTCGGTACCAAAATGCTAAAGAGAACCTACTATGCAAACTAGTGAATCCGGCTAAATCTCCGGGCAGTCACTCCAGAACCAGTAGGTCCAAGTCTGCACCGTCTATAGGCTGAGGTCCGTAGTATGTCAGACACCAATCTCCTGGATCCTCTAAAAAATATTTTCCAGTCAGGAATGGAGCGAAGTATAATCCAATAGCAGTTCCAATTAATTGACAAAAACTATAAAATAGTAAAGTAGAGGATGCTATCTACGATGAGAATATAACTGATGATCAAGAACAATGAAAGAATAGGCAATACTAGCAATAGAAATATAAATCAATGCGTAGAAGAATGAAGGAATGAAACTATAATGTTAGAATAGAACAAGGTAATCAATGAACTAAAATAATAGAATCTACAATAACTATGTGTTTTGAGATACTAACTAAATATGTGATCGGCTTGGGAGATTCAATGATTACAATAAGAAGCTAACTCAACTATACGTGAATTGCATGGTTAGTTAGTAGCCAATGATTACACTACCAGCCGATAGTTTCTTAATCACATATTTAATTGGTATTTCTCCCGCCCCGACTGATACGATGGATCGAATCATGACATGTTACTAGCCAATTTATCCAATGTTTAATCTATAATATTCAATGCTATCCAATACCAACAAGGACAGTATCCGATACCATCTCCAAAATCAAGGTAACATCCCATGACTGACGATCCAATAATAATACCATTTCGTGTACCATCGTGTCAAGAATCATAAGTAATATTTCTAAATACTTGAATTATAGTGGTAATCAAATAATAAAAACTATCAGAGAATATACTCGCTTGTGGTCCAGAGCAAAAGATGCAAAACGGTATCCGAACTGGTATCACCGACCTATATATGAAATATTGCATTAATACAAGATTTTGGGAATGAGAAAAATTAAAGTAGTCAACTTCTAGATCGTAAAGCCATTTCTAAGTCAAAATAGTCAAACTAGGTCAACTCTATGCCAAACTAGTCAAACTTTGTCAAACTAGCTATTTCTAGGTTGCATGAGTCTATCTCAATGATATTGGATTCATACACTATGAATCTAGGCCAAACAAGCTAGATCTAAGATACTAAGAAAATAATAGGATACCGTATCCTAAGATACGCAAGTTTTTAATACAAAATAGTAATTTATATATATACACAAGGCAATACATATAGTACTTTACTTAACTAATGCAAATAGGATACCATAGCTTTTAACCAAAGCGTATCACACTACCTACACACCCCTCCCGATACTCAAACCCAATACCTTGAGCATCCCTTAATACCTTGAGTACCAACCCGATACCTTAACATTTACCTTGGTATCTCAAGGTAATTGTCAAATTCTCATTTGTAGCTAACACTCAAATTAAATATATATATGCTAATCAATTAGCTACTAAATATAATATACTAATACAATACAATACTTCTAATATATATATTTTAGAATCTAACTAATACCTTATCATACATATAGCTACTTACTAATACCTTACCATACATAGATATATATATAGTTACCAACTATAACCCACAACTAACTAACTATTACACTAACTATGCATATACTACTAACCAAACTAGCTAACTTATAACTTGTTAGCCCTCCCCGATACACGTTGCTGCTCCCTTGAGCTTGTATTTTGCTACTGCTGTCGCTATTGCTGCAGCTGCTGTCGCTAATGTTGCTGCTGCTATTGCTAATGCTACGGTTGTCGCTATTTCTGCTGCTGCTGTCGCTAATGCTGCTGCTGTTGCTAATGTTGTTGCTGCTGCTGTTGCTAATGCTACTGCTGTCGCTATTTCTGCTGATGCTGTTGTCGCTAATGATGCTGCTGCAGCTGTCGTTGCTAATGCAGCTGCTTCTATCGTTATTTCTGCTGCTGATGCTGTCGTTAATACTGCTGCTGCTGCTGCTATTGCTATAGCTGCTGTGGCTAATTCGTGTCGAGCCCCCCTTCTCTCCACACACACGCACAAACACACTCATAAATACTCTCTCTAGCATCTCCATATATATATATATATATACGTACATTTGTATTCACTCACAACTACACACATCACACACATCCACACACACAAACACCTATAGCTATATGCACAAGTAGTTATATACATATATAGATACATCTATATGTATACATCAATATATCTCAATATGTACATATCAATATATATTTACATATAAGCATAACACCTCACTCACACACACACAACTAGACACTCAACACACACACGTAACCAACTTATATAGATACATATGGATACCTATACATATCCAACTATATATACAGTCACCTATACATACATACATAGATATACAACATAACTATAGAGATACCCATATATATATATATATATATATATATATATATATATATATATATATATATATATATATAATCAATAAGCATATACATATAACTAATATACTATGATGCACATACACCCTCTGATTCTCATGACCCCCAACACCTCCAATTTCAACATAGACATCTCCCTAAATATACATATACATATATATATATATATATATATATATATATATATATATATATATATATATATATATATATATATATATATATATATATATATATATCATACAACATACACAAGTATAGATATATTATCACATATATATATATATATATATATATATATATATATATATATATATATATATATATATATATATATATTCAACATACAAATACATATAGATACACATATGCACTTATAGATATATCAATACATATATACATATGGATATAATTAGATATATATATATATATATATATATATATATATATATATATATATATATATATATATATATATATATAAATACTAAGGCACATAGCTATATACTTAACTATAAATACTCACTTATACAATATGATATAAATTTACACTCATATACATGTATATCATGTAATATATCATATATATACATAAGTCATATTGAATTAAAGAGCAATGAAATAAACACGTAGAGTGCACCGTACCCGTATCACACTAGATCTATGATACGCTTGCGACACGAGTCCACCACACAACCAAACGTACCCCGAAGGACACAAGCAAGTCTAATACATTATTTATGAATAATACGAAGAGTCAAACACATAACTACGTGTCCGTGTCAAAATATAACATGCACAAAGTTCCGTATCGGAGGAAAAACTTCCTATTGGGAGATGGATTCCCAATAAAACCTCCGAAATTGGTGAAATTGGCTTTCAACTTGTAGATCCTTGCTCCTCTTTATAGAACCTTGCTTCCTCCTTTTAGATCCTTGCTTTACTAGTCTCCAATGGTGATTTAGAAAGGAATTAGGGAGAAATTTGGTACGAATTTGATAGAATTTGGTTGAGAAAAATTCTATATCTAGATTTGGAATAAAAAATGAAGAGAGAGAAAGTTTTTATCCCCTTTATATAGGCCTCACTTGCCCCCTCCCTCAAGCTACTATGTAAAGTCTAAAATATCCCTTGGGGCCTCTCATGAAGAAATTAATTAAGGAGGAAAGGTTCTAGTCTAATGGGTTTAACTTAATTAATTCATCCTCCTAATGAATGTACTTACTATTGGGCTCAATTCTAACTAGAATTAAATGTTGGTCCATGGATCTATTCTAGACTAGTTAGGTCCACTACACAAGTCCAAAATAAATCTAACATGCTAACAATAAATAATAATACAATAAATAAATATTTAACATGCACAATATTTAATTAATTATGAAATGACCAAAATACTATTTTCTAGAAAATATGGTAATGACACAAGTGCATACAGAAAAAGTAATTACCAAGCTCCTTACATATGCGCTCAACCAAGAAGGAAAATGGCATCTCATTTCTTATTCTACTTCTTCGTCTGTTATGTAGGGTCTAACCGACCTCAGCTTATCATTATATGTGCTGAAAAACAACGAAGCAACCGCTGATTAGTAGCATAATAGTACCTTATACTATTACATTGAGATGACGTAAACGTGGACGTATTAATTACTTACCCCTCTAGCTTCTCCACTTTATTCTCGTCACAATTGAGTCGTTGATGGTCCACATAAGTGCTGCCCTCATCTGAAAATTCTGCTTTCTGGAAATATCGTACGTGTTGGCACGTACTTTCCACAACTAATTCAACTCATCTATCAAAGGTTTTAAATATACATCGATGTTCCTCTTCGGATTCTTCGGACCCGGGATAATAACGATTAGGAACATATATGGAGTCTTCATGCACAACCAAGGCGGGTAGATTGTACGGAGTGACGATCATAGGCCAACACGAATACTGGGATCCCGAAAGTCCGAATGGGATAAAACCATCAGAGGAGAGCCCTAATCTGACATTACGCGGATCCGAAGCAAAATCTGGATACTCTCGATCAATGTGCTTTCATGCTTCTCCATCGGATGGATGATCCAATACTCCTTCGATCTGTTTCCGCCTGTGCCAACACTTATTTTATTCAGTCTCATTCATCATAAACAACCTCTGTAATCGCGGCGTCAAAGACAAGTAGTGCATCGAATCGGTAGGCTTCTTTACACCGACATACTTTCCTCTTCCATTGACCTTGTAGCGATCATCACCACAGAATCTGCACGCATCTTCATCCTTGTCATCTTTGTAGTACAACATGCACCCGTTGCGACATGCATCAATTTTTTCGTATCACATCCATAGTGATCTCACCATCCTCTTACATCGGTAGAAGTCTTTAGGCAACTTTGCACCCTCTGGTAAGATCTCTATAATTAAATCCATCAGTCAGTTATAGCATTCTTGTGACATGTTAAAATCGGACTTGATGCTCAACAAACTTGTAACCACCTCGAACGGTGAGTGATCTTCACAACCAGGATATAATGGAGTCATTGCATTCTCCAGCAACTCCATGAACTTTGCATCATCGGTATTTAATGCCTCCTCAGCTGCATCATGATTGTCCAGATCGAAACTAGGCCCTGCCATATCAAAAACCATGTTTACCCACCCGTCATTGTAAGCAGTGTGGTCGTGGACATCTATATATGGCTCCACATAAGGCTCCAACTCCGATGCTAAAGACACAAGTTCTCCGTGAGCGGTCCACTGATAGTAATTTGGCGTAAAACCCTTCGAGTACAAATGTTATGTGACTTCCACTTCTGGATGATATTTTAAGTTGTGACATCTCACACACGGACACTTAATTTTGGTACCGTTCATGTACTGAGGAAATGCCTTGGCGAATTACAGGAACTGTTGTACACCCTCAATAAATTTATCCCGCACACCGCACATGTCATCAGGATGACGGTTGTACATCCACGAACGATGACGCAGATAGTAATTCATATCCATTTCTAGATACTTCTGCAAAAATGAATAGACATCGTTCTAGTATATACTCATCATTAAATACAATACATGCACTGATACTCCTAGTCCTAGCATATATACTCATCATTAAATACAGTATGATTCTCTGGAGGAAGGTAAGAACTGCTCTAACTTGATACACAATGCCCTTGAATGTTTTATCAACCTCATCCCTTTACATCTGGTGTTTGTACTGATAATACCTGCTATTTGAAGTCCTATACACCAAATCAGAGAAGGCTCCTTAAGTCAAGAAAATGCCACCATAGATGCATATGTTGTGGAGCTGGGTATCGATAAGGTAGAGGACCCTCAAGAGACGATCCTTGTATTGGTGATTAGGGAGGATCCATTGTAAGTATCGGCCTATAAATCAAATTACTACGAAGACTTAAGTCATTTTTGTTGTCAAATTTTAATATGAATCCTTCTAAACCTAATTTTTACAAAACTTTAAGTCATTAAACAAATTGGCCCAAATGTAACTATCCAAGTTGATTGTTAATTAATTCAAGTTGTAAACTTTAACAAGAATTTAAGAGTTCAAAACCTAACTAACCGATCCGCAAAAAAGAACCGGATGAACCTTCCTTATTGTGGTTAATCACAAATACCCCTAACTCAATCTAAATAAATAAAATGTAAGTTAGGGTTAGGGTGTTAAGGACGGATATCTTGACCATGAAAAATTTATCAATCTACTTGGGCTGAAGTCAGGGTCGACCAATATTAGGGGGGGGGGGCAAGCTTGACGATTGTCCTAGACCCTTTAAACAGGCAACGCCCCAAAACATGGTCCAAAGTTACTTACAAGACAATCCTTCCAATGGGAAGGCCCAAACATGTACTAAAACTACTTAAGTAGAACTTCGTAGTAATGTGTCGTCTCTTGAGGATCAGGTTAAGGTAGGGTTTATACCCTCTGTGACAGTCTGTGTCGTATCTATATCAGTGCGCGTGTGTGTCATGTCAGTGTCATGTCGTATGCATCTGTAAGTGAGAGATCGGGTTAGGGTTAGGGTTAGGGTTAGGTTTACAACCTCTGTGATAGTCTGTGTCATGTCTGTGTCATTGTGTGTGTCTCATATTTGTGTCAGTGTCATGTGCATCTGTGATATAGAGAGAGAGAGAGAGAGAGCGGGTTAGGGTTAGTGTCATGTCATGTCTGTCACGTGTGTGTGTCGTGTCTATGTTAGTGTCATGCCTTGTCCTGTGAGAGAGAGAGAGAGTTAGGTTTACCTAGAGGAGGAGGAGGAAGAGGAGGAGGGGGACGCCGGAGTAGGCCGCTGTGGAGGACGCCGGAGGGTGCAGTTCGTCGGAGGGGGGGAGAGGGGAAAGTTTTTGGAAATTTGGGGGAAAATTTTGACAGAAGGGGGGAATCGAAACCTATATTAAACTTTTAGTGACGTTTAGCGACGTCAACTTATGACATCACTAATAAAAATATTTTGCGACGTTATAGACGTCACTAAAAACGTCGCTAAATATTAAAAAATACTAACATCGCTAAATACGTCGCTAAACGATGCTAAATCATAAAACTCAGCGACGTTTAGCGACTTTAAATAAGCTTATAGCGACCATTCTTTTAAAAAACTGAATTACAGTCGCTAAACGTCGCTATATGTCGCCAAACAACGACTTATATCGACGTTTATTTTTGGAGTCGCTGAAATCTTTAATATTAGCGACGTTTTACTTTGACGTCGCTAAAAATATCGTTATTTTATCATATTTTGGTAGTGCACCAATGTAATATACTTCAACCTCACAACATTATCTTAAAAGATATTTTACTAGCTACTACTTACTAGCACTATCAAATGCACTGTTGAACCCATACATTACACAATTTTATTTCTCCCATGTTCATTAACAATGTAAAATGTCTAAATTGTGACAAGAAAATACTATCTATGAGTACAATAACATGAACATATAACAACTGAAATATTGACATAAAATTACACCTGTAGAATTCCTTAATTACATGAAAATTTTAAAAATATAATTTTCCACAAAAAGAAAGAAGTATATCATATAACTTATATATTTGTTCATAAACATGAATATTAGTAGTACAAGAAAACTATGGAGCACAAAATGGTCCATCAGACACAAAGTTCACCATACAAGCAAACTTAGCGAAACCCATAGAAGCTAGAACCATTAGACAGTGGAGCAGTACAAGTCCCCATGTAGATGGACTAAACCTAAGCAACCATCCATGAATTATGTACTACTTCCAATTAACTACGAATTTTTACCAATTATGCACATTTTTATCAAGCCCTTGGCTACCTCAGTATGCAACATGCTTATGGAGTGATGCTAAATTAAGTTGGGTTCGCAGTATCGATAAAAAAGTATTTACAATTTTGTATTCGGATAGTTTATAAAATATTTAGTATTTTTTAAATTAAGGAATTAGTTAAGAAATTTTGTACTGTATTTTTAATGTGGAACATAACATCTATTTTAACAATATGGATACATATATTTATATCAGTTATCAATTATATTCTTTGTTTCCATCTATCTTACCAGATGGCACCCATGACCCGAGCACGTGTACGTCGCTTGAGAGAGGCACTCCTACTGTTAAGGAGGAAGTGATACCTCATACCGTTAAGGAGGAAGTGAATGTTAAGGAGGAAGAGGCACCTCCTAGTGTTAAGGAGGAAGTGATACCTCCTACCGTTTAGGAGGAAGTGAATGTTAAAGAGGAAGAGATACCTCCTACTGTTAAATTGGAAGCGGTTGTTAAGGAGGAAGTGTCAACTTCTACTATTAAGGAGGAAGTGGTGCCTCCTACTGTTAGGCAGACACCAGCTCAGAGGGGGAATTCCAGTCACCTAACACCTATAGCGGAGATTGATCACCTAGACATTGTTTATGCGAAGTATTTGAGGGACTGGTTTCTCTCCCAGCGTATTGGATATCCTCAAGATTGAGAAATTGGATAAGACTTATGGTGTAACTATGATACTTTTATTATGGTTATTGTGTGACTGTGATACTTTTATATTATGCTTTTTGTGTGACCATTGTACTTTTATTTTGTGTTTATTGTGTGACTGTGATATTTCAATACTTTTGGGATATTTCGTACCCAAAAAATTTCAACGGAGGGTTGCTTCGGGTCTGTCTATTTTTATGAACTATTATAAGTCTGTGTATTTATTTTATTCAATATTAAATGTATGTTAATTTACCGGTATTAAGTGTTCCATTGAAGGGATTGGCGAACCCAAAAAATTCAACGGAGGGTTGCTTCGGGTCTATTTATATAAATTGGGAATTCATAAACTGCAGGAAGATTGGTTTGGAAACCATTTTACATTCTTTTTTTCACTAAAAATTTAGCGAAGTTTAGCAACGTTTATATACGTCGTTGAATACGTCGCTAAATACGTCGCTGAATGTCGTTAAATTGCTGATATGGCAGTATTTGCCAGGTCAATAAAATATGATTAAATGTGTTGTAAAACGTCGCTAAACAGAAAATTTTAGCGACGTTTAGCGACACAAAATACGTCTCTAAATTAGCGACGTTGAGTCGCTAAACGTCGCTAATAAGAAAAATATTAGCGAGACAAATACGTCGCTAGAAAATGTCGCTATAGCGACGTTTTGCGATATTTTTCCTGTCAGCGACTAGCTTAAATGCGACTTCATTAAAATGTCGCTAATTATGTCGCTAATTTTTTTAGCGACGTTTTTAGGCCATTTAGCGACGTTTCCAGGCGTCGCTAATTTGAATTATTCTGGTAGTGTACGCCAGCGTATAACAAGGACAAGGTCGACAGTAGCGTACCCTGCTACCCGCAGGTTCGACAACACCCACAGGGGGGCGTCTACGTACCTTGCTTTCCACAGGTTCGACAACACCCACCGAGGGGACGTCGACGACGGAGAAGAGGGACGGTGGTGGAGAAGAAGAAAAGAGAGGAATTTTTTTTTTTTAATGTGGAGAAAGATATTCAGAATTTTGGCTTTGATACCATGTAGAAATACTTTATTTATTTATTTTTCAAAGAGGGGGGTACATATATATAGGAGGAGGCTAGCCTCCTCCTTACTTTCTATCCAATGTGGGACTAAATAAATCCACATAACTCAACAGAGAATATAGAAACTTTATGTCAAATTTTTTTATTTTCTTACTTCTTAAACTAATCTGCAAAAAAAAAAAAAAAAATTGTTGGCCCAAGTCAGTGATCTCTGCTTAAAACTTCGTACCTGCATTAATAAAGTTTGAAAACAATATGTATTACATATGAAATCTAAGAATCTGAAAAAAAAAAAACTAGATTAGATCAAAACTAGAATCTAAACAAACAAACAAACAAAATACCTAATTTATCTTATTATTTATTTAAAGAAAAAAAACACAACAACAGCAACAAAGTCTTTATTCCAAATTTCTGGACGATACTATTGTCCTCGTATCGTACAAACTAAACCTAAAATTCCTAATTTTATAGACTAGTTCCGCCACTGATTACAGCACCTAGGCTGCCACCTTTATGATTTATGTGACGACTAGGCAAGCTGTTGAGATGGTTCATCTACAGTTGATCAACTTTCTGGAGCTCGAGTTAGGAGTTTGTTTTCAATTGATGAGGGTTCAACAGCAGTGATCTCAGAATGCATGCTCTGACTTGGACAATCCATCCACCGGAGATGAAGCAGGAACTCAAAGTACGTACAAGCTGATCATATTGTTGTGGATTGATGTGGACCACAGGATTGTGAAGAAACCAAGCGTTACTACTATTTCCAAAACCACAGGATTCTGAAGAAACAACCATTAATAATACAATGTGGCCGATAGTGCGAGAAAAACGAAAAATAACTATCTAGCTGCAAAGTATAAATTTATCCCCAACAATAATACTAGAGCATATGATTGCATGGAGATTTTAGCATGATTGCATGCATAAATTTCTATTTTAATCAAGTTTACAAGATTAAAATTGCAATATAAACTATTTGAAAACAAAAACCAACAACCAAATTAAACAACTAGAGAAGCTACAAGAAAATAATCAATAACTTGTATGAATCTGGAGAAACAAAACCATAACTGTACTAGCTCTTCAAACAAAGACAAACAATGCATGCAGTTATTAATGTGGCTTCTAATTAATTCTTCTTCTTCTTGGTTAGAACGAAGCACAGCTGCTTCCTCTGATCTTCTGATCCCAGCTCCCTGAAGGCCCAGAGCTCTACTTCGTCTCCGGCTCGCAACTCACTTATGATCAGGAACTTTGTCCATTCGGAGCCGTTGATGATGGTGCCGCAACTCGAATTCCAGTGACCTAGACTCAACAAGAACCTCCACCCGCCTCTATTGTACATCTTCACCTCCAGTCGACCTGCAATACCATCGCTCTTCTTCTTCGCGGCCACCTCCTCCTCCTTGTTGCCACCGGCGCCGTTAGATGTACTGCTTTCTTCTACTTGATCTTCTACCATCATCACGACCTCCTTCTCCTTCCTAATAATATTGTTGTTGTTGATGCCAACATCATGTACTACTTTATAAGACGTACTTGCTTCTCCTTCTTCTACCACCATCACCTTCTTTCCCTTTGTATCTATAGAGGGGGCCGTACTTCCTCCTCCTCCTCCTCCTCCTACCACCATCACCTTCTTGCCCTTCGGGTTAATCTCGATGTTGCCATCATGTACTAATTTTGCCTATTAGTCAGAAATTAATTTTAGTTAGATCGATAAAAATTAAATATGAATACCTACAATACATGACTTAATTAATTAATTAGAGTTTAAGATCGATGAGGAAGACGATACATATGTATGGTGAGTGAAAAGAGATCCTGATATGTACTTAGGATGTACAAATAGTCTAACTCATCATAATTTCTATTTCATATTAATATACGTATGTACCTACTTAGCCGATTTTCTTGAAACATGATACTCTGTGAGGTTGCTGGCTCTCTTCTCGTCGTCGTCGAGCATCTTACAGATAACCATATTTACGGCAGTGTTAACGACGCGGAGACGGTTCTGCTATTTGTCGACGTCGGACGCTGATAGTTTCTTTTCCATCACGAAGCATAGTTGGCCACCGTTGTGCTTCCGCACCAAATCTTGAATCCATTGTGGTAGTTCTCTCTGTGGTACCGTCGCCACCGCAGGCCATGGCTGAAATTTTTCACCTCTTTCCTCCTCCCTCTCTCTCTTTCTCTCCATGGGTGACTCTCTCTCTCTCTGTCTCTCTCTCTCTCTCTCTCTCTGTGTGGTGAAAACAATGAGGGGGTATATATATATATATATATATACCAATTCCAATGTTAAACGGTTTATGCTCAAAATTTTATCATTCATTCGGATTCATTCAGTCGAATTCATATATAATATCTTCCTTATCTGGCTAATTTGTTGCATTTTAGGATTGTTTCCTAATTAGTTTCATTTTAGGATTCTACATACGTATAGAATATATTCCTACACCATAATGAGAACCTGCAGGGATGGGATTTGATATATAAGGAACCGCTGGGATACGATTTGATAAAATTTGGCAAAATTCCCAATCCTAATGAGAACCTCTAGTATAGGAACGTTGACTTCAATATTCTAAGGATATGTTAGTTTTGTTTATAGAAATTCTTTTTATGTCCAATATTTTAAAGTACTTAGAAAAAAAATACATGCGGCTCCTCCTGCGCATGCATGCTTCCTCTCGTTGCATATATACTTCTTCAATGACCAATATTAATGCATGTACTGATCAAGAAAATATATATTATATGTGTTTGAAGAAAATATATATATTATTACTGTTCGATCACGTAGAATGAATATTCCTTTCATTGAAAAGAAGGATTTTATATATATAGAAATGTTGACTTCAATATTCTAAGGATATGTTAGTTTTCTTTATAGGTATTCCTTTATGTCCAATATTTTAAAGAAAATATATAATAATAAAAAGTATTTTATAAGTTTTCTTTATCTGTAAGGAATATATAAGAAATTACTATTCAATAACTACCTACAGATTAAAGTTGACAAGTTCTCCACGGAGTCTTAAAATAATCCATAGTTAAATGGAAATTAGAATTCTAGTAATTGTACAAAAATATTTTCTTAATACAAATTATCGATAACTATTGTACAAAATATTTTCTGAATCTAAAAATAAAATTTCAACTTATGCAAAAGTAGACAAGTTATAGATAACTGTACAAAATATTTAATTTTTACGAATTGGACGGTAGTTAATTATAATTTTTAACTTCCTTCCTTCCTTTCCTATATATATAATGATAAAATCAATCATCTCAATAATCTTCATATTACCATGGAGCCCAAATTAAGCAGCAAATGTTATAGATAATTGTACAAATTAGTGTTGAATTTGTAGGTCCTACGACATGCATTATCATTTCTCATTTAAGAACATTAATTCTAACAGTCATAGGTAAACACGTATATCATCAACAAAACCATAATTAATTAGAATAAGTCTTCAAAGATTTTTTTTTTCCCACAGATTTTAAACACACATGTTAAATATAGAAACCAAATTCAGCAACCAGAGAATTAAGCTACAAGAAAATAATCAAATTAATAACTCGTTGAATCCGGAGAAATAAAACCATAATTGCATTTTTCAAACTATCAAAGACGAACAATGCATTGCATTCAGTCATTATATAATATGGTGACAAACAGCAGAATCGTCTCCGCGTCGTTAACACTGCCATAAATACGGTTATCTGTAAGATGCTCGACGACGACGAGAAGAGAGCCAACAATGCATTGCATTCAGTCATTATATAATATGGTGACAAACCAAAATTGCATTCTTCAAACTAACAAAGATGAACAATGCATTGCATTCTTCAACCTAATACGTGCGGTTTCAAATATAGTTTGTTTTAAAAAAAAAAAAAAGAACTCGGAAAAAAAAAGAATGAAATGGCACCTAAAACGTGCGGTTCCAAAAAAAAATAATATATATATATATATATATATATATATATAACGAAAAGAAAAGAAAAGAAGACGTATAAAAAAAAATTTTAATCGGAAGCCGCACGTACTATGTGCGTTTTCAAATTCAAAATTTTTTAAAAATGTACATCATTTTAGAATTTTTTGCATTATAGTCCCTTATAATTCATTATTTGCAACTTCAGTCAAAGTAGGAAATAAAATTATTTTATTTATCGTAATTTTTTTTATAAACTTCAATGAAATCAAAATAAATAAATAAAAGTTATTTTTTTTGATTTTTTATTTTTTTAAGACGAAAAAATTTAAAATAATTGGTTTTTTTTCACTAAATATATTTTGTTATTTTTTTCGGCCCAAAAAAAAAGAGAAACCACCTATTTGTAAATTATTTTTTCGGCCCCAAAAATTTTAAAATTAATTTTTTTTCTTGTTCTTTCCTTAGAATTTTTGGCCACGCATGTACTAGGTGCGTTCATGTTCTTTCCTTTAAATTTTTTCAAACTATATTCTCTGCCACTAGTTTTGTTAAAATTGAGTTCTCTGTAAAAAAAAAAATCTCTTATTTTTTAGTCCAAACTATGTTCTCTGCCACTAAATTAAATGAATTTTTTTTTAATATTTGGGCCAAAGAACCAAAAAAAAAAAACCCTTTAATAACCGGCTCAAAGAACCAAAATATATATATATATATATATATATATATATATATATATATATATATATATATATATATATATATATATATATATATAATTCAAACTGTAGCCGCACCTACTAGGTGCGTTTTTACCTTTTCTTTTTCTTTTTACTTTTTATTTATTTTCAGAGTTCTTTTTATTTTATTTTATTTTTTAATTTTGAAACGGCACGTATTAATGCGTTTTCAAAGAAACCAAAAAAAAAAGAAGTAAAACAATATTTCAAACTGCACGTGCGTTTTTTACATTTTTTTTCCTTTTTCTTTCTTCTCGAGTTCATATATATATATATATATATATATATATATATATATATATATTTGAAACCGCACATATTAGATGCGTTTTCAGATTTAATTATTTATTTATTTATTTTTTAACTGTATTTTTTTAAAAAAAATAAAATATGAAAATTTATTTATTTGGTGCGGCTACAGTTAAAAATTATTTTTTTATTGAGAACGCACTTAACACATGCGTTCTCGTTCTTTACGTATTTTTTTTATCGAAAACGTACTTAACACATGCGTTTTTGTTCTCTACTTCAATTTTTTATAAACTTTGTTCTCTTTCGCTAATTTTGCTAAAATATATTTCTCTGTAGCAAAAATTTGGTAGTTCTAAGACAAAAACTTCTTTGCCTTAGGACAGAAAAAAAATTGACACTCCTTAGAAAGTTTTGTTAAGAAATGTCTTCTGGACCACTCTAGATAAAAACATTGTAGTTTTTAGGCCTTTTTACAGTATATTAAGGTTCAGGATAGTTAAGATTGGAGTACTTTTGATGAATATTAATCTTCCAATGATGGACATATTTTAATAAAATGTAAATGCTAACGTACGACATAGAAAGTAAACTATAGGTAGAAAGAATTTCACTCCTCAAATCACAAAACCGAAAGTCGTTAGTAGGCATGATGTCGTACAGATTTAAATTGTACTTATATAATGCAAACACAAACATGGTCGATAGAACATCTCAGAAATAAAATTATTGCAACAGAAATAAGCAAAAAAGTTGAATAGACACAAGATATACAAAAATAATTCTCTTTATTAATAATATTTCAGCGGAACTACAACGACTTAAAAGCCAAATAATAACTCGAGTACAATCTCTCTCTCTCTCTCTCTCTCTCTCTCTCTCTCTAATACAATGAAATATGTAACAAGGTTTACATCCAAGAACTATACAAACAATGCTATTCCATACATTATGTCCTCTATATATACAAAAGAAATCACCTTCAGCCGATCAGCCAAACATGCTATGAGACATCCAATCATGGAATATGGTTGAGCAATTTTGTCACTGGACTGCGGATACTGGAGAGTATTGAAAGACTACTCAAATTATATTGTGATAATAAAACAGTAGTACGATATTCCAATAACAATATGAGCTTGTATATGTCAAAGCATATTGACATCAATTTTCTAGTTTTGAAAACCAAAACCAAGAACCGATAACAACATCAAAGTCCTTACCTCAAAAATATTTGGGTCGATTATTTGAATCATTTTCTGTCATTTTGTTTTGGAATACCATATATTCTTTGTTGGCTCTAGTACTAGCATCTCCATGACTACTATTTTATCACTGATTTAATCCTCTATTTTTTTTAAATAAATTGGCTAATTAATCAGCTGTAAAATATTTTTTACATAATTATTTTAGTTTCTTTCTTTCCTCTGGTGAAAGTTTCTACCAAGTAACATGATATTCTATTCAAAACATCAATATTAATTCCAAACCAAACATCTAATTATAACATTCCAAATGTTGAATTTGTAAATCCTACGTGCATTACCAATATTTCTCATTTAAGAACATTAATTCTAACAGCCATAGGTAAACATATATCATCAACAAAACCACAATGAGTTCGAATAAGAATTTTTTTCTCCCACAGATAAACACATGTTAAATATAGAAACCAAATTAAACAACTAGAGAAGCTACGAGAAAATAATCAATAACTTGTATGAATCTGGAGAAACAAAACCATAACTGCACTAGCTCTTCAAACAAAGACAAACAATGCATGCAGTTATTAATGTGGCTTCTAATTAATTCTTCTTCTTCTTGGCTAGAACGAAGCACAGCTGCTTCCTCTGATCTTCTGATCCCAGCTCCCTGAAGGCCCAGAGCTCTACTTCGTCTCCGGCTCGCAACTCACTTATGATCAGGAACTTTGTCCATTCGGAGCCGTTGATGATGGTACCGCAACTCGAATTCCAGTGGCCCAGACTCAACAAGAACCTCCACCCGCCTCTATTGTACATCTTCACCTCCAGTCTTCTACCTGCAGTACCACCGCTCTTCTTCTTTGCAGCCACCTCCTCCTCCTTCTTGCCACCGACGCCGTTAGATGGACTGCTTCCTTCTACTTGATCTTTTACCATCATCATGACCTCCTTCTCCTTTCCAATAATATTGTTGTTGTTGATGCCAACATCATGTACTACTTTATAAGATGTACTTGCTTCTCCTTCTTCTACCACCATAACCTTCTTTCCCTTTGTGTCTATAGAGGTGGCCGTACTTCCTCCTCCTCCTTCTACCACCATCACCTTCTTGCCCTTCGCGTTAATCTCGATGTTGTCGTCATGTACTAATTTTATCTGTCAGTCAGAAATTAATTTTTAGTTAGATCGATGAAAATTAAATATGAAAAACTACTATATGGCTTAATTAATTAGGGTTTAACTTCGATCAGGAAGACGATCGTACGTACGTACGTCTGGTGAGAAGAGATCCTAATATATACGTGGAATGTTACGTACAAATATATAGCCTAACTTATCATAATTTATATTTCATATTAATATACGTACGTACGTACGTACGTACGTACCTTCTTGGCCGACTTTCTTGGAACATGGCACTCTGTGAGGTTGCTGGCTCTCTTCTCATCGTCGTCAAGCATCTTACGGATAATCGTATTTACGGCAGTGTTAACGACACGGAGACGGTTCTGCTGTTTGTCGACGTCGGACTCTGATAGCTTCTTTTCCATCACGAAGCATAGTTGGCCACCGTTGTGCTTCCGCACTAAATCTTGAATCCACTGTGGTACTTCTCTTTGTGGTACCGTCGCCACCGCAGGACACGGAGACGGTTCTTCTTCTTCCTCCTCCCTCTCTCTCTTGCTCTCATACTTGTCCATGCTCTCTCTCTCTCTCTCTCTCTCTCTCTCTGTGTGTGTGTGGCAGGGTGGTGAAAGGAATGGGGAGGGGGGGGATATATATATAGATAGATGATAGATATCCCGAATTATCAATCCTAATGTTGAATGGTTTATACTCAATATTTGATCATTCATTCGGATTCAGTCAAATTCATAATCTCTTCCTTAGCTGGCTAATTTTAGGATTGTTAGTTTCATTTTAGGATCTTACACATATATTGAATATATTCATACACCATAATGAGAACCTATATATATATATATATATATATATATATATATATATATATATGGAACTGCAGGGAAGCGATTTGATTAATTTTGGCAAAAAATTTTACCGGCCCTAATGAGGATCTCTAGTATAGGAATGTTGACCTCGATAGTCAAAGAAAATATATAATATTAAAAAATATTTTATAAATTTTTTTATCTGTAAGGAATATGTAAGAAATTACTATTCAATAACTAACTAAAGATTAAAGCTGACAAGTTCTCCACGAGTCTTAAAATAATTCCTAGTTAAATAAAAATTATAATTCTAATAATTGTACAAAAATATTTCCTTTTTACAGATTATAGATAACTGTACAAAATATTTCCAGAATAGAATCTAATAATAAAACTTCTTATGCGAAAGTTAATTATAGATAACTGTACAAAATATTTACTTTTTATAGATTGATTGGTAGTTAATTATATTATTTTCCTTCCCTCCTTCCCTATATTATATTGGTATATGCGTTGTACCTAAAATAAATTTTTTTAATATTAATATAAATAGTTTAAATTTTTAAATATATTTTTATTATAATTTTTTATGGATATATCTCTACCCTTTATAAAAAAAATTTGAAAATGCTAGCAGTCTAAGCTGTATGCATATTCTCACGTAATTAAAAATTAAAAAAAAAATCATTGTTTAACTACATAATATTATACAAAAAAAATTGTACAGAGAATATAAATATTAAAAAATTAGGTGTAGAGAAAAATATTTAGCAAAATTAGTTGTAGGGAACAAAAATGCACATAGTAAGTGTTTTTTTCAATTTTCTCTAATTTTTAATTTATATATTTTTTGAAAATGCACATAGTAATTGCGTTTTCAAATTTTAAATTTTTTAATATATATTTTTTGAAAATGGACATAGTAAAGTAAGTGCATTTTCAATTTTAAATAAAAAAAAATTTGTAAATGCACATAATAAGAGCTTTTTCAAATTTTTAAAAATTTTTAATTTAATTTTTTTTAATTTTTTCATTTCTTATAAAGAAAAGAGAAGTAAATTTTTTTTCCAAAAAAGAGAAAGGCAAAAAAAAAAAAGAAAAAAAAAAATAATAATACAGTAAATTTTTTTTTAAAAATTCGTCCGTACCACATGACCGTACTGCTTTTGTAGCTTTTGAATTATTTTTTTTAAAAGCATTCTCATTATAAAGTAAAAAAATTAATATAAAAAATAATATATATATATATATATATATATATATATATATATATATATATATATATATATATATATATATATATAAGCCGCACTACTAAGTACGTATTCAATTTTTTTTGATTGATTTTTTCCTATAAGTCCCTCCAAATGTATATTTTTTATTTTTAAATAAAATTTGCGAAAACAAAAATAAAATAAATTTGAAAACACACTTACTAAGTGCAACACAAATTTGAAAACAAAATTTAAAAAATATTCAAAACATAATGTTTTCATTGATTTTTTTAAATTTTTTCGTTGATTTTTTTGTAATTTTTTTTAGCGAAGATTTTTTTTTTAATTATTCAAAACGCACGTACTAAGAAGTTTTGGTAAAACATACTTTGTATATATGTATGTATTTGTTCAAATTTTTCAAAAAAATATTCTACATATAATTTGTTCATTTTTTTATTCTCTGTACATTTTTTTTATTTTTTTAAAAAGTAAAATCAATCTCCGTGGAGCCCAAATTAAGTAGCCAAATGTTATAGATAAATGTGCAAAAGGTTTCCTTTCTACAGATTGGACGGCAGTTAGATGTAGTTTATGATTATTTCTATTAGGATAAATATTCCAAATTTAGAAATATCACCTTAATTAAAACCCTTGTTGGAACCAATCAAAACATATAAAATATAACAAAAATCTTGTAATTTTATTATATACTTCTTACTAACATTTTATTTTGTATATTGGTCGGGTGAATTTCTATAAATTTTATTTCTTTTTCTTCTGAGGTGAAACTGACGATCTATTTATCTAATCTATGAGCTGGTCTCAATCCTATAATGAAACAAGTATCTATGAGCTGGACTTAATCCTATATTGAAACAAATTAGGTAGGTAAGAAAGAGATTATGAAATTGATTGAACCCGAATGATCAATTGATCATTCCTATAAAGAAAACTTATAAAATACTTTTTAATATTATATATTTTTTTAGTTAATTATATATAGTTATGTATTCCTTACATATAAAAAATATAATAAACTAATTTGATATATTACTAGTAAATTCACGTACGTTGTACATAAAATAATTTATTTATCTGATATTGTTAAAAAATAGTTTATATATTTATATATATTTAAATTAATATTTGTTGTATATATTTATATTTTAATTAGAATTTACTATAAATTTGTTTATTTTTTAATTATAATTTGTTATGAATATATGTGAATAAAAGAGAGGGTTGTGCGGAAGAAAAGAGAGAATTACTTTTAGAGTTATTATTTTCGTACTAATTTTTTGGTTACATAGTAGAGAATATACAAGCAGCTTGGACGGCTCAATTTTGAACCGTTTCTAAGCTGCATTATATTAGTAGATATATATTTTCTTAGTTAATTATATATAGTTTGGCTGCTATAAACTTCTTTGGAAAAAGTTTTATGCCTCTCATGTATCTTGTTCTTTGGAACAAAATTTAACAATTACAATATTAAAAAAAGATTTTAAGCTTGTCAAATATTTATGTTTTGCATGGGGAGAGGAGCTCATTTGTTCCTTCATTGTTCTTTTGTAGCTAATATTTTCTTGATTGTGATCTTCTCAAATGAGTTGCTAAGTTGCTGGATTGATTGATAGTCCATCGTTATTTCGAGTAAGAAAAAATTATGGGCACATCACCGTCGTTGGAGAAGACTTTCGCATATGGATTAATAGGTTTCCAAATGTGACTGATCTGAAACTGGGAAATAGATAGAGTAATTTGACATTTCTAGGACAATTTGAAGAAGAAATCTAAAAGTAGAAGAGAAATATGGAGAATAGTAACAACTAATTTGAATTGAAAGAAAAATGAAGGAAAAAGATATTACAGAGAAGGAATCTCGATCTAGAAATTTAAATTGCAAAAGTAAAGGAACTTGGATACAATCTTCATCTTTTCTCCTATTTATAGAGGATACCGAGACCAGTATCAGATTGAATGAAATGGGTTGCTGACTGACTGCCAACTCCACATGCTGACGCACCAATCCAGCTGGCTAAGGAGCTGACTGTGTACTAATAGTTATATATTTAGGCTCAGGTGTTTTTTTCTTCTTTTTCGTCTCTGTACAATTTTTTGTTCCGAACAAAGAGCGAGAAATGAAAGATTAAAACAGATTACTTTTGCCAGATCTCAGGATCGTGTCCTGAATATATCTCACGTAACCTCTCCCATACATCCCGTAACGGGATTACTTGAGAACGGTTCCGCGGAAGACCAGCAACTCACCAGACCAAACCAACGAAAATAAAATAAAAATAATTTATAAAATTACCTTTGTATCCTTGTCCGTTCTGCGGGGCGCGCAAGCGTGCTAAGTGCTAAGTGCGCGACTAATAAACGCATAAAAAATACACATTAAATTGTGCACCCACTCGTGGGTTGGATGAGCCATACCCCGCAAAATTCACTTACTCACTAAGAGGTGTAAAATAATATATGTAAAAAAAGAATGACTTCTCCTTTTCCATGTGGGACTAAAAAAGAGATGCCTTTATTGAATCACATGGGTTGCTTTACAAGAAAACCCAAACAAATCCAACAATCCCCTACATGATTCAATAAGGGGACAAAAAAGGTATAGAACGATAGGACAAATAGGAAGGAAAACAAGATACGGGCAATCACATTGTGTATCAGAGGAAGGTGTCTTCCGGACTTGAACCTCCCATTAGTGTTATACATTTCATCTATACTGACCCAAAGTGACATAAGTCTTGAACTTAGGATCTTACTTGTACAGACTCAACATACAAACAAACACATTATGGGCATTTGATCGTATCAACAGTTGTGCACTTTTCGGCCATGTGCTATCTTGTTTTCTTAATTAAGAGATCTAGAAAACAGCCCGAGTTTCCATAGAGAGCGGCCCCACTTTCACTCTTAAATAGGTAAATCTTTCTAGCTATTCTGCAGTTTATATACATTGCTTTACAAGCCACAGATTCATTAAGATTTTACAATCACCATTTTATTTATTGTAGATCAACACTATACAGTAAATGAATGATTCTTTATAATTACAACCATACAATGTTTCCAATCAGACATCAATTTTGTTGTTACCCATTGAATATTTTCTTGGTGCTTCCAATCGAAGGTCGGCTTGCCTTTGAGGTGACTCAATCTATCGGCTTCAACCCCATTCCTCTTGCCGTCTCCAATACTAGTCTCCTTGAAAGACATTTAGTTAGAGGATCCGCTAGATTGTTCTTTGATCTGATGAAGTCAATTGCAATTACTCCACTGGACCGCAATTGCTTCACCTGATTGTACCTCAGATGTATATGTTTGGATTTTCTATTATAACTTGTCCTTTGAGCCTTTACTATTACAGCTTGGCTATCACAGTGTACAGGGATAGCAAGGACTGGTTTGCTCTACAGAGGAATATCTGTTACCAGATTCCTAAGCTAGTTTGCTTCCTTACTAGTGAGGTCAAGAGCTATGAACTCTGCCTCCATAGTAGATCTAAAAATACAGGTATGCCTGATAGAGTTCCAAGCGACAGCAGCTCCACTCAATGTGAATAAATATTCACTTGTGACTTTGGTCTCATCTGTATTAGAGATCCAGTTTGCTTCAGTATACCCTTTTATACAGATGGGTATCCTCCATAGAATAATCCATGGGATATCGTGCCCTTTAGGTATCTCATTACCCTTTCTAAGGCAGTCCAATGTAAACTATTTGGATTGCTAGTGTACAGACTAAGTTTTTCTACTGCGTAGAAAATATCAGGTCTAGTACGATTAGTGTAAACCCCCTCAATTAATTTTATAGATAGTCAGGTATGGGATAAAATTTTTTGATTTAGCAGCAGATGTTTGAGGTTTAGAGTAGGGTTGCATATGTCTGTTATTTATTAATTAAACCCTTGCCGCGCCCTACCATTGTTGAATTATTCGGAGCCTAATATCAGCCCATAAATTCCATCGAATTATTGTACTTTTGACTTGACCCGCCACTTTAGGCACTGGACTTTTCTGTCACACAAAATCAAATCCATTGTGCCCTAAATTAATTGCACAACTTCCCGTATCCAAAAATCCCATATTTAATCCCGTATCGGACACCTGTGTCGTTACCTTCAATTTTGAGATACCAATTTAATCCGTTGAGCCGGACCAACTAAAGAGTCCAAGACTGACTCCAAGCCCACACCATTTTTGACCTTTATGTCATTTCCAAATTTAGACCCCAAGTGCCCCCATTTAATTCAAAAGCACGGGACACTTTTATTCTAATTAAATTGGGGATACCAATTTTGACTAATCCCATTTTAATCCCCATTTAATCCCAATTCCTATTTAATTAAGTCCATGCCAAACACATAATACCCCCTCACCCTACAAAACACCAAACACCATTTTTCCCATAATTTTTTCCATCATTTCATGTGTTTGTGCAATTACCCAAACTTAAGGGGCTAAATTGCAAATATTGCAACATGTGGCACACCCTCATTGGCCAAGGCCAAATGGAGAGGCTACCTCTTCTTTGACCGTAGTCAACCCAACTCCTCCCCTTCCTTTGCATAAAGAAACCCATCTCTTCATGTAAAATCCCCACCCTTCATTTGAAATGGAAGCATCACCACCCTCCATTCATCACACAACCCCCCTATATAATATCTTTTCTCCCCTCTCCCCAATGCAGGCCCTAATCCCTAGGGACATTAAAAACCACCCTCCTCTCTCTCTCCTCCCTCCTCCACCTTGAAAATCGAGCTACCCATCTCCTCCCATTTTCTTTATTTCTTCTTCTTCTTCCTTCCTTCTTACACTACATCTCTTGCTCCAACCCGACCCCTGCCTAGGTCAGCGGTCCGGCAGCTCCGGCCATACCCTCGACTGCTGCCCAGGCCGGCCACCCACACCCCGGCAGAGACCCCCTCTGGCAGTCGAGCACTGATCCTCCCCCCCCGGCCGAGATCACCCACTCCTTAGCCGCAGCGGCCATCAAGCGAGTTGCTGCTCCTCCACGAGCCGGCCAACCGAGCCTACAGCACCAACGACGACGTTTCCAACCTTCTGCTGATCTACGACCACCACCCCACACCGTTCCATCACCACCAGTCCTTCCTGGCCTCATCCCCATCGACTCCACGACCACCCCCCTGCCGTTCCCCCTCCGGTCACCACCCTACTGATCTTCCACCACCACCATTGCACCATCACCTCCACCACCATTGCACCGTCACCTCTTCACACCACCATGGTACCATCACCTCTTCACACCACCACCACCACCTCCAACTTGTTCTTCGACCAACCCCCGGTCGACGCTGCCACGTCGAGGTCGACTCTCTCCCCCTCTCTTTTATTATATCCTTGTTGAGTTATTTTAACTAGGGTTTTATTTATCTATAACATGTTGATAAAGATGTAGTGTTGATGAAGGGCATGGGAAAATAACTTGAGATTGGGTTTAATTAGGGTTTATTGTTGTGATTAGGGTTTATTATTGTGGTTAGGGTTTATGTTCATAGTATATAATTTAATGGATATACTTGAGTTTTTGTTGAATGCATGATTAAAACATACATTTGAAGGTTTATGAATTTTTTGATATTAAGGAAATGATGATTATAAAATGTATACGTTGAGGCTTGAGAATAAAATGGATCTTTGGTTAGGGTTGCATAGTTGTATTGAGATTTAAGGGTTAGTTCATTTTATATTATGCAATGAGGGTAAAATGCATGGTTATGAATTAGAGTTTATAAATGCAAGGTTTGAGATGTTAAGGTATTTCAATTTATTTATGCATATTATTTTTGATGATGATCAGTTTAATTGGTTGTGAATTGACGTTGATGAAAATGTTGAACAAAATTACGTAGCAGTTTTATTGAGAAATGGGAAAGATTATATATGTCTGAGGATTTAATCAGGGTTTGATTAACTGAAAATTTATGATGGGTTTAATTGAAGGGGTACTTATTGTGAATTGTAATGAAGATATAAAAAGAAAGGTTTAATAATTATTGATAATTTACTTGAGGATGACATGTGTCACCGTGAGTAATAGTGCCTTTGAAGACCAGGAGGAATCTGAGGATTGATCATGGCTCAAAATACTGATATACACTATGATAAATATAGTGGAATTGAGGATTTGTTCTGATGATATTATACAGGTGATCGATCGTGTTAGATGTAATGAACCTCCGAGTCAACCTGGGTCAACCCTCTAGCGTCGTGTCCCTGTGAGCTGTAGCTGAGTTTGAGCATATATTTAGACGTGTGTCACATCCCTGTTTCTCGTATGATAGTTTATTGATTGATTTTATATCTCGTCTCTAGGTACTACGGGACCTGCGGACTCGGACGTGGTACCGGATCCCCGTCATCAGCAGCCGGATGCAGGCAAGTGTACCTTGCCACCCTGTATTTTAGATTACAGATATTTATTGTTCTTTATGTACATTGTGCGCGTATTTTTGTTTACGTTCGATACTTCGCGTGTTGATCACAACTGGGTGCAGACGTTCGTCGTAACATCTTAGAATGATTGTTAGATGTTCGTAACACCTCGATGTACGTACCTGAGTATATCGACACCCCAGGACACACTCATACATTGTGATCATGCCAGATTCCTGTATCCTGATACTGACATCATGACCAGAGACTGGGACGGCCTTAGGGTCGCGTCTGTTGAGTTATTTCTGTGTGTCGAGACTGTTAGATAGAGGTTCAGGTTCAGCGCACAATCGTTGACCGCTTGGGAAGGGGAAGACAGTTACTAGACGTTTGGGCTCCTCTACACGCGCTTATATATATATATATATGTATTGTATCTGTAGTGTTCTTGTATCTAGTGTAGTTGTATCACCCGTGTGACTCCTTGCCCGGAGCTGCGGTATGTCCCGTGTGTTTCCGTATCCGGAGCTACGGTTTTATTTTGGACAGCCCACGTGTCGAACATTGTCTTTAAATTGTGTCACACTTGTTTGGTTATGATAGAGTACCCTGTCGTGCACTTGTACTTTATGTTATACTTGGCATGCTGCATTTTTGTACCTCGTTACGTCCCTCTGAGGACCTGGTTCCCTACCAGTTTTGCAGCACAGACGATTACGGAGCACTTGGAGATGCTAACGGAGTGGCATGTCTTGCGGGCACTGTACCAGGTACTCATATCATTTTCACCGTCATTATGGTTACTTTATCCTTATTGATTATTCATCTGCTGTTGTAGCCTAGTATTTGTAGACTCATCTCTTCTCGAGTCTATTCAAGTTTGTGTATTATTGGGCGGCCGACTTTAGCACATATAGCTCTTTCTTGTATACTGTTGTACATTATGGATTGAGACATAGAGGTTTATATTTATGGGATATCTAGATAGTGCCCTTTATATTTTACAGCTTATACGTATTCGAGTCAGACCAGAGTCTGGTCGATTGCGTAGCTGGCGTATCACGTATTCCTGGTCCTACGTATGTTGGGACTGGAGCGTGACAATTAGCAATATAGTTCAAGCATCCGATTTGCTGAGAATACTTCAGCTGAGCTACATTGTCTCATTTATTCTTCTTCAATCTGATACTTGCATCATATGGAGTGCTTACATATTTAGAATCAAAATAGTTAAATCTTTTTATAACCTTTTCTATATAGTGATATTGGGAGATACCAATTCCCTTAGAAGTGCGACTTAATTTAAGTCCTAAAATCACATCAGCATGTCCTAAATCTTTAATATTAAAATTTTAAGACATGAATGATTTGATATCATAAATAATATCCATGTCAGTACCAAAAATAAGAATGTCATTGACATACAGGCATATTATTACACAGGAGCTACCAACAGTTTTGCTATATACACATTTATCAAAATCATTAATAGCAAAACCATATGATAGAATTACCTTATCAAATTTATCATGCCATTAATTTGGCTCTTGTGTCACGTCCCAGTCCCAAAATACCAAGGGACTAGTCACGTGGCAATGGCCAGCAACACAACTCCAATGGACAAACCCAATTTAATGGACCCATTAGAATGCACTTAAGATGTACTACATATAAAATGGTCTATAAATACCTGTCACAGTTTATATATCTAATCTCATCCACAATAAGTAACAAAATCACAAAGAGATAGTCCAGTTACAATAATATAAAATGATCTGTCCAACCAAAGCAATATAAATAATGTCACAGGGAATAACCCGTCATCAAAATGGAAAAAAAAATAACTTCAAGTACAATATCCAGAAGTCACTACAAGATCAAATATCTATGAACAATAAGCATAATAAATGAATGGTGAGAATACTGTGTGCTCAAGAGAAGTCCTCTGGAACAACCTCGTCCTCTACAACCTATACGTCTCCAATAGTAGCACATGTCCCATAAACCTCGGGATAGCTCTCCTCGTCTATACCTGGAGACATAATTTGGATCCAGGTCCTAAGGGGACATAGCAAGGTACAATAAATACTCAAGCCAAAATAAAATGCAGCAACTAAATGTAGACAGATCCTCAGGACAAGCTACGTAACCAGCTAAGTGAAATGCAAATGAGAGCATCACTAGAACTCATGCTGAGACCACTACAGGCTATGTGTTAGGGAGCCCATAGCAGAAAGTAGTATCATGAATCTAGTATATGTGCCAAAGATCTGAGACAAAGTCTAAGACACCTCCAATAGTATATTATATATATAAATAATCAGCCTGTAACCTGTGTGTCTCTCTCCACCCAATGTAACCTCATGTCTTATGTCCATGACGTCTCATCTATAACACGCAAGATCATGACCTCTAGCTAGTACAACAAGTCATAATAATATACATATAATATACAAGTCTCATATCACGAATCCTGTAAGCCTATACTGAATCACTATGAATAACGCAAGAAATATTGTCACATGAAATAGTGTCAAGTATCCTACGGTATGGCGTACTTGGTAAATCAAGCACTGTAAAACTCCTTCCTAAAAATCGTATATACCCTTTTTATTTATTAATTATTAATTTAAATGTAGTAATTAGTGGCTAAATAGGAGAAATAGATTTTTAGTAATTTTTATTTTAGGTGTTCGAGCACTTAGAGGATTTATGGAACCATCAGAAATTTTTCAGAATTTATTTTATGTAGGAGACCCCTTGAGCAGTTGTTAGCCTAACGGTGTGCATTATTCTAATCTATAAATTTTCTTATATGTGTGTGTGTATATATATATATATATATGTATATATATATTTAAAAAGAAAAAAGAAAAGAAAAGAAAAGAAGTTATTAATAAACTAATAATATTAATAATAAACTAATAATAATAACTATTATAATAATACTAACTTTATTATTCCACAAAAACTTAAAGCAACTCCTAGCAAAAGTAGCAAACGTTAGAACGTTAGCAAAAGTAGCAAACCTAGCAAATATATATACTTTAGGAGACACAGCCAACGCCCCCCCCCCTTTTTTTTCATCCAGCGTCCAAAACCCTTAGGCCCGCCAACCGAACCATCTCTTTCCCTCTTTCCTATTATATATATATATATATATATATATATATATATATATATATATATATATATATATATATATATATATATATATATATATTTCATAAAACCCTAACCTAAAATCTCCAGACCCTCCTCTTCTCATCTAGACCTAGAGAGAGCCGCCACCGCAGCCAGAGAACCCTGCCAGGCCGTCTAAACAAATCCCGACGACCCGACCCCGCGCACTGCAGATTCCCACATGAGGTACCTTCGTTCCGGAGTTGCTTCCCGTCGACTCGCTGAACAAAATGCCGTTCCGTCTTTACCGGTATGCTCACCCCTTAACCCTCTCCCATATTTTTATGATAGCAGACCACGAACAACGTGTACCCATAGGAGAAAACAGCGCCCAAGTTGGCACAAACAGACCCAATTCTGAGATTGCAGAAAACTGCGGTGACCACCCATGTTGTCGAGTTCTTATCTCCCACCACAGAGATCCGAATTCGATGATTCTTTTTAGTATGCGTAGACCACTTGACCTAATTTATTTTCTGTAAATAACCCTAGATTATTAGCTGCTGTGGACAGAATTAAATTTGTCACAAAACCCCGCGAATCCACTTTTTCCAGATTTCCAAAAGTTGGAAAACGGAGCGCGCTCCGCCAAACGGGACCGCCCCGCCGTGTACCAAGTGTACCGAACGGTGCAAGCAGCATAATCAGACACGTAAAAATTTGTGGAAACTGATTCGGACACACCCCGTGTCGGAACCTTTGTGGAAGTCACGCGTATTTTGTGCACGCTTGTCAGATTGCGACAAAACTTGTGCCACTAGACTCGTGGTAATGCGCTGGTCCTGTGACCCAATTTTCACGCAATTCTGAGACGGTTGACCAGATCGCCAATTGGCGGGCCCCACAGTTGACTTTTTGGACAAAATTGTGTTTGGCCCATCAGAATTCACATTTGGACATACCGTTGGGTTCGTATTGACATTTAGAGTTGTTTGACCTATAGTTTGTCCCATTTAGAGACTGTTACCCTCGGCACACTTTTCGGTGCAAAGTGGGCCACATGTGGACCTCACTTTACCCGAAATTATTGTTTTGCTCCTGTGTCCAAATTGGACGAAAGAAAAGTACTTTTTAGCTATTTTGCTCATTCCGAAAATGTTGGTGATGTTTATTTCAGCACCCGGAGACGTTTGTTCGGAGGCCTTAGTTCCAGGTTCCGTGTCCTTGACATTTGGGCGCGTACACTTTACAGATTTTTTGCCAGGCAAGTATACCTTGCCATTGTACTGTATTTATATTCCATATGATGCATGCATGTTTATTTCTGTTTATTTCAGTTCATTTAGTTTAACTTCTATATAAATTGCGCGTCCAAGAAAACTTGGGTGCAACGACGGTGTCGTCGTACTATGTTTTTATTTATGTATATGCATTGGACCTACTTTATGAGACTACCCCATCTTCATGAGGCATTTGTGTTTCATTGGCCATGACACTATTCTTACACGAGTGTGAGTCACATGTAGGACACGGACTTGCGTACTCGGCTGGCCACTGGTACGTATAGGTCGTGCGACGGATAGGGATAACTGCCAATAGAAACTTTGCATGCTAGTAGACCTAGCAGTTATTAGAGGTTTATCGTGTCATGGACATGACATGCTTAGAGCATTGGGTGGGGAGAACAACAAGGACCGTATTTGAGCTCCTTTGCACTTTTTCTGTGTGCCCGGATTCTCCGCTGGAGATACGGGTGGTGATGACCACTATATATTATATTATGTACATTGGCGGGCCTCCACCGTTCAAAAGACGACGTGCCTTTGGGCCCTTGGATCTCCAAAAGAGAACTATGCCAAATCCCAATTTTCAGCCAGATAGCTCACTTGTGGGGAAAGGTGTTCTTAACTGCATTCAATTAGTCGGTTAGGCGACCCCATTGGATGTTTATATTTCAGTACTTTATTGGCATGTGTTTTTTGTATCTTGTTACGTCCCTCTGAGGACCTGGTCCCTTTCTAGATATACATGAGCAGGAGTACCCGCAGGAGTATGGACCTGGACTTGACGCTACCTATCAGTCTGAGGAGATCTTACCTTCGGATTATATGTGATCCATTGCAGCTGTTTAGAGATTCTAGTTGCTATTCTTTTTGAGACATTTATTCTTATATTAGAGTTTATTGTCTTCTCTCTTTAGTAGTTTTGGTTATAGTCGATTTGCAGTGGATTTGTTTCCATCCGACTATCATACTTTGAGACTGCTTATTGGATATTTAGTTATTGATTTCCATTTATCTATTATTTGTGCTGTGGATGAGATATAGAATTGCGTGTGACTTGTTGTGACAGTATATTACCACTGTGGATTGGATATTCATGTACATCGTATGTGTGTATATGGTTTCCATATATTGGAGTTCGTATACATACGGCTGGCGTGTTACGTATTCCTAGTTCTACGTATTTTGGGACTGGGGCGTGACAAGCACGTAAAGATAGGATCGTGAAATCAACTCTCTAAGTGATGTTACATGACTCCGCGTACGGCGTCAATACCCGAATCTTATTCGACGCTAAGCAACGTCTCACGATCCTAGGTTGAGCAGGCACATCACAAGAATATATATATATATATATATATATATATATATATATATATATACACACACACACACAAGAAGATAATAGAATAGGTTCTTCTGCAAGTTTGGCAAGGTACACTTGCCTGGGTTCTGAACTCCGTCAACTACTCCTGGGAAAGTAGAATCTGCACGTACACCTCCGGATGCTGAAACAAACATCACCAATATTTTCAGAATACTTAAAATAGAAATGATTGACTACCCATAAGTCCAATTTGGACACATGGGCAAAATTGACAATTTTTTGTCAAAGCGGGATTCACATGAGGCCCACTTCACACCGAAAAATGTGTCTGAGAAAAAGTTCTCCAAATTTGTCAAACTTAGTGTCTACAATTTTAGAATAATGATACAAACCCAACAGAACATTTAGAACTGGATTTTGATGAGCCGGTCACGAAATCGCTCGTCATGTGGAACCGTGGAGCCTACGAAATGATGTTTCGTCAACGTTCTCATATTCAAATCAAAATTGGGTCACAGGACCAGCATAACGCTGCGAATCCAATGTCATAAGTTTTATTGCGGATCGACGAGTACACACGAAGTTATGGCAATGTGTCATAATAGGCCGATATGATATTTTTTGGCGGATACGCGTTGATTCCGGCGTGCGCACACGTCCAAACAAGTTTTACGAAAGTCCACACTTCCGCGTTCACGTTATGCACCATTCGGTGAAATCCTCATATGACAACGTGGCCTCGTTTGGCGGGACACACCCCGTATCAGAAATTTTGGTGTTTCAAAAACAAGTTTTTTTGTCGTTTTGGAATCAGAATAATTTAACCAATAAAGCAAACTAATAAAAACTAAAAAAATAGTAAAAAATCTTGGTTATATTATGAAGAAGTCCTTTTAATTATATTTAAAAAATAATTAATTATTTGGTAGAAAATTAGACATGAACAGGGTACTTGGACTGAATTTCTGAACTATTTTTGAACGGTTTTTCGGCCAACTTTCGGTCGATTTTTCGATCAAAACCTGGTGCCTAAATTCCTTCCACTTGAAGAGAATCCTAGGAGGTTAGGTTTTGAACATACCAGAGAAGATGGGACGCGAAATGGATGAGCGAGAAAGGTGAAAACTCCACGCAAAGGAGGGGCCGCACGGTTATTGCCGCTTTGCGCGCGAAGGCGGATCTGCGGCTACTGTTGCTGCTGCAGCAGCTGCTGCTAGGGGGGGCGCTGCGGCGGTGGTTCGGCGAGGGGTTAGGGTGGTCGCCTGGGTGGAGGCGTAGGTGATGGTGGAGGTGGTGTGGTTTAGGGTTAGGGTTTAGGATGTATATATATATATATATATAGGAAAAAAGAGATATGAGCCATAGGGTCATATTTCTACATGAGCCAATGCACACGTGGACCAATAGGAATGGAGTGTACTAATGCACATGGGTGCACATGGGATGTAGGAATCCATTCCTATTGGTCCACATGTGCATGGCTCATATAGAAATATGAGCCTATGGCTCATATTCCGTTTACCCATATATATATATATATATATATATATATATATATATATATAGGGAGAGAGATAGGGGAGGAATTGCGGGTGAGGGTCTGGATAGATTAGTTAGGAATTGGGTTTCGGGTTAATGGGTTTGGGTTTGGATTTGGGTTTTATGGTTAGTGGGTTTTATTTTATTTCTTCTTCTTTTTTTATTCATATCTATATGTAAAAAATTTCCAAAAATAGTTAGGCACTTGGAAAAATTCTAGAAAATTTATATTTTTTCCAACAAATAATTTACAACCAAATTTATATCAATTAAAAAAATATTTATTAAATATGAATGAATATTTAATTAGTTAAATAAATCCATAAATTCTATTTTCTACTTAATATTATATTGAAAGCATGCAGGGGTTCGGATAACGCAACTTGAGTGTCATGTACGTAATAGGACCAGTTAGGCTCATAGCATGAATTTAGTTGGAATTAATGGGTTTTTGTGTGTGTTAAAATCGTACGCCACGATAAAATCGTCAATTAATCATCGTTTTCTCGTAATTGTATCGCGAAAGTTGTGCGACAAAAATAAGGCATAGGATTGCGAATTTGTGAGTTACAGTTATGGCAAGAGCCTAATTTGACTCGTATAAGTCGAGCCTACTAGGTTTATTGGAAGGAAAAGGCAAGTGTTGTAGTCAAGATCTTAAAATTATGGTGGTTGGTTTCCAAAGTTCAATTAAATTATCGAATAAATACTTGAAATAAAAAAAAATGATTATCAATTACCGAACTAACCCTATATAAAAATCAGGGTGCTCACAATCAACCCACCTTAAAAGAATTGCGTCCTCGTAATTAAGAAAAAATAAAACGTAACCGGTCAGGAAAGGTTTGCTCCAGAAGAGATGACGCGGTTGTAAGACATTTGTTGAAGCACGACACAAAGGATAAGGGGCCATGAACAAGAAAAAAATTAAGAGTAAGGGTGAGAGTTTTATTCAAGAAGAACACGTAGGGAAGCAATTAAAACTTTTTTCTAGGCAATGAGATATGAGTAACTCAGGAGTAAAAGAGTCTGATAAGAACGAGGGTCAACTACAAGTTATGAAAACTTTGGTACCTCTTACATATTACTACTCTAGACTAACAAGTTTATGCTAACATAATACTAGGTATATGCTAGGGAATAGAACTAACAGGCATATGCTAAAGTATTACTAGGAATATTCGTTACTATAGCTGGCTATGATAAAACTAAATCTTATCCATATTCGCTACTCCTCGAGTCAGTGCCTCCTCCACTGTCATCGTAAAAGCCTATCAACGTCCCTGTGGTAGTGCCCTCTGTTGTTACTGGGCCTGCTGGAAGAGTGCTGCCTGTGATGCCAAGGGTGGCCTCGACTAATATCCTTCCGGTGCTCGTGGTCTGAATCCACCATCTTTCACCTATGGTGCTCCTGGTGCTGATAAGCTGGTCGATGTGGCTGTTGGACTGGTCTCGGTACTGGTAAAGCTTGTCGGTGAACCATCGGTGTTCGCCGGTGAACTATCGGTGCTTCTCCTCGATGCTCTGTGCAATTTCTGGATGAATGCTGGTCTGAACCGCAAAGCAAACACAATCCCAATCTGCGTCGGCATTCCTTGGCGAGATTACCTACCTTGCCACAATAATGACAAGTAAGGAGTCCTGGTGCTGGTAGGGCTAGCCGATGAATCATCAATGCTCCTCTCCGCTGTTCCATACAGTCTCATACCGAGTGTTGTCCCGATCCGCAAATCAAGCATAGTCCCAACTTGCATCTGCACTTTCTCGCTTGATAGTCATGCTTGCCATAATATTAACATATAGGCAGTGTCGGTGGGGTTGCTCTGGGTGGCTGGTGTATGTAAGGTCTCTTTGTAGCTCCTCACTGTTGTGCTCTATCTGGTGCTAATGAATACGACCGCTTTTGGCTGGACACTCTCCCGTTGACGCGTTCCATGCATCGAGCTGCTGCAAGGACGTCCGTATAAGAAGTAGGTGCAACTGTGCCAATCAATCTTTGTAACTTAAAGCTCAGTCCGCCAAAGAATTTCTTCGCCTTCTCTTCTTCTGTCGGGATTAGTGTAGGGTCAAATAGTTGAATCAAGCATGATGCAAGTCAAGAAATTAATTCGAATCCGATATAGAGGTCAATAATTTGTCAACATATGGATGAGATCCTATAATTTATCATATCCTAATTGCATGCTTGATCGGTCCCTTAGTTGAAACCGAAGCAATATATTCGTAGACCTATATGGGCCACCACAAAAATCATGTCACGCCCCAGTCCCAAAATACCAAGGGACTAGCCACGTGGTAATGGCCAACAACACAACTCCAATGGAAAAACCCAATTTAATTGACCCATTAGAGTGCACTTAAGTTGTAATACATATAAAATGGTCTACAAATACCTATCACAGTTTATATATCTAATCTTATCCTCAGTAAGTAACAAAATCACAAAGAGATAGTCCAGCCACAAAAATATAAAATGATCTATCCAACCCAAGCAATACAAATAATGTCACGGGGAACAACCCGTCATCAAAATGGAAAGAAAAATAACTCTAAGTATAATATCCATAAGTCACTATAAGATCAAATATCTAAGAACAATAAGCATAATAAATGAATGATGAGAATATTGTGTGCTCAAGAGAAGTCCTCCAGAACAACCTCGTCCTCTGCAGCCTGTACATCTCCAATAGTAGCACATGTCCCGTAAACCTCGAAATAGCTCTCCTCGTCTACACCTGGGGATATAATCTGGATCCAGGTCCTCAGTGGACATAGCAAGGTACAATAAACACTCAAACCAAAATAAAATGCAGTAAGTAAATATAAACAGATCCTCAGGGCAAGCTACGTAACCAGCTAAGTGAAATACAAATGAGGGCATCACTAGAACTCAGGATGAGACCACTACAGGCTCTGTGCCGGGGATCCCATAGCAGCAAGTAGTATCACGACTCCAGTATATGTGCCAAAGATCTGAGACAGAGTCTAAGATACCTCCAGTAGTATAGTACATATATAAATAATCAGCTTATAGCCTTTGTGTCTCTCCCCACCCAATATAACCTCATGTCTCATGTACACGATGTCTCATGTCCATAACACGAAAGATCATGACCTCTAGCTAATACAACGAGTCATAATAATATACATATAATATACAAATCTCATATCATGAATCTTGTAAGCCTATACAGAATCACCATGAATAACTCAAGAGAGATTATGTTACATGAAATAGTGTCAAGTATCCTATGGTATGGCATACTTGATAAAACAAGCACGTAAAGATAGGATCGTGGAATCAACTCTCTAAGTGACGTTACACGACTTTGCGTACGGCGTCGACACTCGAATCTTGTTCGGATGCTAAAAAATGTCTCACGGTCCTAGGTTGAGCAGGCACATCACAAGAATATATATATATATATATATATATATATATATATAAAGAAACACAAGAAGATAATAGAACAGGTTCTACTACAAGTTTGGCAAGGTACACTTGCCTGGGTTCTGAACTCCGTCAACTACACCTAGGAAAATGGAATATGCATGTACACCTCTAGATGCTGAAACAAACATCACCAATATTTTCAGAATACTTAAAATAGCTATGATTGACTACCCATAAGTCCAATTTGAACACAGGGATGAATTGATATTTTTGGGTCAAAGTAGGGTCCACATGTGGCCCACTTCGCACAAAAAAATATGCCAGAGACAAAATTCTCCAAATTCTTCAAACTAGTGTCTACGAGTCCAGAACAATGATACGAACCCAACGAAATATCCAGAACTGGATTTCGATGAGCCGATCACGAAATTGCCCGTCATATGGAACTTTGGGGCCCACGAAACGATATTTCGTCAACGTTCTTAGATTCGAACCACACTTGGGTCACAGGACTAGCGTAATGCTGTGAATCCAATGGCATAAGTTTTATTACGAATCAACGAGTACACACAAAGTTATGGTGAGGTGTCAGAATAGGCTGATACGGTATTTTCGGTAGATATGTGTTGATTTCGGCATGCACAAACGTCCAAATCAAGTTTCGCAAAAGCCGACGCATTCGCGTTCACGTTACGCACCATTCAGTAAAATTTGCATGCAACGACGTGGCCTCGTTTGGTGGAACGTACCCCATATCAGAGATTTTTAGTGTTTCAAAAATAAGTTTTTTTGTCATTTTTGAATCAGAATAATTTAACCAATAAAGCAAACTAATAAAAACTAAAAAAATAGTAAAAAAATCTTAGTTATATTGTGAAGAAGTCATTTTAATTATATTTTTAAAATAATTAATTAGTTGGTAGAAAATTTGACATGAACAGGGGGTACTTAGACAGAATTTCTGAACTATTTTTGAACAGTTTTTCGGCCAACTTTCGGTCGATTTTTCGATCAAACCCGGGTGCCTAATATAAAATACCCTAATTTTAAATATTATAATTATTTAAATTAATTATTTTATTTATTTATAGTATTCCTTAGTTAATTAGAAAATAAAATTTAATTTAATTAATTACCTAGGTAACTAATCATCTAGAATTTATGGAATAAAACTATTATTATATTTTATTTTATTTAGGGAGTCTTGTAGAAGGATGATAGATTTTTAGGATGTGCTATATAAATTTTCTAAAATTTTATACCATATATATATACATATATAAATAAATGGTAATAATAGAAAAGGAAATAAAAGAGTAAAAGAAAAAGAAAAGAAAAACATTAAAAAGAAAACCTTAGACTAATCCCTTAAACCACAAAAATCGATAACTTAAATCCCTAAGTAATAGTCCTAAGCCTAAGCCCTAAACAACCACAGCTAACCCAACCCTCCAGGCAACCCGCGAGCACAGTGGCCCTGACCCCCCTTCTCATCACCCGCCTCCTTCACCTATATATATCCCCCTTATATGAAACCCTAACCCTAAACCTATCCCACCTAACCCGACGCCGACTACCGCAACCCAGCGACGCCACCGCGCAGTCGCCGGAGAATGCCGCACCGGCCACGTCAACGTTGACCGCATAACCGCGCAGCAGTCCGCGACAGATTCACGCAACGACGACCCCTACTTCACGCTTCATTTTTTGACTCGTCGCTCGATCATTTTTGGATCCGTCTTCCCCGGTATGATCACAACCTATCCCCCTCTCAACTCTATTAATTAGTTTCCATCGAACAGCGTTAAACACTTGGTAGAAATCGAAGCCAAGTTGAGGAAAAAACTAATAATTTAAACTGTTATGAACTGTTTCAATGACCTATGTTTAGAGGTTGTTATCTTCCACCATAGACCTCCAAATTGAAATCCACATTTTGCTATGTGAAGTCTATATAACCGAGATCACTTCTGTTAATTAAATTATTTTATTTTATGTTAAATTTAGAGATAAATTGGGTTAAAAATCATAAAAAAATTGTTTTAAAACATTAGGATTTGTGATACGGAGCGTGCCTCGCCAAACGGGACCGCCCCGTCGCATACCAATTGCACCGAAAGGCCCGTATGGTATGTCCTGACGTGTGGGATTTTACGAAAACTGATTTGGACGTGTGTGCGCATCGGAATCAATCAGTATCCGTAAAAAGTTCCCGTATCGTGACTTCTACCAAATATTGTACCATTTTGTGTACGCTCGTCAGAATGTGACAAAAATTGCTCCATTGGATTCGTGGTACCACGCTAGTCCTCTGACCCAAGTTTCATGCGATTCTGAGACAGTTGACCAAGCCACCTATTTGTGGGCCCCACGATTGACTTTAAGGGCGAAATTATGTTCGGCTCACCGGAATCCAAAATTGGACATACTGTTGAGTTCGTATAGACGTTTAGAATTTTTTTGACCTATAATTTGTCCTATTTAGAGACCTTTACCTCTAAAACGAATTTTGGTTCAAAGTGGGCCACATGTGGACCCCACTCTGACCCGAAATTACCATTTTGCCTATGTGTCCAAATTGGACGAAAGGGTAGTATTTTCTAGCTATCTCGCTTATTCTGGGAACGTTAGTGATGTTTATTTCAGCATTCGAAGACGTTTATTCGGAGGCCTTAGTTTCCGATCCAGATATAGACGGGCAGGATTATCCACAAGAGTACGGACTCGGACCTGATACTTCATACTAGACTGAGGAGGTCTTACCCTCAGAGTACCTTTGATTCATCGAAGTTGATGGATATTCTAGTTGCTATTTTTTATTGACATTTATCTTATATTAGAGTTTGATCTCTCTCTCATTTAGTTTTAGTATAGTCGATTGGCAGTGGATTTGTTTTCACCCGACTATAATTCTTGATACTTCATATTTGAGATTCAGTTATTTATTCCTATTTTATTATTTATGTTATTGATGAGATATAGATTGCGTGTGACTTGTGTTGACAGTATATTACCATTTGTGGATTGGATATTCATAATACAGCGTACGTATGTGTTATGGTTTCCATATATTATAGTCGCCATATACATACGGCTGGCATGCTTACGTATTCCTAGTCCTTCATATTTTAGGACTGGGATGTGACATATTTTTGTGGTGGCCCATGCAGGTCTTTGAATATATTGTCTCGATTACGTTACTGTACCGAACAAGCCTGCATATAGGAATAGAGTATAGGATCTCATCCACGCTTGACCAAAACTCATCTTCCCTTTCAAACCTTCCTATTTAAAATGCTTGCATCCTCTTTGATTCCTGTACTCCTTCTAATTGTTTCGACCACCTCTTCCAGAGAGATAGATTTGCATAGTGGATGTACCGCCACCAGAGGTGACACACCTTCAGGAGTCAACGGCCAAACTCGAGGAGAGGCCTTAATGACTCCTAGACTTCCGGGGCCGAATGGACAGACTCACAATCCAGCTCCATCTGATCTTTTCGCTTCACTTAATGGGACTTTTCCAGCTTCATCGACACCACAAGATGGCCAGACACAGCTGTTCCTATTCTTCCAAATGATGATGTAGGAACAGAGACAGCAGGCCGCCGCGCTGGCTGTAGAGCAGAGGAAGCAAGCGGCAGAGCAGAGGCAAGAATTTCTGGCATCACTTGAGAGAATGGCTGCACAGGCACCTGTACCAGTCCAGGCACTAGTTCCAGTACCGCGAGCTAGAGTTGGTTCAGTCAAGGACTTTGTACAGATGGGTCCCAAACTGTATAAATGCACTGAGAGCCCAGAGGAGACCACAAACTGGATTACCCACACCCAGAAGTTTCGTTATGGAATGACAAGCACACAAGAAGTTACAACGAGTTTCAGAACAGGCCCGATACGGGGTATTTTCGACAGATACGCGTTGATTTCAGTGTGTACGCACATCCAAATCAACTTTTGTAAAATTCTACACGTCTGTATTGATGATACACAGCTTTCGGTATAATTCGTACGCGACAAAATTGCCTCGTTTAGCGGGACGCACCCAGTTTTAAAAAAATTTGGTTTTTAAAACCAAGTTTTTGGTCGATTTTACCCACGAATAAAATACAACACATAAAAAATTAAAATAAACTAATTACAGGGTTTTAATCTCGGTTATATTGTCTAATTAACTATTCAAACAGAATTTAGAAATATTTAACAGGTTGGGAGTAAATCGGCCATGAACTTGTGAGTTCGGGATTATTTCTAAACTACAAATTATATGTTTTTTTCCTGTTTTGCGTCGCATTTTATGACTGATACAGGATGCGATACCCCAAAATAATTATACGGGGTTCGAGAGGGTCACGTGGTCTTCGCATAAGATTCAATAGAATAAAATTTGGATCTATGTACAGGAAGATACGCGAGCTAGAAGAGGGGTACCTCGCTAATGTCTGTTGTCGTGATAGGAGGCGGCGCGACGGGGCATATGGTGGTAGTTTCTGTAGCTGCGGGGGCTGCTGTAGGGGGTCGTGGGTCATCGATGGGTCGGCCGGAGTCGTCGTCGGAGTGATGGCAGGTCATCGTCGTCGTCGGGGTCGAGTGGCCGAAGGGGGTGACGGTGGAGGAGCCGCGGGGGGGTTTTAAATAGGGGAAGGGGAGGCGGTGTGTAGGGATGTGGGGGAGTGGGGAATTGGTTATCGGGTATGGTCGGGTCGGCGGGTCAGGTCGGGTTCAGATCTGACCCGCTAGGCTGGTTGGGTTGGGTTCAGTTTGGTTCAAGTCTAGTTTAATTAAAATAATAGTTTTTAGCTATTTAAAAATAATTTTTCAGCCCAATAAATTCCAGAAAAAATTACACAATATCATATTATTAATTATATACTCAAAAATATAACTTCTACAATATTTTAATACTTAATTTAATACATAAAAATATTAATCCCCGAAGAACATTTATAATAATTAATTAAAAATCACAGAAAGATTCAAAAATTTATTTTAAAAATTTTAAAAAAATAGGTTATTACAATCTACCCACCTTAAAAGAATTGTGTCCTCGCAATTAAAAAACTAAAATATAACCGGTCAGAAGAGATGACGCGGTTGCGAGTCATGTTTGTTGAAGCATGACACAGAGAATAAGGAATCATGAACAAGAAAAAATTGAGAGAAAGGTTTAGGGTTAAGCAGAACAAATAGAGAAGGAATAAAAACTTTTTTCCAAGGCAATGAAAGATAAGTAACTCAAGAGTAAAAGAGCATGGTTAGAGCAGAGATCAACTATAGCTTATGAAAACTTGGGTACCAGTTACTAATCTAGACTAACAAGTTTATGCTAACATAATACTAGGCTTAGGCTAGGGTAATGATCTAACAAGCATGCGCTAAAGCATTGTTAGGAATAGATAGCTATGATAAAACTTAAATCTTACTCGCATTCACTATTTCTCGAGTCTGTGCGTCCTCCACCTACTGGTGTCACTCCATCGTCGTAGGTGACAACTGCAACTTGTGGTGTTCCTGCGGGAGTCTCATCGCATGCTTGTGAATCCATTACTCTGCATCCAAAATAAACTATAAGAGGCAAACAGAGGGATCAAGGCAGGATGCAAGTCCAAAAAAAATTTGAAGTCGATATAAAGGTCAAGAACGAATCAATCAAGTGGATGAGATCCTATAACTTATCCTATCATAATTTGTAGGCTTGCTCGGTTCCTTAGTTGAAACCAAAGCAATATAGTCATAGACCATAACCTAGGACCTTAATTCTCAGACCTGCATGGGCCACCACAAAAACTATGTCATGCCCCAGTCCCAAAATACCGAGGGACTAGCCACGTGGCAATGGCCAGCAGCACACTCCAATGGGCAAACCGAATTTAATAAAACCGTTAGAGTATACTTAAGCTGTAAAACGATTATAATGGTCTAAGATAAATATCACAGTCTAATTTTAATCTCATCCACAGAAGGTAATCACAATTCAAATGTCAATTAATCAATGAGAAATATAATTTAACAAGTCTCAATAAAATATCTCAGGGAACAAACCGATAATAAGTTTGGTACAATAAACCAAGAGACAGGAAATAGAGAAACTAGAAACAAAATAACTGAGTATATAAAGCAAATACTCAGGAGAAAGCCTCTAGCACCACCTCGTCCTCTGGTGCTGGTACTGCTCCAATGTCTGCTCATGTCCCGTATACCTCGAGGTAGATCTCCTCTGCTATACCTGGGGACATAATCCGGATCCAGGTCCTCAGGGGACATAGCAAGGTACAAGAATAACTCAAGCCAAATAAAATACAGTATATAAAAATAAATATCCAATGGACAAACTATGTAACCAGCTATATGATATGCAAATGAGAGCATTAATCATACTCAGGCTGAAACTACTATAGGCTCTGTGTCAGAAAAATCATAGTAGCATTTATATCGAAGGGCCAGTTAGTGTGTCAAAGCTCTGGTCAAAGTCTAAGACACTTCCAGTAATAATATATATATATATATATATATATATATATATATAACATAATCAGCCTTTAGTATGGTAAGACTCTCCCCAGCCAATGTAACCTCATGTCTCATGTCCATAACACGCAAGATCATGACCTCTAGCTAATGCAGCGAGTCATGATGATAGCTATGCATATATAAGATCTATGTCACAAAACCCGTAACCTATACAGAATTACCATGAATAACTCAGGAAGATTCTATCTTATGAATAGTATCAAGTGTCCTATGGTATGATGTACTTGATAAAGCAAGCACGAAAGTATATGATCGAGATAACAACTCTCTAAGTGACGTTACACGACTCCGCGTACGGCGTCGACACCCGAATATTATTCGGACGTTAAGCAACATCTCCTGGTCCTAGTTTGAATATGCACATCTCAAGAGTATATATACAAATAATAGGAAAGCAAATACTGCAAGTTTTGGCAAGGTACACTTGCCTGGGGTTTGAACTCCTTCAGTTGCTCCGGTGTAGGTTGAATCTCCAGGAACACCTCTGGATGCTGAAACAAATATTATCATCACTCTCAGAAGATATAAAATAGCTAAGATTGACCACCCATAAGTCCAATTTGGACACAGGGGCAAAAATGACAATTTCTGGTCAAAGAGGGATCCACATGTGGCCCATTTCGCACCAAAAACTTTGCCAGAGATAAAGTTCTCTAAATTCATCAAACTTAGTGTCTACAAGTCCAGAACAATGATATGAACCCAACAAAATATCCAGAACTGGATTCCGATGAGCCGATCACAAAATCGTCCGTCAAGTGGAGCTGTGGGGCCCACGATACAGGATTTCGTCAACGTTATCAGAATCGAACCAAACTTGGGTCACAGAACCAGCGTAATGCTATGAATCCAATGACATAAGTTTCGTTATGAAATGACAAGCACACAAGACATTACAACGAGTTTTAGAATAGGCCCGATAAGGAGTATTTTTGACGGATACGCGTTGATTCCGGTGTGCACGCACATCCAAATCAACTTTTGTGAAATCCTACACGTCCGTATGGATGATATACAGCTTTTCATAGAATTTACACACGATAAAGTTACCTCGTTTAGAGAGATGCACCTAGTTTCGAGAAAATTTAGGTTTTAAAACCAAGTTTTTGGTCGATTTTACCCACAAAAAAATACAACACACAATAAATTAAAATAAACTAATTACAGAGTTTTAATCTAGGTTATGTTGTTTAATTAACTGTTCAAACAGAATTTAGAAATATTTAACAGGTTGGGAGTAAATCGGCCATGAACTTGTGAGTTCGGGACTATTTCTGAACTACAGAATTATGTAGTTTTTTTCTTATTTTGTGTCGTATTTTGCGACCGACACAGGATATGATACCCCAAACTAATTGTATAGGGTTTGAGAGGGTTAAGTGGTCTTCGCATAGGATTCGACAGAACGAAATTTGGATATATGTACAGGGAGATACGCGAGCTAGAAGTGGGGTACCTCGTTGATGTCTGTTGTCGTGATAGGAGGCGGCACGGGGGGGGCACGTCGGCGGTGGCGGTGGTTGCTGTGGCTGCCGGGGCTGTTGGAGGGGGTCGTGGGTCATCGGCGGGTCAGCCGGAGTCATCGCCGGAAAGATGGCGGGTCGTCATCGTCGTCTTCGTCGTCGTCGTCGGGGTCGAGTGGCCGGAGGGGGTGATGGTAGAGGATCCACGGGGGGTTTAAATAGGGGAAGGGGAGGCGGTGTACAGGGTTGTGTGGGAGTGGGGGAATTGTTTATCTGGTAGGGTCGGGTCGACGGGTCGGGTCGGGTTCAGATCCGACCCGCTAGGCTGGTTGGGTTGGGTTCAGTTTGGTTCAAGTCTGGTTTAATTAAAACAATAGTTTTTAGCTATTTAAAAATAGTTTTTGAGCCCAATAAATTCCAAAAGAAATGACACAACATCATATTATTAATTATACACTCAAAAATATAACTTTTATAATATTTTAATACTTAATTTAATACATAAAAATATTAATTCCTGAAGGACATTTATAATAATTAAACTAAAACTAAAGAAAAAACCAGAAATTTATTTTAAATTTTTTTAAAAAATAGGTTGTTACAGCGAGAGACTGTCCAATGCAGCAGGCATTGACACTTTTACCGCCAATACAGAGGCTAGCACTTCCAACACCGAAACCAGTTCAGCAGATGACCAAACCAGGAGCACCTCGACCCCCAGCAGCCGGAGGATTTCAGCGTAGACCACCGCTACCTACTCAGGAGGATCAGTTCACGAGGGACAGACATTGACTACCACAAAGGAATGGACAAGCTTTTGCACTAGAAGTGGATGACATGGAACAGGAGATTGATGTTATAGCAGGTATTACTCTTACTTTTACTTTTTCTGTTGTGACATTATTTGATTCGGGAGCCACCCACTCGTTCATATCTTCTAATTTTATTGCCAAGCACAACATTGCCACTACACCTTTACCTAGTTGTGTTAGTATTCTCACCGGAGGAGGAGTTGTACCTGTTAGTCGGATTGTAGATCTTGTCCTGTAATTATTCGTGGCAGAGAGATGAATGCCCGACTCTTAGTCCTTCCTATGCCCACTTTTGATATTTTGCTTGGGATGGACTGGCTGAGCAAGTACCACGCTTTCTTCGACTGTTTTGGAGGAAGCATTCTTTTTAAGGTACCAGGCCAGCCGGAACTTGAGTTTGCATGAGGATCCACATAAGCCCTTGATGGTTTTCAGCTTGCAATGGGCGAAGTTATTTATTACCCCATCATTTCAGAGTTGCAAGACGTCTTTCCAGAGAAATTGCCAGGACTACCTCCGGGCAGAGAAGTAGAATTCTCGATTGAATTGACACCGGGAGCAGCACCCATAGCGTCGTATGTTTATAGAATGGCGAAGAAGAAGATGGATGAGATGAAGGCACAGTTGAAAGAATTAGAGGAGAAAGGTTTCATCCGCCCAAGTGCATCACCCTGGGGAGCACCAGTGTTGTTTGTACCAAAGAAAGATGGGTCAGTGCGTATGTGCATCGAATACAGAGCCTTAAATACAGTGATCATGAAGAATAAATATCCATTGCCACACATTGATGACTTATTTGATCAGCTTAGTGGAGCCAAGGTGTTCTCGAAGATAGAATTTAGATCAGGATATCACCAGGTGAAGGTACGAAAGCAGGATATCCCGAAGACCGCATTCAGGACAAGATATGGACACTATGAGTTTTTGGTCATGCCATTTGGATTAACCAATGCTCCAGCTATCTTTATGGACTTAATAAATTGAGTATTCCAACAGTATTTAGACCAGTTTGTGGTCATCTTCATAGATGACATACTTGTCTATTCGAAGAGCCACGAGGGGCACGAGAAGCACCTGCGGATCATCCTAGAGACCTTGAGAGGAGAGCAGTTATATGCGAAGCTCAGTAAATATGAGTTTTTCTTGGATAGAGTCTCGTTTCTTGGGCATGTCATTACGGAAGATGGTATTTTTCTTGATCCAGAGAAAATCTCGGCAGTCGAGACATGGCTCGTTCCTAAATCAGCATCGGAGGTGAGGAGTTTTCTTGGACTTGAGGGATATTACCGACGGTTCATGAAGAACTTTTCAAGGATAGCAACGCCTATGACTCGGTTGACATACAAGGATCATGAGTTCGTATGGACCGACGAGTGTCAAGCCGCTTTCGAGGAGTTGAAGAAGCGACTGACCACAGCGCCAGTATTGACTATTCTATCAGGATCAGGAGGTTATGTGATTTACAGTAACATATCAAGAAATCGCTTGGGATGCGTGTTTGTAAGTCCCCTGATTTTCAGTAATTATTAATTTGGATTTTTTATAATTTTTCGTAATTTCCTGGGATTTTTCTGTAATTAAAACTTAGGCTTTTGATAATAAAATGATTTTTAAATACTATTTATTAATATTAAAATATTATAGAAATAATATTTTATGGTGTAAAATAGAAAACCGGACATAGGATAATTTTCCGAGAATTTATTGGACTCCGGAATCAGTTTTAAAGCCCTAAAAACCCATGAAGAATTAAACCGAATTAAACCCGTGCCAAACGCCCAACATCTCCATGAGAGCCGAAGCCAAGCCCAAGGAGCGTTGACCCAGCCCAAATCCTAGGTCAAACCCTAGCCCAAATTTCAGCATGTATAAATACATATTTTTCCTAGTTTTCTCCACAAATAAAAAGAAAAGGAAAAATAACAAAAATCCTTAATCTTAAACCTAACCCTAACCCTGGCCGCCACCTCCTTTCCCTGACCCCTCCGGCAAGTCTCCAGCGTCGCACCAGCCGTGTACACAAAACCCCACCCAGCCGCTAGGCTACCCGACCTCGGCCTCCTCCGCTACGACTCCGGCGCACCGCCCGCGTCCGCCCTCTCTCCCTTCCTCCTCCACCCGTTCCCGTTGTTCGCCTCTGCCGAGAGCTCCGCCTTCACTCCTCTCCCCGCCCGCGACGCCGCCACGCCGCCTCGCTGCTTCGCCGCGACCCCGCCCCGCCAGCCTCCTCCGGGCAGCAGCCGTCGGCCACGCCTCCCTCTCTTCCTCCTTCCTCCTCCAGCAGCCAGTAGCCCCGCAGCAGCCGGCCGCCCGTCCCCCGCCCGCTCCGGCGCGCCGCCGCCTCCGGCCAGTGCCTCCTCCGCTGCCCCAGGCCTCCCTCCGGCCCGCCTCCGGCCGCCGCAGCTCTGGCCAACAGAAGCCCAATCCCTAACCCTAGCACCCGGATTCGGTCAGGACACGGCTCACTTCGTGTTGACTCGAACACGACTCGGACACGTGGATTTTTAGTTTCTGGAGCCCTATTCAGGTAGCGTTTACTCTCTCCTCGTTATTTCATTTTTGATTCCGTCTGTTGCAATGCGTAGACTGTATAAACCTCTTGATGCCCGTGCAACCCGCTCGGTGCATCGCGTCCTATGGCGATCGCAAACCGCGATCCAAAAACAGGAAAACCAATGCCCTATTTCATCCCGAAACTGAGTGTGCCCCGCCAAAAGGGATGACTTGGTCGCACGCGGTCTTTACCGAAATGTGCGCCTCGTTGATACGGACGTGTGGGATTTCGCAGAAGTTGATTTGGATGTGCGTGCACACCGGAATCAACGCGTATCCGCCGACAACGCCCCGTATCCGCCTATTCTGGAACACGCTGTAACTTTGTGTACACACGTCGAATCAAGAAAAAACTTGCGCCATCGAGCTCATAGCAATACGCTGGTCCTGTAACCCAAGTTCGGTCCAATTCTAAGAACGTTGACAAAATTGCTTATCGTGGGCCCCACCGGCTCCACTTGACGGGCGATTTTGTGATCGGCTCATCGGAATCCAATTCTGAAAGTTCCGTTGGGTTCATATCATCGTTCCTGACTTGTTCACACTAAGTTTGAAGAATTTGGAGACCTTTGACCCTGACACATTTTTCGGTGCAAAGTGGCCCACATATGGACCCCGCTTTGACCAGGAAATATCATTTTTGCCCCTGTGTCCAAATTGGACTCAAGGACAGGCATTTCTAGCTATTTGATATTTTTTGAATCTAATGGTGATGTTTATTTCAACAACCGGAGTAGTACCTGCAAATCACACTGAGACCAGAGCTACAGTTGGAGCCAGAACCCCAGGCAAGTGTACCTTGCCAAAACTTGCAGTCCTTGTTACTTATTTTCTTGGCTTATATATATATATATTATGGTTCATGCTTGACCTAGGACTGTGTGACTTTACTTAGCGTCCGATTCATAGTCGGGTGCCAACACCGTATGCGGCGTTGTGTATTGTCATCTAGACATGGATACCGAGACCCCATCTTTCTCGTACTTGTCCTATCAAGTACATCATAACCCAGGACACCTGACACTATTCATGAGACAAAATCTTCTTGAGATATTCATGGTGATTCTGTATAGGATATAGGTTTTATGACATAGACATTATATTCCTAGACATTATATGACTTGTTGCATTAGATATGATCTTACGTGACATGGACATGGGGACACATGGACATGAGACGTATTATTACATTGGGTGGGGAGAGTCACACGGGCTACAGGTTGATTTTATAAATTATGCCGGCGTCTCAGTCTTTCGCTGAGCTAGACGACCACATGATATCCCTGCTACCGGCTCCCCGACACAGAGCTTGTAGTAGTTTCCGCCTGAGTTCTAGTGCTGCTCTCATCTTGCATATCACTTAGCTGGTTATTTAGTGTATCCCTATTGTTCCATTTATTGCTGGAGAGACACACAGGCTATGGGTTGACTATATTATGTTGGCGTCTCAGTCTCTCTCCGAGCTAGACAACTACATGATATAACTGCTACCGGCTTCCCTACACAGAGCTTGTAGAAGTCTTAGCCTGAGTACTGGTGATGTTCTCACCGGCATTTCACATAGATGGTTACATATTTACCCTATTTATTTTATTGACTATTTCACTGCATTTATTTTGGCTTGTATTATCTGTACCTTGCTATGTCCCCTGAGGACCTGGACCCGGATTATGTCCCCAGGATTAGCAGAGGAGATCCACCAGAGTTATACAGTACATGAGCATTAGCAGGAGCAGAAGCAGGAACAGGAGCAGTTACGGGAGCAGTACCAGATTCAGCAGACGAGTGATCACCGAGGTTATCTTCTGAGTATATACTGTTCCATACTTAGTATTGGCTGTAGTTATCTTTATTCTTGTATCTTGACAGATGTATCAGAGTCATGGTCGGGTTATTACCCGAGCTTATATTTTATTGAGATATGATCTTGCTTTATGATTCTGATATTGTTGTATTTATTCTGTGGATGAGATTAGTATATTTAGACCATTATTGTTGTACTACAGCTTAAGCATGCCCTGATGGACCCATTAAATTGGGTTTGTCTATCGGTGTGTGCTGCTGGCTATTATCACGTATCCAGTCCCTCGGTAATTTGGGACTGGGGCATGACATAGTTTTTGTGGTGGCCCATGCAGGTCAACGACTAAATTTTTCGGTTTTAACTTCGGGACCGAGCAAGCCTGCAATAAGAATAAGATAAGTTTCTAGGATCTCATCCACTTGCTTGAAACGTTTTTGATACCTATATCGGATTCGAATTAAATTCTTGACTTGCATCCTGCCTTGATTCCTGAGCGCCTCTTATTGTTTATTTTGGATGCAGAGTTATGGAACCACCAAAAAATGACGAGACTCCTGCAAGATCACCACGAGATGCTGTGGTAAACAACGAAGAGGAAGTAACACCAGTAGAAGAAGGTCAATCAGCTCAACAACGTAGTCAAGCGAATCAGTATGCCTCTGGAATCCAGCAAGATGACATTCCACCATCGACGCAATTTACTCCACAAATGCCCATAATTCCACAAGGGCAGGCCATGGACGGGCAGCAGATGTTTCAAATGATCTATGCAATAATGCAAGCTCAACAAGAGGCTTTGAGTCACAGCCTAGTAACCGCACTAGAGCAGGCGAATCTACCAGCACGACGACCAACGACGGGCTCTATTTCTAATTTCTGTCAGCTGAAGCCCCGTACCTTCGCAGGCAAAGAGGCGCCCACAGAAGTTCATGAGTGGATCACCAACACTCAACATCAATTAGAAGCAGCCGAGCTTCCAAAAGAACGTTGGATGACTGTCGTCAGAATGTAGTTGACGGACAATGCACATCACTGGTGGCTATATGAGGAGACACGGCTCGGACCAGACCGAGTCACTTGGGAAGAGTTCTCTAGACTCTTCCAGGAGATGTACATTCCAGCTATCGCTCGATCAGAACTTTGAGACAAGTTTAATCGCCTCACTCAAGACAGTATGACAGTGGAAGAGTACAACACAGAATTCATTCATCTAAGTCGCTTCGCCCCTAATTTGATCCCCACAGAAGAAGAGAAGGCTGAAAAGTTCTTCGACGGACTAAACATTGAGCTACAGAAACTAATTGGATCCGTTGCACCTACATCTTACCCGAACGTCCTTGCTGCAGCCCGACGCATGGAGCGTGTCATCAGGAGAGAGACCAGTCTGAAGCGATCATCCAAATCAGCACCAGCCGGAGCACCATAGGAAGAAGCTACAAAGAGACCTCACATGCACCAGCCACCAGGAGCATCTCCACAGGCTCTACCTATCTGTCAATATTGTCGCAAGCGAGGCCATATTGAGGACGAGTGCAGACGAAAAAGGAAAGTATGTTTAGCTTGTGGATCCAGTCACCATTCATTGAGGGAATGCCCTGAGCGTCGAGAAAGAGCACCAATGGTTAACCAACCGAGGCCAACCTATCCAGCATTGGGAGCACCACAAACGGAAGTTGAAGGAGTCCTACTACCAGCTCCAGGAGGGTATCAATCGAGGCTACCTTTGATACCACAAGCAGCACTCTTCCAGCAAGCTCAACAGCAGCAGAGGAATCAACTGCAAGAACGTGAACAAGCTCCAGCGATGACTTTCGAAGATGCACAGACCCATGGAGTAGCTAATGCGCGTAATTTTTTGTAGTTATCTGTTTATAGATTTGTTTTATCTCGTGCCTATTGGTTCGTGACCTCAGCCTTAACCTATGTAATTTTGAACTTGCGAATAACCTAGTATGCTTTTATAATTGATAACTGTAGAGATTATAGAGTCTTTTGTTATTGTGCTTATTTTGTGTTGTTTTGTGAACTTGAATTAAGTTTTACCTCCTTTCATCATCATCTAGCGTACTTATAATTGTTGTACTACCTTGACTTATGCTGCTAATATAGCCTGGTTTTGCAAGCTTATCCTTTTATCGAGCTTGTTCATGACATATGTATTATTGGGTCGACACACTAATACAATTGTCTATTCAGAATCAGTGTATTACGGTCTGATCAACCTTAGTGCATTTTGGTTCGCTCTTCGCACGACTACTTCACGTGGATTGAGATATATAGTTGACTAGTATACTTGCCCTCTAGATATGTCTGAGCATATCGTATCAGTTACATAACTGTACTAATACGAGCATGCGAACAAAGGATTACCAGAATAGAATTTCAATCCATAATTGTCTTGATAAATCCTATTGGAATTCGTTAAACACCTTGATCCTAATACTTCTATTCTATTACCTCACCCTTGAACTCTTTATTATCGATCTTCGTCTTCCCTTATTTCGGAAAGACGAAACCTCGTGCTTGGTATAAGTTTGATATATAGACAGTACTAGATATACCCCACAGGCCGATCGCATTGTTGATGACCCTTTTATATATGATTAAGGGAATATCATAGGTGATATGTTTGGTGTTAAAGACTTGAGGATTCAATAACATGATTAAATAAGTTGGGATATAGCTTTATTAGATGTATAGCCTTAGATGATAGATGGATAAATTCTAAGTTGGGTAGAGACCAATGTTCACTTGAGAGGAATCCTTTAGACTGTAATCAAGTGAGATTGGATAGAGAGAACCCTACCATATTTTAATTTCGAGGACGAAATTTTTATAAGTTGGGTAGATTGTAAGCCCCCTGATTTTCAGTAATTATTAATTTGGATTTTTCACAATTTTTCGTAATTTCCTGGGATTTTTCTGTAATTAAAACCTAGGCTTTTGATAATTAAATGATTTTTAAATACTGTTTATTAATATTAAAATATTATAGAAATAATATTTTATGGTGTAAAATGGAAAACCGGACATAGGATAATTTTCCGGGAATTTATTGGACTACGAAATCAGTTTTAAAGCCCTAAAAACCCATGAAGAATTAAACCGAATTAAACCCGTGCCAAACGTCCAACATCCCCATGAGAGCCGAAACCAAGCCCAAGGAGCGTTGACCCAGCCAAATCCTAGGTCAAACCCTAGCCCAAATTTCTACATGTATAAATACATATTTTTCCTAGTTTTCTCCACAAATAAAAAGAAAAAGAAAAATAACAAAAAACCCTAATCCTAAACCTAACCCTAACCCTGGCCGCCACCCCCTTTCCCTGACCCCTCCGGCGAGTCTCCGGTGCCGCACCAGCCGCGTCTACGCCGACCCCCGCCCCGCCGCCAGGCCACCCTACCTCGGCCTCTGTCACGACCCGCACCCGGAAATTCGGGCACGAGTGCGTGGGTACGTCCAGCCTACGCCGCAGTGTCGGCGGTAGTACGCTGTCTAGGTCATTCTCTGGGATCAATAAATATCTATCTCATCCACAATAAATAAATAGACAAGGAAAATAACAGGAAATAGGAATGCTAAGATTTCATAAACAAAATTGTGATATACAAATCCATGGTTTAATACAGAATCCAGAAGATAAATCGGGGACAAACCCGATTATTAAGCTGAAAGGAAATACTAGCTAACTGGTTGACTACTCCTCAGAAGTAGTCTCCTGAGTAGGAACCGGCTTCGCAACTGTATCACCTGCTACCTCATAGGGGCCATAATAGGTGGGGGCAAAGTCCTCATCATCGCCTAAATCAACGGATCCAGTCAGGAAAGGAGCAAAGTATACAATGCACATCAAGATTAAACTAAATATTTATGACAATTAGATTGAGTATCATATTAAGAAAAAAGAACATCAATATCTCAGAGTTAATGCTATAAACAGGAATATGAGAAAGCAGGAATAATTGAGACAGGAAAATAAACTACAACAGTCAGCAAGAACTATAACAAGATCCAGAAACTATCTGTGTGAACTTGTGTTTGTTTTAGAATATATAGTTGGCATGTAGGGGTTTATAAGGCTAATCCGGCCATCATAGACGGCTATTAAACACGAATAATTGAGATCCGGCTGATGGACAGTCGTGTACCAACAGCTATTAAACAATATAGGGGGAAGGGTAAACTACATGCCTTCTAGTATTCTCCCACCTGACACGAAAAACAAGACATGAACTCCAGTATTCAAGACATAAAATCTAGTATTCTAGAACTACGTGTAATCATCAAGGGTACTAGTAGAGCAGGGAATTAATTATCACAATATAAAGATTAAACTTGAAGTGCAGGTACTTGCCTGTTGTTTGGATCCAATTAATTGTACTTGGGGGAAATATTCCAGAGATGAGTCCAAAAGCTGAAATAAACATTACCATCATGCTCAGAAGATATCAATTAGCCAGAAACGCCTATCCTTGGGTCCAATTTAGAGACAAGGGCAAAAACGGCAGTTTCGGGTCAAAACGGGGTCCGCCGGTGGGCCCGCTTTGCACCAAAAAACGTGTCAGGGTCAAAGGTCTCCACATTCACCAAACTTAGTGTCAATAGGTCAGGAACGCTGATACGAACCCAAAGGAACTTTCAGAATTGAATTTTGATGAGCCGATCACAAAATCGCCCGTCGAGCGGGGCCTGCGGGGCCCACGACACGCGATTTCGTCAACGTTCTCAGAATCGAACCAAACTTGACCCACAGGACCAGCGTATCGCTACGAGTCCGATGGCGCAAGTTTCGTCTCGATCCGACGAGTGTACAAGAAGTTAGGGCAAATTATAGAAAAGTCGGATACGGGGCGATGTCCGCGGATATGCGTTGGTTTCGGTGTGCACGTACACCCGAATCAGCTTCCGCGAAATCTCACACGTACGTATCGACGGCGCGAACGTATCTGTGAAGACCGCACGTGACCAAGTCATCCCGTTTGGCGGGCCGTACTCAGTTCCAGGGTAAAACAGGGTCTGGTTTTTCCTGTTTTTGGATCGCGGTGTGCGATCACCACAGGGCGCGATGCCCCGAGCGGTTTGTCCGGGCACCGAGAGGGTCATACAGGCTTTACAACGCAATTTACGGAATTGAAAACGGAGATACAGGGTGCAAGATACGAGTACCTGAACCGGGCTCTTCAAAACAGGAAATCTTGTGTCCGTGTCGTGTCCGACACGACACGAGGAAATTAGGAGTTAGGGTTAGGGTTCAGGCGATGGCCGCCAGCGGGGCTGATCGGCGCTGTGCTGGCCGACGGTGGTCGGGGACGCTGAGGCGAGGCCGGGCGGAGGCACGGCGGAGCGGGGCGGCGCCGGGGACGGCGGCTGCTGCTGCTCGAATGGAGAGGAGAGGCGGCCGGGGGTCTCTGGTGCGGTGGTGCGGCGAGGGGACTGCGGCGGCGAGGGGCGAGGGCAAGGCGGCGGGGTCGGCCGGCGTCGAGGCGGTGGCGGTTCATGGTGGCCGGAGGGAGAGAGGGGGTTTATTTATAGGGGAGGAGGAGAGGCGAGGTGGCGGGGGCGAGGCCGGGAAGGGCGGAGGCGAGGGCGACGTGGGGCGGGCTGACGCGGGCTGAGCGGCGGAAAGCGCGGCGGAGCGGCGGTTGCGGGCCGAGCGGGGGCGCGGGGAGAGGGATCGTGGGGGAAGCGGTCGGGCTTGGGTCGGGTTCGGGTCTGGCAGACCCGACCCGACCTGCTAGGCCGTGGGCCGGGCTGGGATAGGTGGGTTGGGCTGGGCCCTGTTGGGCTTGGGCCCGGTTTAATTAAGAAAATAAATAAGAAAATCAATAAATAAATAAATAAATAATTAAGTAATTAATAATTAAATAAATAGTTTTAGGTGATTTCAAAATAGGTCCGAGGTCCAATAAATTCCAGAAAAATTATCCTAAGTCCAGTTTTTTATTTTACACCCCAAAATATTATTTTCATAATATTTTAATATTATTTATTATCAATTAAAAATTATTTAATAATTTAAAACCATGATTTTAATTACAGAAAAATTCCAGAAAATTCCAGAAAATTGCGAAAAATCTAATTTAAAATTCTTGCAAAATCTGGGGGGTTTACAACCTACCCAACTTATAGAAATTTCGTCCTCGAAATTTAAGATTAAGCCATAATCTGTTAATCCTTCATGTACATAGGGCAAGTCGATCGCCATCTCTTTGCGATAATTAAAAGCCTAATCATATCCACTGCAATCACTTCAAAGTTTAAAACGACTACTTGTTCCAATCCAGAATTCAACCTATGGTTATTACTTCTTACTTCCTCAAATTACCCACAGGCAGATTTTAGACTAAGTCCATATAGCATTTTCAAGATTTGCACATGACTTTGCCTCTAATTATCATAAATTCCTCTAGAAGTGATTCGGGTCCAACAGTATTCCTATTCATAATTGTATGCTTCAACTCTTTAAATTCCATTCACATTCTCAATATTCTAACTAGGTAGTCCAACCCTCAATTTTTAATTCTTAAATCAAATCATCAAATTGAAAAATAATTTAAATGTAGTTCACCGATGTTCAAGTCTGAAATTCTATAATTCTATCCTCTAAATTCAAATTGATGATTTTACTTTCATTATTCAAAATTTAAATCATGTATCCAAGATACAACTTATTGGGTCCTCGATATCAATTCATTAATTATTTTAGTCACTCCTCTAAATTTTCAAAATTAGAATGGCTTGCTTCTTCCAATCTAACCTTACTCGGTCACAATCCAAAAGACATTCCTCTCGAGTTGACAAATGCATTGCTACCCAACTTAGAGTTTACCCATCCATCACAAAAGCTATATACCTTAAGAAAATATGTTTACTCATGTCATTCAATCCTCGAACTTCAACGCCGATCATATCACATATGATATGTCCTTATTTTCGAAAGAATAATCCTCAAGTATGTGATCGGCCCATGGGACATATCTAGTATTCTCTGTGTATCAGACTTATACCAAGCACGAGGTTTCGTCTTTTCGAAATAAGGGAAGACGAGGATCAATAATACAGAGTTCAAGGGTGAGTGATAGAACAGAAGTATCGGGATCAAGGAGTTTAAAGAATTCAGGTGGGAAATTGTCAAGCGATTTGTGGATTGAATCCTATCTTGGTAATGCTCGTATTAATATAGTTATGTAACCTATATGATATGCTCGAACATATCTAGAGGGCAAGTATACTAGTCAACCATATATCTCAATCCACGTAAAGTAGTACGAAGGGCGAATCAAAATGCACTAAGGTTGATCAGACCGTAATACACTGATTCTGAATAGACAATTTGTATTAGTGTGTCGACCCACTAATACATATGTCATGAACAAGCTTGATAAAAGGGTAAGCTTGCAAAACTAGGCTATACTAGCAGCATAAGTCAAGGTGCAACGAATATGAGTACGCTAGATGATGATGAAAGGAGGTACAAATTATTTAAGTTCACAAAATAACCTACATTAAGCACAACAACAAAAGATTCTAAAATCTCTACAGTTATCAGATACAAAAACATACCAGGTTATTAGCAAGTTCAAAATTACTAGGTTGGGGCTGAGGTCACGAACCAATAGGCACGAGCTAAACAATACTAAAAACGACAGCTAAAAATCACTTATGCGAATTAGTTACTCTAAGAGTCTGCACGTTCTCAACGGTCAAGCTGGTAGAGCATCTCGTGGTGATCTTGTAGGAACCTCGTCGCTTGCTGATAGATCCTTTACTCTGCATCCAAAATAAACGATAAGAGGCGCACAGGAATCAAGGCAGGATGCAAATCAATAAAATGATTCGAAGCTGATATGAATATCAAGAAAGATTCGATCAAGTGGATGAGCTTTTCCTAAAATCCTCAATCTTATTGCAGGCTTGTTCGGTCCCTAAGTTCAAACCGAACAATTTAGTCGTAGACCTGCATGGGCCACCACAAAAACGTGTCACGACCCGCACCCAGAAATTCGAGCACGAGTGCGTGGGTACGTCCAGCCTACGCCGCAGTGTCGGCGGTAGTACGCTGTCTAGGTCATTCTCTGGGATCAATAAATATCTATCTCATCCACAATAAATAAATAGACAAGGAAAATAACAGGAAATAGGAATGCTAAGATTTCATAAACAAAATTGTGATATACAAATCCATGGTTTAATACAGAATCCAGAAGATAAATCGGGGACAAACCCGATTATTAAGCTGAAAGGAAATACTAGCTAACTGGTTGACTACTCCTCAGAAGTAGTCTCCTGAGTAGGAACCGGCTTCGTAACTGTATCACCTGCTACCTCATAGGGGCCATAATAGGTGGGGGCAAAGTCCTCATCATCGCCTAAATCAACGGATCCAGTCAGGAAAGGAGCAAAGTACACAATGCACATCAAGATTAAACTAAATATTTATGACAATTAGATTGAGTATCATATTGAGAAAATTGCATAAAAGAACATCAATATCTCAGAGTTAATGCTATAAACAGGAATATAAGAAAGCAGGAATAATTGAGACAGGAAAAGAAACTACAACAGTCAGCAAGAACTATAACAAGATCCAGAAACTATCTGTGTGAACTTGTGTTTGTTTTAGAATACATAGTTGGCATGTAGGGGTTTATAAGGCTAATCCGACCGTCATAGATGGCTATTAAACACGAATAATCGAGATCCGGCTGATGGACAGTCGTGTACCAACAGTTATTAAATAATATAGGGGGAAGGGTAAACTACATGCCTTCTAGTATTCTCCCACCCGACACGAAAAACAAGACATGAACTCCAGTATTCAAGACATAAAATCCAGTGTTTTAGAACTACGTGTAATCATCAAGGGTACTAGTAGAGCAGGGAATTAATTATCACAATATAAAGATTAAACTTGAAGTGCAGGTACTTGCCTGTTGTTTGGATCCAATTAATTGTACTTGGGGAAAATATTCCAGAGATGAGTCCAAAAGCTAAGATAAACATTACCATCATGCTCAGAAGATATCAATTAGCTAGAAATGCCTGTCCTTGGGTCCAATTTGGAGACAAGGGCAAAAACGGCAGTTTTGGGTCAAAACGGGGTCCGCCGGTGGGCCCGCTTTGCACCAAAAAACGTGTCAGGGTCAAAGGTCTCCAAATTCACCAAACTTAGTGTCAACAGGTCAAGAACGCTGATACGAACCCAACGGAACTTTCAGAATTGAATTCCGATGAGCCGATCACAAAATCGCCCGTCGAGCGGGGCCTACGGGGCCCACGACACGCGATTTTGTCAACGTTCTCAGAATTGAACCAAACTTGACCCACAGGACCAGCGTATCGCTACGAGTCCGATAGCGTAAGTTTCGTCTCGATCCGATGAGTGTACAAGAAGTTAGGACAAATTACAGAAAAGTCAGATACGGGGCGATGTCCGCGGATACGCGTTGGTTCCGGTATGCACGCACACCCGAATCAGCTTCCGCGAAATCTCACACGTCCGTATCGACGGCGCGCACGTATCTGTGAAGACCGCACGCGACCAAGTCATCCCGTTTGGCGGGGCGTACTCAGTTCCGGGGTAAAACAGGGTCTGGTTTTTCCTGTTTTTGGATCGCGGTGTGCGATCACCACAGGGCGCGATGCCCCGAGCGATTTATCCGGGCACCGAGAGGGTCATACAGGCTTCACAACGCAATTTACGGAATTGAAAACGGAGATACAGGGTGCAAGATACGAGTACCTGAACCGGGCTCTTTGAAACAGGGAATCTTTTGTCCGTGTCGTGTCTGACACGACACGAGGAAATTGGGGTTAGGGTTAGGGTTCAGGCGATGGCCGCCGGCGGGGCTGATCGGCGCTGTGCTGGCCGGAGGTGGTCGGGGACGCTGAGGCGAGGCCGGACGGAGGCACGGCGGAGCGGGGCAGCGTCGGGAACGACGGCTGCTGCTGCTCGAATGGAGAGGAGAGGCGGCCGGGGGTCTCTGGTGCGGTGGTGCGGCGAGGGGACTGCGGAGGCGAGGGGCGAGGGCAAGGCGGCGAGGTCGGGGCAAGGCGGCGGGGTCGGCCGGCGTCGAGGCGGTGGCGGTTCGTGGTGGCCGGAGGGAGAGAGGGAGTTTATTTATAGGGGAGGAGGAGAGGCGAGGTGGCGGGGGCGAGGCCGGGAAGGGCGGAGGCGAGGGCGACGTGGGGCGGGCTGACGCGGGCTGAGTGGCGAAAAGCGCGACGGAGCGGCAGTTGCGGGCCGAGCGGGGCGCGGGGAGAGGGATCGTGGGGGAAGCGGTCGGGCTTGGGTCGGGTTCGGGTCTGGCAGACCCGACCCGACCCGCTACGCCGTGGGCCGGGCTGGGATAGGTGGGTTGGGCTGGGCCCTGTTGGGCTTGGGCCCGGTTTAATTAAGAAAATAAATAAGAAAATAAATAAATAAATAAATTAATAATTAAGTAATTAATAATTAAATAAATAGTTTTAGGTGATTTAAAAATAGGTCCGAGGTCCAATAAATTCCAGAAAAATTACCCTAAGTCCAGTTTTTCATTTTACACCCAAAAATATTATTTTCATAATATTTTCATAATATTTATTATCAAACTAAAATCATTTAATAATTTAAAACCATGATTTTAATTACAGAAAAATCCCAGAAAAATCCAGAAAATTAAGAAAAATCCAATTTAAAATTCTTGCAAAATCTGGGGGGTTTACAGCCTCCTCCGCTACGACTCCGAAGCATTGCCCGCGTCCGCCCTCTCTCCCTTCCTCCTCCACCCATTCCCGTTGTGCGCCTCCGCCGAGAGCTCCGCCTTCACTCCTCTCCCCGCCCGCGACGCCGCCATGCCGCCTCGCTGCTTCTCCGCGACCCCGCCCCGTCAGCCTCCTCCGGGCAGCAGCCGCCGGCTACGCCTCCCTCTCTTCCTCCTTTCTCCTCCAACAGCCAGTAGCCCCGCAGCAGCCAGCCGCCCGTCCCTCGCCCGCTCCGGCGCACCGCCGCCTCCGGCCAGTGCCTCCTCCGCTGCCCCCGGCCTCCCTTCGGCTGCCAACAGAAGCCCAATCCCTAACCCTAGCACCCGAATTCGGTCAGGACACGACTCACTTCGTGTCGACTCGGATACGACTCGGACACGTGAATTTTTAGTTTCTGGAGCCCTGTTCAGGTAGCGTTTCCTCTCTCTTCATTATTCCGTTTTCGATTCCGTCTGTTGCAACGCATTGACTGTATAACCCTCTCGATGTCCGTGCAACCCGTTCGGTAAATCGCGTCCTGTGGCGATCGCAAACAGCGATCCAAAAACAGGAAAACCAATGCCCTATTTCACCCCGAAACTGAGTGCGCCCCGCCAAACAGGACGACTTGGTCGCACGCGGTCTTTACCAAATGTGTGCATCGTTGATACGGACGTGTGGGATTTCACAGAAGTTGATTTGGATGTACGTGCACACCGGAATCAATACGTATCCGCCGACAACGTCCCGTATCCGCCTATTCTGGAACACACTGTAACTTTGTGTACACACGTCGGATCGAGACAAAACTTGTGCCATCGGACTCGTAGCAATACGCTGGTCCTGTGACCCAAGTTCGGTTCGATTCTGAGAACGTTGACAAAATCGCGTAACGTGGGCCCCACCGGCTCCACTTGACGGGCGATTTTATGATCGGCTCATCGGAATCCAATTCTGGAAGTTTCGTTGGGTTCGTATCATCGTTCCTGACTTATTGACACTAAGTTTGACGAATTTGGAGACCTTTGACCCTGACACATTTTTCGGTGCAAAGTGGCCCACATATGGACCCCGCTTTGACCCAAAAATGTCATTTTTGCCCCTGTGTCCAAATTGAACTCAAGGACAGGCATTTCTAGCCATTTGATATTTTTTGAATCTAATGGTGATGTTTATTTCAGCAACCGGAGTAGTACTTGCAAATCACACTGAGACCAGAGCTACAGTTGGAGCCAGAACCCCAAGCAAGTGTACCTTGCCAAAACTTGCAGTCCTTGTTACTTATTTCCTTGGCTTATATATACATATATTGTGGTTCATGCTTGACCTAGGACCGTGTGACTTACTTAGCGTCCGATTCATAGTCGGGTGCCAACACCGTATGCGGCGTTGTGTATTGTCATCTAGACATGGATACCGAGACCCCATCTTTCTCGTACTTGTCCTATCAAGTACATCATAACCCAGGACACCTGACACTATTTATGAGATAGAATATTCCTGAGATATTCATGGTGATTCTGTATAGGATACAGGTTTTATGACATAGACATTATATTCCTAGACATTATATGACTTGTTGCATTAGATATGATCTTACGTGACATGGACATGGGGCCACATGGACATGAGACGTATGATTACATTGGGTGGGGAGAGTCACACAGGCTACATGTTGATTTTATAAATTATACCGGCGTCTCAGTCTTTCACTGAACTAGACAACCACATGATATCACTGCTACCGGCTCCCCGACACAGAGCTTGTAGTGGTTTCCGCCTGAGTTTTAGTGCTGCTCTCATCTTGCATATCACTTAGCTGGTTATTTAGTGTATCCCTATTGTTCCATTTATTGCTGGAGAGACACACAGGCTACGGGTTGACTATATTATGCCGGCGTCTCAGTCTCTCTCCGAGCTAGACAACTACATGATATAACTGCTACCGGCTCCCCTACACAGAGCTTGTAGAAGTCTCAGCCTGAGTACTGGTGATGTTCTCACCGATATTTCACATAGATGGTTACATATTTATCCTGTTTATTTCATTGACTATTTTACTGCATTTATTTTGGCTTGTATTATCTGTACCTTGCTATATCCCCTGAGGACCTGGACCCGAATTATGTCCCCCAGAATAGCAGAGGAGATCCACCAGAGTTATACAGTACAGGAGCATTAGCAGGAGCAGAAGCAGGAACAGGAGCAGTTACGGGAGCAGTACCAGATTCAGCAGACGAGTGATCACCGAGGTTATCTTCTGAGTATATACTGTTCCATACTCAGTATTGGCTGTAGTTATCTTTATTCTTGTATCTTGACAGATGTAGCAGACTCATGGTCGGGTTATTACCCGAGTTTATATTTTATTGAGATATGATCTTGCTTTATGATTCTGATATTGTTGTATTTATTCTGTGGATTAGATTAGTATATTTAGACCATTATTATTGTACTACAGCTTAATCATGCCCCGATGGATCCATTAAATTGGGTTTGTCCATCAGTGTGTGCTGCTGGCCATTATCACGTGTCCAGTCCCTCGGTATTTTGGGACTGGGGCGTAACAGTGTTGATGCAGCATGGCAAGGTGATTGCATACGCATCTAGACAATTATGAGTACTTGAGAAGAATTATCCAACTCATGACTTAGAGCTTATAGCCGTTATTTTTGCTCTAAAGATATGGAGACATTACCTATATGGGGAACGAGTGGAGATCTATACAGACCAAAAAAAGCCTCAAGTATGTCTTCACGCAGAAGGAGTTAAATATGAGGCAACGTCAGTGGCTTGAGTTGATGAAGGACTTTGAGATAGAGCTGCATTGTCACCCAGGCAAGGCTAACGCAGTGGCAGACGCATTAAGCCAGAAACCAGCATCTTACTTCTTGATGACACAGAGGGAATTATTGGAGGACTTGCAAGAACTTGGCATAGAAGTCGTATTACCCGGAGTAGATGGGACACTAGCTAACTTGCAAGTACAGTCATCACTAGTAGAGAGGATCAAGGCAGCTTTGCCTAAGGACGCCAGGTTCAGAAGATTGAAAGAAAGGATAGAGGCCGGAGAGCAAACGGGATTGCATATTCATGGTGACAGGATATTATGATGTGGTGATCATCTATATGTTTCCAATGGAGAGATTCGACAGGAACTGATGGCAGAAGTCCATAGTTCGATACATTCTATTCATCCTGGAGGCACCAAGATGTACCGAGACTTGCGATAGCACTTTTGGTGGCATGGCATAAAAAGAGAGATAGCTCGCTTTGTAGCCAAATGTCTAGTATATCAGCAGGTGAAGACGGAGCATCAGAAAATAGCAGGGCTATTGCAACCACTTTCGATTCCTGAGTGAAAGTAGGAGCACATCACTATGGACTTCATCACGGGTTTTCCCAAGAGTCCCAGTGGGAGAGATGTTGTATGGGTAATAGTGGATCGACTCACCAAGTCCGCATATTTCTTGCCTTTTAGAGTTGGCCAGTCTACAGAAGCTTTGGCTGACTTATACATGAGGCAAATCATGAGGTTGCACAGTATTTCGATCAACATCGTGTCAGACAAGGATTCATGTTTTACATCTCACTTTTGGAGAAGCATGCAGGAGAGTCTTGGGACTCGTCTGAAGTTCAGTACATCTTATCACCCGCAGACAGATGGGCAGTTCGAACGTACTATTCAGACACTAGAGGATATGTTGAGGGCTTGTATATTAGAATTTGGAGGATCATGGAAGGACCACCTACATCTTGTGAAGTTTTATTATAATAATAACTATCAAGCGAGCATCCAGATGGCTCCGTTTGAAGCATTGTATGTAAGAAAGTGTAGGTCTCCTATGTGTTGGAGTGACGTGGGGAAATGTCAGATTCTGGGACCAGAGTTGGTAGTCAACACCGTTGAGACAGTGAAGAAGATACAAGGGCACTTGCGAGCAGTGCAAGACCGGCAGAAGTAGTGGGCAGACCTTCATCGTCGTCCCTTGGAGTTTAAAGAGGACGATCATGTCTTCTTGAGGATATCACCTACTAGAGGCACTATTTGATTCGGAGGGCGTGGTAATTTGAGCCCAAGGTATATTGGACCATTTGACGTGCTAGAGCGAGTGGGAGAAGTGGCGTATCGACTCGCACTACCACCTTCACTCGATGGAGTATATGATGTATTCCACGTGTCGCAACGCGATATGTGGCCGATAGCAGTCATGTTCTCGACCACTACGAGATCACCATTGGGCCGAGCTTGTCATACCAAGAGCAACCCGTGGAGATCCTTGACCGTTGAGAGAAAGTGTTAAGGAATCAGTATATTTTCTTGGTCCGCGTGGCATGGAAGCATTGTGCGCCAGGAGAATCTACTTGGAAGTGCGAGGACGACATGCACAAATATTTTCCATATCTGTTCGTAGATCAAGGTATGAATTTACCTTGTTCATTTCTACCTTATACCATCCGTGATTTTCTATCGTGGCTTCGTTTTAATTTTGAGAACAAAATTTTTATAAGTTGGATAGAATGTAAAATCCCCTAATTTTAAATATAATAATTTTTTAAATTAATCATTGAATTTATTTATAGTATTCCTTAGTTAATTAGAAAATAAAATAAAATTTAATTAATTCCCTAGGTAACTACTCATCTAGAATTTATGGAATAAAAATATTATTATATTTTATTTTATTTAGGGAGTCTGATAGATTTTTAGGATGTGATATATAAATTTTTTGAAATTTTATACCATATATATATACATATATAAATAAATGATAATAATAGAAAAGGAAATAAAAGAGTAAAAGAAAAAGAAAAACATTAAAAAGAAAACATTAAAAAGAAAATCTTAGACTAATCCCTTAAACCACAAAAATCCATAACTTAAATCCCTAAGTAATAGTCCTAAGCCTAAGCCCTAAGCAACCACAGCTAACCCAACCCACCAGGCAACCCGCGAGCATAATCTAAGGTTCCCGACCCCCCTTCTCATCACCCGCCTCCTTCACCTATATATATCCCCCTTATTTGAAACCCTAACGCTAAACCTATCCCTCCTAACCCGACGCCGACCACCGCAACCCAGCGCTGCCACCGTACAGCCGCCGAAGAACGCTACACCGGCCACGTCAGCGTCGACCGCACAATCGCGCAGCAGTCCGCAACAGATTCGAGCAGCGACGATCCCTACTTCACGCGTCGTTTCCCTACTCGTCGCTCGATCATTTTTGGATCCATCTTTACCGGTATGATCACAACCTATCCTCCTCTCAACTCTGTTAATTAGTTTCCATCGAACATCGTTAAACACTAGGTAGAAATCGAAGCCAAGTTGAGAAAAAACAACATAATTTAAACTGTTATGAACTGTTTCAATGAACTATATTTAGAGGTTGTTATCTTCCACCATAGACCTCCGAATTAAAATCTACTTTTTGCTATATGAAGTATATATAACCGAAGATCATTATCTGTTAATTAGATTATTTTATTTTGTGTTAAATTTAGAGATAAATTGGGTTAAAAATCATGAAAAACTTATTTTAAAATATTAGGATTTGCGATACGGAACGCGTACCGCCAAACGGGGCCAACCTGTCGCATACCAATTGCATTGAAAGACACGTATGGTATTTCCTGACGTGTGGACTTTTTTAGAAACTGATTTGAACGTGTGTGCACGTCGGAATCAACCCGTATCCTTAAAAAGTCCCCGTATTGCGACTTTTGCAAAATACCGCACCATTTTCTGTACGCTCGTCGGAATGCGACAAAAATTATGCCATTGGATTTGTGGTACTACACTAGTCTCGTGACCCAAGTTTTATACAATTCTGAGATAGTTGATCAAGCCGCCTATTTGCGGGCCCTACGGTTGACTTTAAGGACGAAATTGTGTTCGACTCACCGGAATCCAAAATTGGACATACCATTGAGTTCGTATGGACGTTTAGAATTTGTTTGACCTATAATTTGTCCTATTTAGAGACCTTTACCTCTAGCACGCATTTTATTGCAAAGTGGGTCACAGGTGGACCCCACTCTGACCCAAAATTATCGTTTTGCCCCTGTGTCCAAATTGGACGAAAGGGTAGTATTTTCTAGCTATCTCGCTTATTCTGGAAATATTGGTGATATTTTTTTAGCATCCGGAGACGTTTATTTGGAGGCCTTAGTTTCTGATCCTGTGTACTTGACGTCTGGACGCTTATACTACGCAGCTTTCTTGCCAGGCAAGTATACCTTGTCATTGTACTATACTTTATATTCCATATGGTGCATGTATTTTATTTCTGTCATTTAGTTTATATATTTTAACTCTTATATAAACTACGCGTCCAAGAATGACTTGGGTGCAACGACGGTGGCGTCGTATTCTGTTTTTATTATATATATGCATGTTAACCTAGTTGATGAGACCACCCCATTATCATGAGGTATTTTTTGTTTTATTGGCCATGACACTGTTGTTTCACGAGTGTGAGTCTCATGTAGGATACGGACTTGCGTACTCGGCTGGCCACTGGTACGTATGGGATATGCGACCGATAAGGATAATTGTGCTGATAGAAATTGCATGCTAGAAGACTTGGCAGTTATTAGAGGTATCGTCGTGTCATGGATGTGACATGCTTAGAGCATGGGATGGGAAGGACAACAAGTAAGGCGTTTGGGCTCCTTTGCACTTTCCTTGTGTAACCCGTACGCTCCGCCGGATATACGCGGTCATGATGACCATTATATATATTATTATTATCAGGTGGCCTCTGAGGTTCAAAAGACGTCATGCTTTTTAGGCCCCTGAATTTCCGAGAGAATCATGTCAATCCCATTTTAGCCAGATAGCCCATGTGTTGGAAAGTTGTTCTCAAAGTACATTCACATAGATGGTTAGGCGACCCAGTGGATGTTTATTTTTCAGTACTTTATTGGCATTCTCCTATGTATCTTGTTACGTTCCTCTGAGGACCTGGTCCCTTTCCAGATATAGACGGGCAGGATTATCCACAAGAGTACGGACCCAGACCTGATGCTTTATACTAGACTGAAGAGGTCTTACCCTCAGAGTACCTTTGATTTATTTTCACCCGACTATCATTCATGATACTTCATATTTGAGATTCAGTTATTTATTCCTATTTTATTATTTATGTTGTGGATGAGATATAGATTGCGTATGACTTGTGTTGACAGTATATTACCACTTGTGGATTGGATATTCATAATACAGCGTATGTATGTGTTATAGTTTCCATATATTGGAGTCGCCATATACATAAGGCTGGCATGCTTACGTATTCCTAATCCTTCGTATTTTGGTACTGGGGCATAACACCTAAATCCGTTCCACTTAAATGGAATCCTAGGAGATTAGGTTGTGAACATACCAACAAAGATGGAACGCAAAACGGACGAACGAGGAGGGCAAAAACTCCATGCGAAGGGGGGCCATCCGGATGTTGCCGCTGTGCGTGCAGGGGCGGATCTGCGTCGGCGGATACTATTGCTGCTAGGCGCGGCGGCGTTGCATGCGGCGCTTCGGCGGTGGTTCGGTGCAGCGACGATGGTCGACGAGGGATCAGGGTAGTCTCCTGGGTGTAGGCGTGGGTGATGTTGGAGGTAGTGTAGTTTAGGGTTATGGTTTAGCATGTATATATATATATATATATATATATATATATATATATATATATATATATATATATATATATGGAGAGAGATGGGGCAGGAATTGCGGGTGAGGGTCTGGGTAGATTAGTTAGGATTTAGGTTTCGAGATAATGGGATTGGGTTTGGGTTATATGGTTAATGGATTTTATTTTATTTCTTTTTCTTTTCCTTTATTTTATTTTATTCATATCTATATGTAGAAATTTTCCAAAAATAGTTAGGCACTTAAGAAAATTCTAGAAAATTTATATTTCCTCCAACAAATAATTTACAACCAAATTTATATTAATTAAAAAAGTATTTACCAAATATGAATGAATATTAAATTAGTTAAATAAATTCATAAATTCTATTTTTTACTTAATATTATATTGGAAGCATGCGGGGGTTCGGATAACACAACTCGAGTGTCATGTGCGTAATAGGATCAGTTAGGCTTATAGCATGGATTTGTTGGAATCAATGGGTTGGTGTGGCGTGTTAAAATCCTACGTCACGACAAAAGGGTCAATTAATTATCGTTTCCTCGTAATTGTGTCGCAGAAGTTGTGCGACCAAAACAAGGTATGGGATTGCAAATTTGTGAGTGTCAATCATGGCAGAAGCCTAATTTGACTCGTCTTAGTCGAGCATGCTAGCTTGGTTGGAAGGAAAAGGCTAGTGTTGCACTCAAGATCTTAAAACCATGGTGATTGTTTTCCAAAGTTTAATTAAATTATCAAATAAATACTAAAAATAAAAAAATGATTATCAATTACCAAACTAACCCTATATAAAAATCAGGTGCTCACAGCTTATTTCAGCCCATAAAGAGATTTAATTAATTTGCATACCTTGCGTTCTTGCCCTGGAACAACAAACTCTTCCGGTTGTTCCATATAAATCTCTTCATGTAAATCTTCATTTAGAAAAGACATTTTTACATCCATTTGATGAATAAATAATTTATGAACAGATGTAATAGCTATTAACATTCTAATTGTAGCAATTCTAGTAACATGAGAGTAAGTGTCAAAAAAATCTACCATTTCCCTTTGTTTGAACGCTTTAGCAACTAATCTGTCTTTGAATTTCTCAATAGACCCATCAGGTCTTAACTTCTTCCTTAAGATCCATTTACAAAATATTGGTTTGCAACCTACATGAAGGTTAACCAGATCCTAAGTTCTATTTGATATAATAGAATCCATTTCACTATTTATTGTCTCTTTCCAAAATAATGAATCAATTAAGGAGATAGCCTATTGATAAGATATATGGTCCTTTTCAACAAGATAGGTAAAAAAAACCTTCACCTAGGTCTGGTTCGTTTACTCCTCCTAGGTTCTACTGGGATAATTTCCTCTGGTTGTGAACTAGAGATTGCAACAGGACCTTGTGTAGATATAGAAGATCTAGGAATTCTATATTTTAATGGAAAAATATTTTTTTTAAATGTAGCATCCCTAGATTCCATAACCGTGTTAGCATCAATACCATTTACCTCACTCTTAATTACAACAAATGTATAAGCAATACTATTTTGGGCATATCCCAAAAATACACAATCTATGGTCTTGGGTCCCAATTTCCTTTTCTTAGTAGGAGGGACAGAAACTTTAGCAAGGTACCCCAATACTTTGAAATATTTCAAGGAGCTTTCTGTCTTTCCAAAGTTCATAAGGGGTCTTATCAGTCTTTTTGAAAGAAACTTTATTTAGAATATGACATGCAGAAAGAAGGGCTTACCCCCACAGACTATCAGATAAACCAGAGCTACCTAACATAGCATTAATCATATTAAGAAACGTTCTATTTTTCCTTTTCGTTACCCCATTCTGTTGAGGAGCATATGGAGTAGTTACTTCATGTATAATGTCATGCAATTCATAAAAAGAGTCAAACTCCGCAGAGGTGTATTTACCCCCACGATCAGACCTAAGAATTTTTTTTTCAGGCTAATTTTTAACTTCATCTTTAAAAGATATAAATTTACTAAAAGCTTCATCTTTAGTTCTAAGCAAGTAAATATGGCAGTATTTTGAATAATCATCTATAAAAGTAATAAAATATCGTTTACCACTATGAGTAAGAATACCGTTCAATTCACAAATATCGTTGTGAATAAGCTCCATTAGATGAGAACTCATTTCAACAGAAATAAAGGATTTTTGGGCTATTTGGCTTGTGTACATATCTCACATTTTTATTCCTACTCATATCAATCTTAGGAATTAATTGCAAAGTAGAAATTCTCTTTAAAGAATTAAAATTAACATGTCCCAAAAGACCATGCCAATCATCACAGCTATCAATATTATAAGAGAGTGCATTTGAATCAGAAGTTGAAGCAGAGGTAATATTATTTAAACAGAAATTTAAAGTGCTACAAGGCATGTCCACAGAAAGTTTAAATAGACCCCCACAGATATAGCCTTTTCCAATGAAGTTAGGTCAAGCAAGTCAATCAGTAGGTCATCCTACGCTGCCATCTCTTAAAGTTTAGGCTATCAAACTTCTCCGGTTTGAAGGAGTTATGAATGTTGTCGGACAATTCTTCTACGGTGGTGTTCATCATGCAGATAAGAATTTTCACAAAGAAGCTACCAAATTCTATTCTAAGATTGTTCCAAAAAATCCTAACTCATGCAAATTTGGAAGATATAAAATTAAAGACAGAAATTAAGTAGAGGATTCGAGGCACGTTACACGCTGTCCTTATAATAGAATTTTCCCCCATGAACAGTGCAGCGGGTTCCTAGTGATCTATCACCGAGATACAACGAATTCCTTCAATTCACGATATTGTGCACCCGGTGGTGAATCCCACGAACAATCACAGCCTTTTGCCCGGAGAGAGGTTGGACGGATGGAGGTTCTGGAGGAATTTAGGCTTTGGTTTTTTCTCTTCTTTTTTGTCTATGTATAATTTCTCGTTCCAAACAAAGAGCGAGAGAAAAAGATTAAAACATATTATAGTTGTCAGATCTTAAGATCGTGTCCTGGATATATCTCATGTAACCTCTCCCACTCATCCCATAACGAGATTACGTGAACGATTCCGCGGAAGACCAGCAACTCACCAGACCAAACCAACAAAAATAGAAAATAAAAATAAAATTAAGTTATGAAATTACCTTTGTACCCCTGTCCGTTCCGCGGCACGCAAGCGTGCTAAGTGCTAAGTGCGCGACTAATAAATGCGTCAAAAATGTGCATTAAATTGTGCACCCGCTCGTGGGTTGGATGAGATTTAGCCCATCCCCCACAAAACTCACTTACCAACTAAGAAGGGTAAAGCAATATATGCAAAGGAAATTAGAAATAATTTTTAAAAGCTTTTACTCAACTAGAAAATTATTCTCCAAAAACCAAATGAATATGTTTTGTAGTTTTATCTTTTAGTCATTATATTTCTTACGAAGTTGCAACTTATTTGGTAGTATGGTTAATGAACTTGTTTTGTATATAACATTAGTTGCAACATTAGTTGTCATTGACTAGTTATTCTAAATCTAGATTATGTGAATATAGAGTTAATTAGAACTTTGCCAATGGCTCCCAACACCAACGATGAATCCTCGGGAATGGATTTAAACATTGGCTAGGTCCAATAGAGTACTGTTTAGATATCCTGGATTTCTGTCGACAATTTTTGATTCGGGTACCGTCAATACAAAACAGACAATATCTTTTTCTAATTCCTCCACTCCTGAATCTACAACGTCTAGAATCAGAGCCTAGATTTATTTAAAGACCTGCGAATGATAACTAAGTTGAGTACTTTGAATGCCATTGTAGGGATAAAATCCTCAATGGATTAGATTATCAGAAATCTTGCTCAGTCCAAACAAATGAACCAAAAAAGAAATCGAATGCCATGTGGCAGGCTCTGATTGGTCGGAGCAAAAAAACTGACACCAGCCCCCATGCTAACGTAGGCAAAAAAGTCTCGGTCAATTGGAGCCTGCCACGTGGCAGGTGGTTTATTTCACGGTTTAACCTTCGGGCTGTGTAACAGAGTTGTTAGATTATCTGATAACCATAACTAAGCTCTCCTCCCCCCGTGTGGGGTAGGAAGCCGGGAGAGGGGAACCAATTGGCAATCTTCGGGTAGACGGTTGTAATAAAATTGTAATCCATTTGCTTGTAAACTTAGCATTTTTGTTACTAAATCCTGGAGTGTTGGCTATAAGATCTTTGAAAGATTGCTTTAGAGCTTAATTATAATTAATTTGAACATACCATGATTCATAATTTTGAGAGGTAGCAGAACTTGCAAGGAGTCTTTTAAGAGGATGTAATAGTCTATAGATGGTTTCGGACGGAAGACCAGGGGCGGATCCATCCCTTAGGTGGTGTCACATTCCAGTCCAAAAATCCGTAGGACTATGAATACGTAAACATACCAGCCATATGTAGATGGAAACTCCAATATATGAAAACTATAAGATATACTTACGTTGTATTATGAATAATAATTCACATGTGGTATATAATGACATAAGTCATATGCAATACTAATCTCGTCAACAAAACCAAATAGAAATAAATAACCAAATATGGCAATGAACCAAGTATGAAATAGTCGAGAAGAACTAATAGTTGGGTGGAGACAAATCTACTACCAAAATAGAATATAAAAGAAAATATAATAAGTACATCATCTAATGATCAGATAGGCTCGAAGGGAAGACCTCCTCGAAAGAGAAAGAATCAGGCCCTGGTACATACTCATGCGGATAGTCCTGATCGTTTACACCTGGCAAAGGACCAGGTCCTCAGAGGGACGTAACAAGAAACATAGAAGCATGCTAATCATAAATTGAATGTAAACATATGTACTGGGTAAACTAACCAAGCTACGTGAATGCAATTGAGGATAACCTTTGCATGAATGGGCTATCTGGCTAAAAATAAGATTGACATAGACTCCTCCGAGACTAAAGGTCTACATGTACATAATCTATATAATCATATGCACAGACCGCAAAACATCCCCTGGATGCCAGAGGCCAATCTCTCTCATATAAATCCATAGTCGTCAATCCGTATTTTCCTCAGAGCGTACGGTCACAAAAAAGTATAAAGTAGCCCAAACGACTCGTGTATATCTTTTCCCACCCAATCAACTATCCAGATCGTATCCATGATACGACATGTCCAGTTCTTTACCACTAAGTCAATGAATGCACCTAGACACTAAATATGACTAGGCCGTCATACGTCCTTTATACATCGAGAGCGACCCGAATATGAGAATCCGTGCCCTCTCACTTGTATTACACATCCGTGTATATAGAAAGTACGTATCAAGGTCATGGAGATATGAAAATACCTCAAAAATATAGGGTGGTCACATAACTCTAGGTCAATATACAAAATGAATAAAATAAAGATGACACAATCCACCGTTGCACCCAAGTCTATCTTGGATGCACCATTTTTTTAGAAAATAACTAAGTAAATAAGTAACTTAAATATAAAATGATGTACAAAATATAAATAAACAGTCATCACGACAGGGTATACTTGCCTGGCAATGGTTTGGTATAGTAATGACGCAAGACAACAGGTACAAAGGATCCAGAAAATATGGGACTAGAACAAACTTTTTCGGATGTTGAAACAAACATCAGTGGCTTTTTCAGAATAAGCGAGATAGTCAAAAAATACTACCCTTTCGTCCAAATTGGACACAGGAGCAAAAAATTTATTTTTAGGTCAAAGCGAGATCCACATGTGGGCCACTTTGCACCGAAAAATATCCCAAGGATAAAGTTCTCTAAATAAAATAAATTATAGGTCAAACAAATTCTAATTGTCGATACGAACTCAACGGTATATCCAATTTTGGATTTCGGGGAGCCGAACACAAAATTGCTCGTCAAGTCGAATCGTGGGCCCGCAAAACAACGTTCTGTCGACTGGCTCAGAATCAGACGAAACTCAGGTCATAGGACAAATCAAATACTGCGAGTCCAATGTCATAAGTTTTATGGTGATCCGATCAGCGCACACAAACTAATGGAGAAGTTTCAAAAGTGGCCGATAACGGGATTTTTGACGAATACAGGTTGATTTTGGCATGCACCCACATGTCATGGTATACCATACGAGCCTTTCGGTGCAATTGGTATGCGACAAAATGGTCCGGTTTGGCAGAACATACTCCGAATCGCAAGTTTTAATTTCAAAAAATATAATTTTATCCAACTTTGGGTTGGTTTTATTCGATGAATACATCGAATTAATTAAAACTAAAAGAAGGTTTTTTAATCCTAGATATATTATTAATAAGTCCTTTTAAATAGAATTTGAAAATTGTGCATGGTTTAGAAAAATTCGTGCTCAAAGTGGGGTGTTTGAGTGCTCAAAACTGTCATAGAAAACTATTTTTTCAACTTGGCTTCGATTTTTACCTAATTTTTGGGCCTATTTATGAAAATCTATTTACTAGGTATGGAAGAGGGTCAAGTAGGCTTTAGGTAGGAATTTACGGATCATAATTGCATCGTGTGTGCAAAGAGATACGAGGGTGTGAAGTGGGGTACCTGAGAGGGGTCGCAGTCGGGAGCGCGCGTGCGGTCGGTGGTGCGGCGACGGTTTCAGCGGTCGGCGGTGACGTCCAGGAGGTCGTGGTCCTACGCTGGAGCAGGGGTAGGGTTAGGGTTTGAATTTGATGAAGAAGCTAGGGTTAGGGTTAGAGTTTAGAGCATATATATATATATATATATATATATATATATATATATATATATATATATAGAGAGAGAGAGAGAGAGAGAGAGAGAGAAGGAGGGGGTTGCGGATTTGGTCAAGTCAAATTTACATAAATTATGTGTGTGTGTGTGTGCGTGTGTTGGCGAGGTATTGCTGCTGGTGTTGTGTGTTGTGGTTTAGTTTTAGGATTAATGTTTTGGGTTAAGAATTGGGTTAGTTTAGGATTTGGGTTAAGTTTTTTTCTTTTTTTTTTCTTTTCATTTCTTTTATACTATTATATATTTAATTATATAAATGGTAAAACCCAAAAATAACTTAAATAAATTCTAGAAAATTTTAAATCTTTAATAAAAAATTTACACCCAAAATATTTTATAATTATTAAGTACAATTAAAAAATTTATAGTTAATTAATAAATGAATTCTACTCATTCTAATTATCTAAGTAATAGAAAAAAAAATCTAATAATATAAATTTAAATTTTGAATTTTTATATGGGTTAGCCCACCTCTAATCCATCCTAGTCTAGTGTAGCTCATTTCAGTTTAAATTTTTGGACCTTCCCCTGCGAGAGACTGAGACTTATTCTCCTCTTAATAGCATGTAATAGCTGCTTTGGCCTCCATGATCTTGATCATGCTCAGGCCTCTGCTTAGACCTTAGTAGTCTCCCAGCTACCTTGTCCATTTTCATTTTGTGGCTAAGAGGTACGTACTGTGAGCACCCTAATTTTTATATAGGGTTAGTTCGGTAATTAATAATTTTTATTTTTATTTTAATATTTATTCGATAATTTAATCGAACTTTGGAGACAAACCCCCATGGTTTTAAGATCTTGAGTACAATACTAGCCTTTTTCTTCCAACCAACCTAGCATGCTCGACTTAGACGAGTCAAATTAGGCTCATGCCATGACTATCCCTCACAAATTTGCAATTCCATGCATTATTTTGGTCGCACAACTTTTGTGACACAATTACGAGAAAACGATGATTAATTAACCATTTAGTCGTGGCGCACGATTTTAATACGCCACACCAACCCATTGATCCCAACTAAATTCATGCGATGAGCCTAACTGGTCCTATTAAGCACATGACCCTCAAGTTGCGTTATTTGAACACCCTGCATGCTCCCATTTAATATTAAGTAAAAAAATAGAATTAATAGATTTATTTAATTATTTTAATATCCATTAATATTTAGTAAATATATTGTTTATTTAATATAAATTGGTTGTAGATTATTTATTGGAGGAAAATAAATTTTCTAGAATTTTTACAAGTGCCTAACTACTTTTGGAAATTTTCTGTATTTAATTATTGAATAAATAAAAGAATAAAACAAAAGAAAAAGGAAAATAGAAATTTAAACCCAAATTCATTAACCTTAACCCAAACCCTACCCAAAACCTAAATCCTAATTCTACACCAACACCCCCACGTACAGAGCTTCCCCCCCCCCCTTACCTATATACACATATATATATAACATAAACCAACACAAAACCCTAACCCTAACTCTAATCCCATTCCACCCATGCTCCCACGCCTCCACCCCCCGACGACCGCCCACCGCCGCCTCCGGCCGACCGCCGCCCGTCGCGCTGCCGACCTCAGCCCCCCCCCCCCCCCCGCGTGCACAACAGCAGCAACTGTGGCCCCTACTTCTCACACAGCTCCCGCCCTCCTCGCTCGTCTGATTTGCGTCCCATCTTCGCTGATATGTTCACAACCTAATCCTCTAGGATTCCCTTTAAGTGAAACGAATTTAGGCACCGCGTTTGATCAAAAAATCGACCGAAAGTTGGCCGAAAAACTGTTCAAAAATAGTCCAGAATTTTGATCCAAATTCCCATATTCATGTCCAATTTGCCACCAACTCGTTAATTATTTTCAAAATATAATTAAAGGGAATTTTTCACAATATAACCAAGATTTTTATTGTTCTTTTAGTTTTCATTAGTTTGCTATAATGGTAAAATTATTCTTGTTCCAAAACGACCAAAATTTTATTTTTAAAACACCCAAAATCTTGCGATTCGGGGTGCGTCCCGCCAAACGAGGTAGCTTCGTTGTGTGCGAGTTGCATCGAAAGGTGCGTAACGTAAACGCATACATGTGGGCTTTCACGAAACTTGATTTGGATGTGCGTGCACACCGGAATCAACGTATATCCGCAAAAAATACCGTATCAGCCTTTTCTAACACTCGCTATAACTCCGTGTGTACTTGTCATTTTGCAACAAAACTTGAGCCATCGGATTCGCAGTGTTACGTTGGTCCTGTGACCCAAGTTTGGTTCGTTTCTGAGAACGTTGACGAAATATAGTTTCGTGGGCCCCATGATTCCACATGACGGGCGATTTCATGATCGGCTCATCAAAATCTAGTTTTGAATATTCTGTTAGGTTTGTATCATCGTTCTGACTCTTAGACATTGAGTGAAATAAATTTTGAGAACTTTATCTTCGACACGTTCTACGGTGCGAATGGACCACATGTAGACCCCGTTTTGACCCTAAACTGTCAATTTTGCCCCTGTGTCCAAATTGGACTTATGGGTAGTCAATCCTAGCTATTTTAAGTATTCTGAAAATATTGGTGATGTTTGTTTCAGCATCCGGAGGTGTACGTACAGATTTTACTTTTCCAGGAGCAATTGACGGAGTTCAGAACCCAGGCAAGTGTACATTGCCAAACCTGCAGAGATCCTGTATATTATATTACTTACTTGTATTCTTTAATTATATATACTTCTGTGATGTGCATGTTCAAACTAGGACCGTGAGACGTTTCTTAGCGTCCGAACGAGATTCGGGTGTCGACGCCGTACACGGAGTCGTGTAACGTCACTTAGAGAGTTGATTCCGCGATCCTATATTTTTACGTGCTTGCTTTACCAAGTATGCCATACCATAGGAAACTTGATACTATTTTATATGATAGAATCTTTCCTGAAATATTTATGGTGATTTTGTATAGGCTTACAGGATTCGTAACATAAGACTTTGCATATTACATGGATATTACTATGACTCGTTGTACTAGCTAGAGGTCATGGTCTTGCGTATTATGGACATAAGACGTCGTGGACACGAGACATGAGGTTACATTGGGTGGGGAGAGATACACAGGCTACAAGATGATTACATACATATATATTTATTATTGCGGTGATTTAGCCTCTGTTCCAGATCTTGGCCCATTACTTGATATTTCTGCTACCGGCTCCCCGACACAGAGCTTGTAGTGGTTTCAGCCTGAGTACTAGTGATGCTCTCATTTGCATTTTACTTAGCTGGTTACATAGCTTGCCCCAAGGATCTGTTTATATTTACTTGCTGTATTTTATTTGGCTTGAGTGTTTATTGTACCTTGCTATATCCCCTGAGGACCTGGATCCGGATTATGTCCCCAGGTATAGACGAGGAGAGCTATCTTGAGGTTTACGGGACAGGATCTACTATTGGAGACGTACAGGTTGCAGAGGACGAGGTTGTTCCGGAGGACTTCTCTTGAGCACACAGTATTCTACCATTCATTATTTATGCTTAGTGTTCTTGTATATTTTATCTTTTAGTGACATTGGATATTGTACTTTGATTTATTTTCTTTTCTATTTTGATGACGGGTTATTTTCCGTGATATTATTTATATTGATTTGGTTAGACAGATCATTTTATATTATTGTAACTGGACTTGTCTCTTGTGATTTTGTTACTATTTATGGAGGAGATTAGATATATAAACTGTGACAGGTATTGACCATTTCTATGTATTACAGATTAAGTGCACTCTAACGGGTCCATTAAATTGGGTTTGCCCATTATAGTTGTGCTGCTGGCCATTGCCACATGGCTAGTCCCTCGATATTTTGGGACTGGGGCGTGACATGGTTTTTGTGGCGTCCCACGCAGGTCTACGAATATATTGTTTTGGTTTCAACTAAGAGACCGAGAAAGATTGCAATTAGGATAAGAATAAATTTATAGGATTTCATCCATATATTGATTCGTCCTTGACCTCTATATTGAACTCGAACTTAATTTCTTGACTTGCATCTTGCTTGTTCAACTATTCGACCCTACACTGATCCCGACAGAAGAAGAGAAGGCAGAGAAATTCTTTGACGGGCTTGAGCTTGGAGTTACAGAGATTGATTGGCGCAGTTGCACCTACTTCTTATATGGACGTCCTTGCAACAGCTCAACGCATGGAGCGCATCAGTAGGAGAGAGTCCAGCCAAAAGTGGCTGCATGCACTAGCACCAGATCGAGCACAGCAGAAAGGAGCTGCAAAGTGACCACAGATGAATCTACCACAGAGAGCATTTACACCACTAGCACTAGTCCTCCCTACTTGTCGTTATTGTGGCAAGGTAGACCATCTCGCCAAGGAATGCAAACGCAAATAGGGATTATGTTTAGCATGCAGATCCAGTCAACATTCAGCTAGGGATTGCCCTGAGCGTCGAGAGAGAGCACTGATGATTCATCGACCAGCCCTACCAATACCAGCACCAGGACTCCCTACTTTTCATTATTATGGCAAGGTAGGCCATCTCGCCAAGGAATGCCGACGTAGATTGAGATTTTGCTTGATTTGTGGATCCAGCCAACATTCAGCCATAAATTACATGGAGCATCGACGAGAAACACCAATGGTTCACCGACTAGCTTTACCAGCACCGGAGTCAATCCAGCAGCCACATCGACCAGCTTATCCAGCACTAGGAGCATCACAGGCTGAGGATAGAGGATTTAGACCACCAACACTGGGAAGATATCAGCCGAGGCCACCCTTGGCACCACAGGCAGCACTCTTCCAGCAGGCCCAGCAACAGCAGAGGCACCACCACAGGGACGTGGTCAGGCTTTTGCGATGACACTGGAGGAGGCACAAACTCGAGGAGTAGCGAGTATCAGTAAGATTTAATCTTATCATAGCTAGCTATAGTAATGAATATTTCTAGTAATACTTTAGCATGTGCTTGTTAGTTCCATTCCCTAGCCTATACCTAGTATTATGTTAGCATGAACTTGTTAGTCTAGATTAGTAATATGTAAGTGGTACCCAAGTTTTTAGAAGAAGTTGTTGATCCTCGCTCTAATCAGACTCCTTTACTCTTGAGTTACTCATCTCTTATTGCCTAGAGAAAAGTTTTTATTGCTTCCCTACGTGTTCCGCTTGAACAAAACCCTCATCCTTCCTCTCAATTTTTCCTTGTTCATGGTCCTTTATCCTTTGTGTCATGCTTCAACAAATGTCATGCGACCGCATCATCTCTTCTGGAGTAAACCTTTCCTGACCGGTTATGTTTCGTTTTTCTTAATTGCGAGGACGCAATTCTTTTAAGGTGGGTATATTGTGAATACCCTGATTTTTATATAGGGTTAGTTCGGTAATTAATAATTATTTTTTTATTTTAATATTTATTTGATAATTTAATCAAACTTTGGAGACCAATCTCTATGGTTTTAAGATCTTGAGTGCAACACTAGTCTTTTACTTCCAATCAACCTAGCATGCTCGACTTACACGAGTCAAATTAGGCTCCTGCCATGACTGTCCCTAACAAATTCGCAATCCCATACCTTATTTTGGTCGCACAACTTTTGCGACATAATTATTAGAAAATGATAATTAATTAACCATTTAGTCGTGGTGTACGATTTTAACACGCCACACCAACCCATTGATCCCAACTAAATTCATGCGATAAGCCTAACTGGTCCTATTAAGCACATGACCCTCGAGTTGCGTTATTTGAACCCCCTACATGCTCCCATTTAATATTAAGTAAAAAATAGAATTTATAGATTTATTAAATTATTTTAATATCCGTTAATATTTAGTAAATATATTATTTAGTTAATATAAATTGGTTGTAGATTATTTATTGGAGAAAATATAAATTTTCTAGAATTTTTACAAGTGCCTAACTATTTTTGGGAATTTTTTATATTTAATTATTGAATAAATAAAAGATAAAACAAAAGAAAAAGGGAAATAGAAATTTAAACTCAAACCCATTAACCTTAACCCAAACCCTACCCCAAACCCAAATCCTAATTCTAAACCAACACCCCCACATATAGAGCTCCCTCCCCTTTACCTATATACACCTATATATATAACATAAACCAACACAAAACCCTAACCCTAACTCTAATCCCATACCACCCACGCCCCCACCCGCCGGCGACCGCCCACCGTCGATCGCCGCCTCCGGCCGACCGCCGCACCGCCGTTTGCCGGCCCCCTGCACGTACAACAGCAGCAACTACGGCCCCTACTTTGCGCACAGCTCCCGCCCTCCTCGCTTGTCCTATTCGTGTTTTGTCTTCCCTGGTATGTTCAAAACATAACCCTCTAGGATTCTCTTCAAGTGAAATTAATTTAGGCACCACGATTTGATCGAACAATCGACCTAAAGTTGGCCGAAAAACTGTTCGAAAATAATCCAGAATTTTGATCCAAACTTTCATGTTCATATCCAATTTGCCACCAACTCGTTAATTATTTTCAAATTATAATTGAAGGAACTTCTTCACAATATAACCAAGATTTTTAATATTCTTTTAGTTTTAATTAGTTTGCTATAATGTTAAAATTATTCTTATTCCAAAACGAACAAAAACTTATTTTTAAAATACCCAAAATCTCGCGATACGGGGTGTGTCCGGCCAAACGAGAAAAATTCTTCATGTACGAGTTGTATCAAAAGGAGCGTAACGTAAATGCGAATGTGTAGGATTTCGCAGAACTTGATTTGGATGTGCGTGCACACCGAAATCAACGCATATCCGCCGAAATATACCGTATCGGCCTTTTTTGACACTCATTGTAACTTCGTGTGTACTTATTGTTTTGTAACAAAACTTGCGCCATCGTATTCGCAGCGTTATGTTGGTCCAGTGAACCAAGTTTGGTTTGATTCTGAGAACGTTGAGGAAACGTCGTTTCGTGGGCCCCACAGTTCCATATGACGGGCGATTTCATGATCTGCTCATCGGAATCCAGTTATAAATTTTCTGTTGGGTTTGTATCATCGTTTTGGACTCATAGACACTGAGTGGGATGAATTTATAGAACTTTGTCTTTGGCATATTCTACGGTACGAAGTGGGCCACATGTGGACCCCGCTTTGACCCAAAACTGTCAATTTTGCCCTTGTGTCCAAATTGGACTTATGGGTAGTCAATTCTAACTATTTCAAGTATTCTGAGGACATTGGTGATGTTCGTTTCAGCATCTGGAGGTGTACGTGCAGATTCTACTTTTTCAGGAGCAGTTGATGGAGTTCAGAACCCAGGCAAGTGTACCTTGCCAAACCTGCAGAGATCTTATATATTATATTACTTGCTTGTGTTCTTTTATTATATATACTTTTGTGATGTGCCTGTTCAACCTAGGACCGTGAGACGTTGCTTAGCGTCCGAACGAGATTCGGGTGTCGACGTCGTACGCAGAGTCGTGCAACGTCACTTAGAGAGTTGATTCCGCGATCCTATATTTTTACGTGCATGCTTTACCAAGTATGCCATACCGTAGGGCACTTGATACTATATTTTTACGTGCTTGCTATACTATATATATATATTTTTTCTAGCCTAGATTAATAACTAGGAATATATCTATATACCTGGATAGCTATCTAGAGGGGTAGTTAGAGGGGTATTGGAGAGTATCCCAATACCTTGAGATATCAAGGTATCTCACCAAGGTATTGAGTTTCGAGCGGGATTTTGAGCAATAGCCTAGGAATAGTATTGGAGTGATTTTTATATGCTTATGTGTATATATTTACGCGTGTTAGCATAGGTTTTAGCAGGTTTAGGCGGGGTGCGTGGCCTAGGGCGAGGTATCGGATACCGAGGGTATCCCGGTATCTCGAGGAGGCGAGTTTGAGAGTTTACTAGCTTAATGAGCTCAGTTTGATCTAGAATTTCAGGGGCACCCTAGTTTGACCTAGCTTTGACCATAATTGTCCACGTTGACCGTAAAAGTCAACATTTGACCTAGTTTTGACCTCGAGATGACTTTTTGGACCCCGGGTTGACTTTTTGACCCGAATTTCACCGGTTTGACCCGTTCGACCTAGAATAACCCTAGAAGCCTATTTTTAATTATTTTATATCAGTTTAAATCTATAGAACCCTGTTTAATTCTGCTTTTTGTAATAGGTTCTTGCGACACCGGTCCGGATCTCGATCCTCATAAGTTGCTCAGGACATCAGGCGAGTACCTACCTCTGATTGTTTCCATTTCATGATAGCGTTTATATCACCTGTTCTAGAACTGTGATACTTGATTCTGACACATTATTACACAAGCTGGTACTAGTGGATCCCGTCATGAGATGCTATCCCCCTTACCGTGTTCAGCGGGTACTCTATCACGTGTATTTCATCATGTGCTTCGGGTATTAATTCTCATGTGCTATCATGTGCTTCTTGTGCTCTCGCCTTCGTGTGCGCGAGCTATTATCATGTACGTAGCGTGCCATAGTTGGATCCAAGAGTATTAGTGGGGGAGGAGAGTAGGAGTTGGTTATGTGATCAAAGCCAAACAATATTCATGTGTATGTCGGTTATGCAACTCACGCATAACGGAGTTATCGTAGTATTTTTTATGTGCAACCTAAGCCGATCACGTAACAAACTTGTGCTCAAGGTACTTAGCTAGTATTCATGTTTTCTCACATCCAGTTACTTCTCTACTTGTGTAAACTCCCAGATTTTTGCAAGAATTTTAAATTGGGATTTTTTACAATTTTCTGGGATTTTTTGTAATTAAAATCAGGGTTTTAAATTATTAAATAATTTTTAATTGATAATAAATAATATTAAAATATTATGGAAATAATATTTTTGGGTGTGAAATGAAAAACTGGACTTAGGGCAATTTTTCTGGAATTTATTGGGCCCCAGACCTATTTTAAAACACCTAAATCTATTTATTATTTATTTATTTATTTATTAATTGTTTAATTATTATTATTATTATTTTCCTAAACTAAAGCCCGGCCCATTCCCCCAGCCCAGCCCGGCCCACGGGCCCAGCCCGCTCACCCTACCGGGTCGGGTTTGCCCGCCACCCGACCCGCCCGCAACCCGTCTCCCCTCTCTCCCTCTTCCCCGCAAACTCCGCCGGCGCCCGCTTCCAGCGCCGCTCCGCCCGGCCGCCCGCCCGCCTCGCTCGCCCACAACTCGCCTCCGCCTTCTCCGCCACTCCTCCGCCTCTCTCGGCCCCCAGCCACCTCCCCAGCTCTTTTAAATCTCCCCCTCCCCCATTCTCTTCTCCGGCCACCCCCTCGACGAGCCCCACTCCGTCGTCGCCCGCTGCGCCCTCCGTCGACCACCACCGCAGTGCCGTCAGCCTCTCCCCCGGCCTCCTCCTTCCTCCCCTCCTCTCCACCGTCGACCTCCGCCCCGACAGCACCCAGCAACAGCAGCAGCGGCCGCAGCAGCGCCTCCGGCCGCCCTGCGCCACCTCAGCCGCCTCGACGTGCACCGACGACAGCAGCCCCGGTCCCCTCCGCCTCCGCCCGGCCGCAGAGCCGCCGTCCCCTCGCCGGAATCCCAAGCCCTAACCCTAACCCTAACCCTAATTTTCCTGTATCCGACACGTGTCAGACACGATTCAACCCCGGGTTTTTCAGTCCCGTTCAGGTGCGTGTATCTTCTTGCTCGTACCTCGGATTTCGATTCCGTAAATTGCGTTGTGAAGCCTGTATGACCCTCTCGGTGCTCGGACAAACCGCTCGGGGCATCGTGTCCTGTGGTGATCGCACACCGCGATCCAAAAACAGGAAAAAACATCGATCCGATTCACCCCGGAACTGGGTACGCCCTGCCAAACGGGACGATTTGGTCGCGCGCGGTCTTCACAGATACGTGCGCAGCGTTGATACGGACGTGTAGAATTTCGCGGAAGCCGATTCGGGTGTGCGTGCACACCGGGATCAACGCGTATCCGCGGACACCGCCCCGTATCCGCCTTTTCTATTTCATGCCCTAACTTCCTGTACACACGTCGGATCGAAACGAAACTTGCGCCATCGGACTCATAGCGATACGCTGGTCCTGTGACCCAAGTTTGGTTCGATTCTGAAAACGTTGACGAAATCGCGTGTCGTGGGCCCCACAAGCCCCACTCGACGGGCGATTTTGTGATCGGCTCATCGAAATCCAATTTCGGAAGTTCTGTTGGGTTCGTATCATCGTTCCTGACCTGTTGACACTAAGTTTGGTGAAATTGGAGACCTTTGACCCTGACACATTTTTTGGTGCAAAGCGGGCCACATGCGGACCCCGTTTTGACCCGAAATTACTTTTTTGCCCTTGTCTCCAAATTGGACTCAAGGACAGGCGTTTCTAGCTATTTGATATCTTCTAAGCATGATGGTAATATTTATTTCAGCATCTGGACACATTTCTGAAAATTTCTCCGAGACACAACTGTAATTGGATCCAAACATCAGGCAAGTACCTGCACTTCAAGTTTAATCTTTATATTGTGATAATTAATTCCTTGCTCTACTAGTACCCTTGGTTGTTACACGTAGTGTTAGAATACTGGATTTCATGTCTTGAATATTGTATTTCATGTCTTGCTTTTCGTGTCGGGTGAGAGAATACTAGGAGGCATGTAGTTTACCCTTCCCCCTGTCGTGACTGCTAGCTGTTGGTACGCGACTGTACCATCAGCCTGATACTCGATTATTCCTGTCTGATAGCCGTCTATGACGGCCTGATTAGCCTTATAACCCCCTACATGCCAACTATGTATTCTAAATACACAAGTTCACACACAATAGTTTCTTGTCTTGTTGCAGTTCCTGTTGTCTTGTTACAGTTACGTTTCTTGTCTCACTATATTCCTGTTTTGCTCATGTCCCTGGTTTATAGCAATTAATCCTGTTTTACTTATAGTCCTGATTTATAGCATTTAATTCTCAGTTAATTGTTACTACTTATTATGCATATTCTGATCATGATACTTAGTCAGTCTTTTCACTACTTGTCATAAATATTTAGTTTAATCTTGTTGTGCATTATGTACTTTGCTCCTTTCCTGACTGGATCCGTTGTTTTAGGCGATGATGAGAACTTTGCCCCCACCTTTTATGGCCCCTATGAGATAGCAGGTGATACTTTTGAGAAGCCGGTTCCTACTCAGGAGATACTTTGAGGAGTAGTAGTCAGATATCTAGTATATTTTCTTTCAGCACAGCAATCGGGTTTATCCCCGATTTATCTTCTGGATTCTGTATTAAACCATGGATTTGTATATCACATTTTGTTTATAAAATCTTCGCATTCCTATTTCCTGTCATTTTCCTTGTCTATTTACTTTATTGTGGATGAGATAGATTCTAAATTACCTGTGAATATGACCTAGACAGCGTACTACCGCCGACACTGCGGCGTAGGCTGGACGTACCCACGTACTCGTGCTCGAATATCCAGGTGCGGGTCGTGACACGTTTTTGTGGTGGCCCATGCAGGTCAACGACTAAATTGTTCGGTTTCCACTTAGGGACCGAACAGGCCTGCAATAAGATAGGATAAGTTTTAGGATCTCATCCACTTGCTTGAATCGTTCTCGACATCTATCTCGGATTTGAATTAATTCCTTGACTTGCATCCTGCCTTGATTCTTGTGCGCCTCTTATCATTTATTTTGGATGCAGAGTAAAGGATCTATCAGCAAGCGACGAGATTCCTACAAGATCACCGCGAGGTGCTCTACCAGCACTCGAACCGAGACCACCTTGGTACCACAAGCAGCACTCTCCCAGCTAGCCCAGCAACAGTGGAGGGCACCACCACAAGGACGCGGACAAGCTTCCGCGATGACCGTGGAGAACGCGCAGACTCTTGGAGTAGCTAATACGCGTAAATGATTTGTAGATACCTTTTCTAGTATTGTTTAGCTCGTGCTTATGGGTTCGCGACCTCAGCCCCAACCTAGTAATTTTTGAACTTGCTAATAACCTGGTATGCTTTTATATTTGATAACTGTAGAGATTGTAGAATCTTTTGTTATTGTGCTTATTGTAGGTTGTTTTGTGAACTTAAATAATTTGTACCTCCTTTCATCATCATCTAGCGCACTTAATTTTGCTGTACTCGATTTATGCTGCTAGTATAGCCTAGTTTTGCAAGCTTATCCTTTTATCAAGCTTGTTCATGACATATGTATTATTGGGTCGACACACTAATACAATTGTCTATTCAGAATCAGTGTATTACGGTCTGATCAGCCTTAGTGCATTTTGATTCGCCCTTCGCACTACTTTACGTAGATTGAGATATACAGTTGACTAGTATACCTGCCCTAGACATGTCTGAGCATAACCGTATTAATACGAGCATGTGAATAGGAATTACCAAGATAGGATTCAATCCACAACTACTTGACAAGTCCCATTTAAAATCTTTAAACGTCTTGATCCCGATACTTCTGTTCTATCACCTCACCCTTGAACTCTTTATTATTGATCTTCGCCTTCCCTTATTTCGGAAAGACGAAATCTCGTGCTTGGTATAAGTTTGAAAAATGGAGAATACTTGATATGTCCCATAGGCCGATCACATACTTGAGGATTATTCTTTCGAAATTAAGGACATATCATATGTGATATGATCGGTATTGAAATTTCGAGGATTGAATGACATGAGTAAACATATTAAGGAATATTTTCTTAAGGTATATAGCCTTATGCGATGGATGGGTAAAAATCTAAGTTGGGTAGCAGTGCATTGTCAACTCGAGAGAAATTTCTTTTAGATTGTGACCGAGTAAGGTTAGATTGGAAGAGGCTCAAGCCATTCTAATTTTTGAAAAATTAGAGGAGTGACTAAGATGATTAATGAATTGATATCGAGGACCCAATAGTTGTATCTTAGGTACATGATAATAAAAGTAAAATCGTCAATTTGAATTTAGAGGATATAATTCAGACTTGAACATTGGTGGACTACACTTAAATTATTTTCAATTTGATGTTTAAGAATTAAAATTTGATGGTTGGACTACCTAGTTGGATTATTGAGGAGGTGAATGGAATTTAAAAAGGTTGAAGCATACAATTGTGAATGGGAATACTATTGGACTCGAATCACTTCTAGAGGAAATTATGATAGTTAGACTCGTGAGGCAAATTATAAGCGTATGCAAATCTCGAAGATGTTATATGGACTTAATTTAAAATTGCCTGTGGATAATTTGAGAAAGTAAGAAGTGATAACCATAGGTTGAATTTTGATTGAACAGTAGTCATCTTAACCTCGATAATGAGACAATATTAGGATTTTAATTGTCACAAGGAGATTGCGATCGACTTGCTTTATATACATGAGGGGTTAACATATTATGGCTTAATTTTAAATTTTGAGGATGAAATTTTTATAAGTTGGGTAGATTGTAAACCCCCAGATTTTTGCAAGAATTTTAAATTGGGATTTTTCACAATTTTTTAGAATTTTTTAGGATTTTCTGTAATTAAAATCAGGGTTTTAAATTATTAAATGATTTTTAATTGATAATAAATAATATTAAAATATTATGGAAATAATATTTTTGGGTGTGAAATGAAAAACTGGACTTAGGGCAATTTTTCTGGAATTTATTGGGCCCCGGACCTATTTTAAAACACCTAAATCTATTTATTAATTATTTATTTATTTATTAATTGTTTATTTATTTATTTTTTTTTATTTTCCTAAACTAAAGCCCGGCCCATTCCCCCAGCCCAGCCCGGCCCACGGGCCCAGCCCGCTCACCCTACCGGGTCGGGTCGGGTCTGCCCGCCACCCGACCCGCCCGCAACCAGTCTCCCCTCTCTCCCTCTTCCCCGCAAACTCTGGCGGCGCCCGCTTCCAGCGCCGATCTGCCCTGCCGGCCGCCCGCCTCGCTTGCCCACAACTCGCCTCCGCCTTCTCCGCCACTCCTCCGCCTCTTTCGGCCCCCAGCCACCTCCCCAGCTCCTTTAAATCTCCCCCTCCCCCGTTCTCTTCTCCGGCCACCCCCTCGACGAGCCCCACTCCGCCGCCGCCCGCTGCGCCCTTCGTCGACCACCACCGCAGCGCCGTCAGCCTCTCCCCCGGCCTCCTCCTTCCTTCCCTCCTCTCCACCGTCGACCTCCGCCCCGACAGCACCCAGCAACAGCAACAGCGGCCGCAGCAGCGCCTCCGGCCGCCCTGCGCCACCTCAGCCGCCTCGCCGTGCACCGACGACAGGAGCCCCGGTCCCCTCCGCCTCCGCCCGGCCGCAGAGCTGCCGTCCCCTCGCCGGAATCCCAAGCCCTAACCCTAACCCTAACCCTAATTTTCCTGTATCCGACACGTGTCGGACACGTGTCGGACATGATTCAACCCCGGGTTTTTCAGTCCCGTTCAGGTGTGTGTATCTTCTTGCTCGTAGCTCGGATTTCGATTCCGTAAATTGCGTTGTGAAGCCTGTATGACCCTCTCGGTGCCCGGATAAACCGCTCGGGGCATCGCGTCCTGTGGTGATCGCACACCGCGATCCAAAAACAGGAAAAAATATCGACCCGATTCACCCCGGAACTGGGTACGCCCCACCAAACGGGACGACTTGGTCGCGCGTGGTCTTCACAGATACGTGCGCAGCATTGATAAGGACGTGTAGGATTTCACGGAAGTCGATTCGGGTGTGCGTGCACACCGGGATCAACGCGTATCCGCGGACACCGCCCTGTATCTGCCTTTTTTATTTTATGCCCTAACTTCCTGTACACACGTCGGATCGAAACGAAACTTGCGCCATCGGACTCGTAGCGATACCCTGGTCCTGTGACCCAAGTTTGGTTCGATTCTGAGAACGTTGACGAAATCGCGTGTCGTGGACCCCACAGGCCCTACTCGACGAGCGATTTTGTGATCGGCTCATCAGAATCCAATTCCGGAAGTTCCGTTGGGTTCGTATCATCGTTCCTGACCTATTGACACTAAGTTTGGTAAAATTGGAGACCTTTGACCCTGACACATTTTTCGGTGCAAAGCGGGCCACATGCGGACCCCGTTTTGACCCGAAATTGCCGTTTTTGCCCTTGTCTCCAAATTGGACTCAAGGACAGACGTTTCTAGCTATTTGATATCTTCTGAGCATGATGGTAATATTTATTTCAGCATCTGGACACATTTCTAGAAATTTCCCCGAGACACAACTGTAATTGGATCCAAACATCAGGCAAGTAACTGCACTTCAAGTTTAATCTTTATATTGTGATAATTAATTCCTTGCTCTACTAGTACCCTTGGTTGTTACACGTAGTGTTAGAATACTGGATTTCATGTCTTGAATATTGTATTTCATGTCTTGCTTTTCGTGTCGGGTGGGAGAATACTAGGAGGCATGTAGTTTACCCTTCCCCCTGTCGTGACTGCTAGCTGTTGGTACGCGACTGTACCATCAGCCTGATACTCGTTTATTCCTGTCTGATAGCCGTCTATGACGGCCTGATTAGCCTTATAACCCCCTACATGCCAACTATGTATTCTAAATACACAAGTTTACACACAATAGTTTCTTGTCTTGTTGCAGTTCCTGTTGTCTTGTTACAGTTACGTTTCTTGTCTCACTATATTCCTGTTTTGCTCATGTCCCTGGTTTATAGCAATTAATCCTGTTTTACTTATAGTCCTGATTTATAGCATTTAATTCTCAGTTAATTGTTACTACTTATTATGCATATTCTGATCATGATACTTAGTCAGTCTTTTCACTACTTGTCATAAATATTTAGTTTAATCTTGTTGTGCATTGTGTACTTTGCTCCTTTCCTGACTGGATTCGTTGTTTTAGGCGATGATGAGAACTTTGCCCCCACCTTTTATGGCCCCTATGAGATAGCAGGTGATACTTTTGAGAAGCCGGTTCCTACTCAGGAGATACTTTGAGGAGTAGTAGTCAGATATCTAGTATATTTTCTTTCAGCACAGCAATCGGGTTTGTCCTCGATTTATCTTCTGGATTTTGTATTAAACCATGGATTTGTATATCACATTTTGTTTATGAAATGTTAGCATTCCTATTTCCTGTCATTTTTTTTGTCTATTTACTTTACTGTGGATGAGATAGATTCTAAATTACCTGTGAATATGACCTAGACAGCGTACTACCGCCGACACTGCGGCGTAGGCTGGACGTACCCACGTACTCGTGCCCGAATATCCGGGTGCGGGTCGTGACAACTTGTATTGTTCTCCAGTTTACCTTGTAGCTACTTATTCTGCTCCAGCATATATTTATTTTTTGTGCATCTTGTATACTTTTCTATTGCTCGTCATATACACCTTACCATGTATTTGGAGTTGCTTTCAGAGTTATGTACTTCGCTCCAGTCCTGACTGGGCATATTTTTTCTAGAGGATCCTGAGGATTTCTGCCCGACGTTCTACGGGCCGGGTGTTGACGAGGGTTGTGACCCCGAGACTGAGGAGGAGTGCGCCGAGGAGACGCCTATAGCGCCCTAGTTAGCTAGGTGGGTTTCCTGGGTTGTTCCCAGTGGTTTATTTTGGATGATTGTACTTATTCTTTTGATGTTGTGAGATGTTGTAGATATTATGGCCTTGGACTGTATTTGGATATTGTCTTGCTCTTTGGTTTTGGTTTTCTTGTGCTATCATATCGTGCTTTTACTCTTCCCCTAGTTATTGTGATTGAGAGCTTATATATATTGCGTGGTTGCCCTCCTTTTGGAGAGGATTATTCATATATATATTGCGTGGTTGCCCTCCTTTTGGAGAGGATATTGTCAGATTTTTGTGAGATATATAGATTTGTTTGACCAAGAACGAACCTTACAGCGTTCTACCGTCGATTCTGCGATGTAGGCTGGACGTACCCACGGCTCATGCCTGATTTTTCGGGTGCGGGTCGTGACACACTTGATTACAATCTAAAGAATTCCTCTTAAGTGAACATTACGGTCTCTACCCAACTTAGAATTTATCCATCTATCATCTAAGGCTATACATCTAAGAAAGCAATGCCCCAAATTATGTTATTGAATCCTCAAAGTTTTTAACACCAAACATATCATCTATGATATGCCCTTAATCATTTATAAAAGACAGTCACCAAACAATGTGACTGGCCTGCGGGGTATATCTAGTACTATCTATATATCAAACTTATACCAAGCAAGATGTTTTGTCTTTTCGAAATAAGGGGAGACAAAGATCAATAATAAAGAGTTCAAGGGGGAGGTAATAGACTAGAAGTATCGGGATCAAGGCGTTTAAAGAATTTAAATGGGATTTGTCAAGACAGTTGTGGATTAAAATCATAATTTGGTAATTATTATTCATATGCTCGCATCGGTACAGTTATGTAGCAGATACGATATGCTCAGACATATCTAGAGGGCAAGTACATTCGTCTACTAATCACTATATATCTCAATCCACGTACGGTAGTTATGCGAAGGGGCGAACCAAGCGCACTATGGTTGATCAGACCATGGTACACTGATTCTGAAATATATTAGTGTGTTAACCCACTAATACATATATCATGATCAAGCTCGATAGAAGAGTAAGCTTGCAAAACTAGGCTATATTAGCAGCATAAGTCAAGGTAGTACAACAAATATAAATACGCTAGATGATGATGAAAGGAGGTACAAATTAATTCAAGTTCACAAAGACAAAACAAAATAAGCAATAATAATAAAAGACTTTACAATCTCTATAGTTATCATACAACCTCCTTGTCTAAGTTGCTAGTCGACCAAGTATGACATGGACCTCTAAATTCTATCGTCTGAATAAACATTGTCATCTTATGCTAGCATACAATTAATGTCATTCAGTTACACTTCAATAATAGGTCAAAAGACTATGTGATACTAGGGTGTGAGGTATACTACCTAACTTATAACAATTGAACTACTATTGTAATTGTCTTAAGGATACCATAGAAGCTCCTGTTAAGGTCTACGAAAGGGGTCTTAGTACTTATTAGGGTATCCTCCTATATTACTTAGGTCATGGTCGTCTTAAGTCTTAGTCGTAGTGCTTATAGAACAAGTGTCACTAGTAAGAATAGAAGAGTTACTAGCCGTTAAGGGGAAAGGGATCTAACTGGTATCGAGGTGGGGGTACAAATTACGTGGTCTACAACTAGGGGTAATCATCACAATCTAATTGAACAACTCAACTATCAGGTTCTAACTATAAGGTACATAATTCAAAATTCAAGATTATAACTATAACTATAGCAAACTATATATCCTATTGCAGAATACAATCACTTGGTCTATAATTAGAGGTGTCAAGTGGCACGAGTTGAAGGATGAAGAAAAAAAGAAGATAATTTGTTCGTCGCACAATTAGCGAACGTTAAGGCCGCAGAGGAACAATATATGAAATTTTAAAATATGGGCTCTAGATAGCATCATGGTTTTCTAAAGGGGAGTGGGGTGCTAGTTGCTATGTTCGAGGCATGATGAAGAGGAAAAAATATTGATTATATTCCTCTAGTCTTCCTGAGGTGCTGTCTACTAATAATAAGACAATGATCTAAGTTTGTAGTTCTCCAATACTATCTAACTATGAAGGTTAGGTTCAGTCCAAATTTTAAATTTTGGTTTTCTATTGGTTCCTCCATACTAGGGTCAACCATTATGGTAAACTTCTAACTAACTCTAGTAGTGTCTATACTGCTCTCAAGTCTTCATAATACATCAGGGGGTAATGGTAAACCACCTCTAGATATAAGGAATTCTAGGGTTCACTAGATATTCTAAACTTAGTGGTGTGTCTATATTCTCGTTGTATTCTTAATAGGTGTGCTACCCTAATTATCATCCTAATAACATGGGTTCCTATATTCAAGTAGAAGGCTATACTCAAAGAACTATTAAGGAAGGCACAGGAATCAAGCAGGATGCAATTGTTCAAATAGAACAGATAGGAGGAAGATGAATCATAGTCAATTATAGATAAGATCCTATACTCTAGTCCTATTTGTAGGCTTGCTCGGTACAGTAACGTAACCGAGATAATATTCTCGTAGACCTGCATGGGCCACCACAAAAACCATGTCACGCCCCAGTCCCAAAATATCGAGAGACTAGACACTTGGCAATGGCCAGCAACACACACTGATGGACAAATCCAATTTAATGGATCCATCAGGGCGTACTTAAGCTGTAAAATAAGGTCTACTACAACATGCCATAACTAATCTCATCCACAGAAGATAAATATGATCAACAACAATAAGAAATGTAAATCAATAACCAGTCTCAACAAAGTAAACCGAGGAATAGCCCGATATAAATCTGATACAATGGTTCAACAGACCAAAACATAAATGTCTGAATAAAGTAGATACTGAGTATGGAACACAGATACTCAGGAAAAGTCTTCAGCTAACATCTCATCCTCAAAAAGTGGTACAGCTCATGTATCAACTCCTGCTCCTGCTGCTGTCCCGTATACCTCAGGATAGATCTCGTCTGCAAATCCTGGGGACATAATCCGGATCCAGGTCCTCAGGGGACATAGCAAGGTACAAAATAACTCATGCCAAAATAAATGCAGTGCAGCAATAAAGGAAACATCAGGGTAAACTATATAACCAACTAAGTGATATGCAAGTGAGAGTTTTAGTCATACTCGGGCTGAGACTACTACAGGATCTGTGTCGGGGAAACCCATAGCAGTATTCTCTCGAAGGGCCAATACGGTACCAAAGCTCTGTGAGTCTAAGGCACTTCAATTAAAGTATTATATATATATATAATCAGTTTTTTGTATGGTAAATCTTTCCCCACCCAATGTAATCACACGTCTCATATCCATGACACGCAAGATCAAAACTAATGCAGCAAGTCATATAATGTCTATGAATATAATGTCTATGTCATAAAACCTGTATCCTATACAGAATCACCTTGAATATTTCAGAAAGATTCTGTCTCATGAATAGTGTCAAGTGTCCTGGGTTATGATGTACTTGATAAGACAAGTACGAGAAAGTATAGGGTCTCAGTATCCATGTCTAGATGACGTTACACAACTCCGCGTACGGTGTTGGCACTCGACTATTAATCGGACGCTAAGTAAGTCATACGGTCCTAGGTTAAACATGTACAACAATATATAAATCAAGGAAATATGTAACAAGAACTGCAATGTTGGCAAGGTACACTTGCCTGTGGTTCTGGCTCCAACTGTAGCTCTGATCTCAGTGGGATTTGTAGGTACTACTCCGGTTGCGAAATAAACTTTTGCAAAATCTCCCACATCCGTATCAACGGCATACACCTTTTGGTGAAGACCACACGCGACCAAGTCGTCCCGTTTGGCGGGGCGCACCCAGTTTCGGGGGAAAATTGGGTATTAATTTTTCTGTTTTTGGATCGCGGTTCACGATCGCCACAGGATGCGACACACCGAGCGGGTTGCACGGGCATCGAGCGGGCATCGAGAGGGTTACACAGCCTACGCGTCACAACTGACGGAACGGAAAACAGGGCAATAAGGAGAGAGAAAACGCTACCTGAACAGGGCTCCGTGGAACAGGGTTTCTTCGTGTCCGCGAGGAGATGCGACACGACCCTGTGCTGTGTTCGGTCTAGGGTATAGGGTTTCGAGTGCTACTGTGGGAGACTCGCCGGAGGAAGGCGGCTCAGGGCGGGGTGTTTAGCCGGAGGCGGAGGGGGTCGGTGCTCAGGCGACCGACGCTCGGGTGCTGGGGAGAGGCGAGGTCGTCGAGGTCGGGCAGCGGGTCATCAAGGGAAGAGGGTGATGGTGGTGGTGCTGGGTTGGGCAGGGCACGGCGAGGCGGAGATGGTGAGGTTAGGGCGGCGAGCTAGGGGGCTCGAGGTGGGCTGGGAGGGCCTGGGAGATCGACGGTGGTGGTGCTGGGAGGTCGTCGAGAGATGGCGTAGAGGGAATTAGGGTTCTGTTCAGGCGGTGGTCGACGGGGAATTTCTGGAGGAGGAAGGGGACAAGGGAGGAGGAGTTAGGGTTCAGGGCTAGGGCGGCCGGAGAGGGGTGCTGCTCGATCGGGGACGGCGAGGGGATTAGGGTTTCGGCCGACGGAGGAAAATATATATAGGGGCGGCTGGAACAGTAATCTGGGTCGGATTCCGACTAGGGTTTCGATCAGGTCGGGTCGGCGGGTCGGGTTCAATACGAATCCGGCCCGATCCGCTAATGTTTAAGTGTGGGTTCGGGTAGGCGGGTTTCGGGTCTACGGGTTAGACCCGGATCCGACCCGCAGGGTTGGGTTTGGTTCAGTTGAACCGGGTCCGGTTCGGGTTGGTTTGGTTCAATTGAACCGAGTTTATTTCAGGGTTTATTTTGGTTTAAATATAAATTAGTTTTTAGGGCTTTAAAAATGTTTTCGGGGTCCAATAAATTCTCGGAAAATTATCCTATATCTAGTTTTTCATTTTACACCCAAAAATATTATTTTCATAATATTTTAATATTAATGAACATTATTTAAAAATCATTAATTACGAAATCCTTAGTTTAAATCCCCAAAAATTACAGAAAATTATAAAAAAATCTAAATTAAAAATTTTAAAAAATCAGGGGGTTTACAATCTACCCAACTTAAAATAATTTTGTCCTCAAAATTAAACTAGGGTAGGGTCTCTCTATCAAATCTCACTTGATTACAATCTAAAGAATTTCTCTCAAGTGAACATTGCGGTCTCTACCCAACTTAGAATTTATCCATCTATCATCTAAGGCTATACATCTAAGAAAGCTATGCCCCAAATTATGTTATTAAATCCTCAAAGTTTTTAACACCAAACATATCATCTATGATATGCCCTTAATCAAAGACAGTCACCAAACAATGCGACTGGCCTACGGGGTATATCTAGTACTATCTATATATCAAACTTATACCAAGCAAGATGTTTCGTCTTTCCTAAATTAGGGGAGACGAAGATCAATAATAAAGAGTTCAAGGGGGAGGTAATAGACTAGAAGTATCGGGATCAAGGCGTTTAAAGAATTCAAATGGGATTTGTCAAGACAATTGTGAATTGAAATCATAATTTGGTAATTCCTATTCATATGCTCACATCGGTACAGTTATGTAGCAGATACGATATGCTCAGACATATCTAGAGGGCAAGTACATTCGTCTACCAATCCAACCTCGCTGTCCCCCGTCTAGGATAAGTTGTGAAGTAGACGAGCTGAGCCTGACTTGATAGGACAAATGGTTCGTAGCCTTGATATCTACGCTTGTAGTTTATATCCACAAGACCATGCTTGTCAATTTTCCAACCTTGATTTTGAATTGGATCGAACCATTCATACTTGAATAGCACGATCTTAGTAGATTTTGTGCCATAATTATATGTCAACTCCATAATATCTCGTAAGATGCCAAAGAAATCATTGTCTAGATCAACGTCTTTGTAGTTCGAAGATTTGATACACAAACAACTATTTTTCAGGGAATCAAGATCCAGAAAGCTGTCTCTGATCGGAGCATTTGTTGACTTGAACCTAAACTCATTCACACAGTAACGTGGCCATATTTTGACGACAGTAATTGGTCCATTCGCTAGAGTTCTAATAGATTCAGTCTCGGATGTTATTAGACGATCGACCTAAATACCAAAGTAGCGATAGTAAATTATTTATTATGCAAGTTGTCATGACCCGTACCCGGTGTAGGGATGCAAGTCAGTAACAACGCCCAGCCTACGCCGTAGTATCGACGGTAGAACGTTGTCTTGGTCAACTATACTATCTAATTATCTCATAATAATGCATAAACCTCCAATAATATCTCAACTCCAAGAAGTGTGTAATCAACTTAGTTCAACACAATACTCAATCATATTTCTATGGCACGAGAAGATATCACAGAAGTCTAACATAACTATGCAGTTAAAAATATAACAACAACAAATAAAAATAATATCCAAATCTCAAATATATGCCGGAAATAAATTCGGTACCAAAATGCTAAAGAGAACTAACTATGCTAACTAGTGAATCCGGCTAAATCTTCCGGCAGTCACTCCAGAACTAGTGGGTCCAAGTCTGTACCGTCTATAGGATGAGGTCCGTAGTATGTCAGACACCAATCTCCCGGATCCTCTGAAAAATATTTTTCAGTTAGGTATGGAGCGAAGTACAACCCAATAGCAGTTCCAATTAATTGATAAAAACTATAAAACAGTAAAGTAGAGGATACTATCTATGATGGGAATATAACTGATGATCAAGAACAACGAAAGAATAGGCAATACTAGCAATAGAAATATAAATCAATGCGTACAAGAATGAAGGAATGAAACTATAATGTCAGAATAGAACAAGGTAATCAATGAACTAAAATAATAGAATCTACAATAACTATGTATTTTGAGATACTAACTAAATATGTGATCGGCCTGGGAGATTCAATGATTACACTAAGGAGCTAACTAAACCATACGCGAATTGCATGGTTAGTTAGTAGCCAATGATTACACTACTAGCTGATAGTTTCTTGATCACATATTTAATTGGTATTTCTTTCGCCCTGACTAATACGATGGATCGAATCATGAGACGTTACTAGCCAATTTATCCAATATTTAATATATAATATTCAATGTTATCCAATACCAATAAGGACAGTGTCCGATACCATCTCCATAATCAAGGTAACATCCCATGAATGATGATTTAATAACAATACCAATCCGTGTACCATCGTGTCAAGAATCATAAGTAACATTTCTAAATACTTGAATTATAGTGGTAATCAAATAATAAAAACTATCAGAGAATGTACTCACATGTGGTCCAGAGCAAATGATGAAAAACGGTGTCTGAACTGGTGTCATAGACCTATATATGGAATATTGCATTAATACAAGGTTTTGGGAATGAAAAAAATTAAACTAGTCAACTTCTAGGTAGTAAAGTTATTTCTAAGTCAAAATAGTCAAACTAGGTAAATTTTATGCTAAACTAGTCAAACTTGGTCAAACTAGCTATTTTTATGTTGTATGAGTCTATCTCAATGATATTGGGTTCATACACTATGAATCTAGGCCAAATAAGCTAGATCTAAGATACTAAGGAAATAATAGGATACCGTATCCTAAGATATGCAAGTTTTTAATACAAAATAGTAATTTATATGTATACACAAGGCAATACATATAGTACTTTAGTTAACTAATGCAAATAGGATACCATGGCTTTTAACCAAAGCGTATCATACTACCTACACACCCCTCCCGATACTCAAATCCAATACCTTGAGCATCCCTCAATATCTTGAGTACCAACCCGATACCTTAATATTTATCTTGGTATCTCAAGGTAATTGTCAAATACTCATTTGTAGCTAACACTCAACTTAAATATATATGCTAATCAATTAGCTACTAAATATAACATACTAATACAATACAATACTTCTAATATATATAGTTTAGAATCTAACTAATACCTTATCATACATATAGCTACTTACTAATACCTTACCATACATAGATATATGTATAGTTACCAACTATAACCCACAACTAACTAACTATTATATTAACTATGCATATACTACTAACCCAACTAGCTAACTTATAACTTGTTAGCCCTCCCCGATACACGCAGTTGCTCCCTTGAGATTGTATTTGTTGCTGCTGTCACTATTGCTGCTGCTGTTGTCGCTAATGCTACTGTTGATGTTGCTGTTGCTAATGCTGCTGCTGTCGCTATTTCTGCTGCTGCTGCTGCTGCTGTTGCTAATGCTGTTGCTGCTGCTGTTGTTAATGTTGCTGTTGTCGCTATTTCTGCTGCTGTTGTTAATGTTGCTGTTGTCGCTATTTCTGCTGCTGCTGTAGATAATGTTGTTGCTGCTGTTGCTAATGCTGCTGCTGCTGTCATTATTTCTACTGCTGCTGCTGTCGTTAATGCTGCTGTTGTTGTTATAGCTGTTGTCGCTAATTCGTGTCGATCCCCCCTTTTCTCCACACACACACACACGCAAGCACACTCATAAATACATAAACTCTCACTAGTATCTCTCTCTCTATATATATATATATATCTATATACACTTATACGTACATATATATTCACTCATAACTACACACATCCATACACAAACACTTATAGGTATATGCACAAGTAGTTATATACATATATAGATACATCTATACATATACATCAATATATCTCAATATATACATATCAATATATATTTACATATAAACATAACACCCTCGCTCACTCACACACACACGCACAACTAGACACTCAACACACACACATAACCAACTTATATAGATACATATTGATACCTATATATATCCAACTATAAATACACTCACATTTACATACATACATAGATATACAACATAACCATAGAGATACCCATATATATATACCTCATACTTACCTATATATATATATATATATATATATATATATATATATATAATCAATAAGCATAAACATATAACTAATAAACTATGATGCACATACACCCTCTTATTCTCATGACCCCCAACACCTCCAATTTCAACATAGACATCTCCCTATATATATATACGAAGATTCAAACACATAACTACGTGTCCGTGTCAAAATATGACATGCACAAAGTCCCGTATCGGAGAAAAATCCCCCAAAATTAACATATCACCAAATTGTTGGGATACGACCTACACGTACCCAATTATAGACATGACACTAGCCCCAAATATACAAACACATGCCAAGTTGATCTATAGGACCAATTGACAAACACAACAAGTGTCAATCTCGAAATTCCCCCAAAATTAACATAAAAAGTACCATAACTTTCTCAATAGGCCTCATATGAACTCAATTCCAAATCCTATGGGTAGCCTATGCATATGGGTTAATTTCTTATGGTTAATTCTCATATTTAGAACCTAAATTAAGGAAGAAAACTAAATTGTACCGATTGGAAGATGGATTCCCAATGAAACCTCCAAAATTGATAAAATTGGCTTTGAACTTGTAGATTCTTGCTCCTCTTTGTAGATCCTTGCTTCCTCCTTCTAGATCCTTGCTCTACTAGTCTCTAGGAAGGAATTGGGAAAAAATTTGGTAGGGATTTGATGGAATTTGATGGAATTTGATTGAGAAAAATTCTAGATCTAGATTTGGAATGAAAAATAAAGAGAGAGAAAGTTTTTATCCCCTTTATATAGGCCTTATTTGCCCCCTCCCTCAAGCTACTATGTAAAGTCTAAAATATCCCTTGGGACTCTCATGAAAAAATTAATTAAGGAGGAAAGGTTCTAATCTAATGGGTTTAACTTAATTAATTCATCCTCCTAATAAATGGGCTTACTATTTGGCTCAAATCTAACTAGAATTAAATATTGGTCCATGGATCTATTCTAAACTAGTTAGGTCCACTACACAAGTTAAAAATAAATCTAATATGCTAACAATAAATAATAATACAATAAATAAATATTTAATATGTACAATATTTAATTAATTATAAAATGACCAAAATATCATTTTCTCGAAAATGTGGTAGTGACAAGTCTACCCTCCTTAAAATAATTTTGTCCTCAAAATTTAAGGGTGATCGTACTCCTTCTAGGTCAAACCCCCAGCAATCATAGTCTAATAAGGTCTTATCTAAAATCACACAAAAAATAACATGAATGGTCATGGTCTCCGTCTGTCTTATTATTGTTGTCTCCGTCAGGGTATTCTATTAGCTATACTAACTATATAACACAAGCATCCAAAAGGTACTAAAGAAATAGTCAATCTAAATAGATGGAAGGAACAGAAAGAAAGAACAGAACTCGCTAACCCATCACCTATAGTATCGGTCTCTTCGACCGTCATCACAAATGCTTCGTCTTGTTGAGGTAGCTCCCTCTGCGGGTGATGAGCAATCTGCGGTGCTATAGGTGGCTTAACACCACCTCTCTGCCCTTGATCTGCACCCTGGCCTAGACGTTGAAGGGTCCAGAGATAATCCTTCACCATATGCTCCATTGATCCACAATGTAAGCATGCTCCAAGTCTCTTCTGGCACATCTCCCAAGTGTGTCCAGTCTTCTTACAATATATGCATTGAGGAGCCTGTTAGACCTGTCTCTGAGGCTGCTGTGGTATCTGCTGTACTGGAGCTTGTACTGGAGCAACAATTATTTCATGCATCTAATATTGTTGCTTATAAGCTTTGAACTGTCCTGGAAACTGTTATTGCTGGAACCGCGGCCTCTTTGCTGGTCTCACACTGCTACTAGCACCCCCAAACATATCATGGTCCCTCTTCGGCTTGAAGTTCCACTCCCACTCGATCTTGCGTGCCTTTGAAAGTATCTCAGAATCTTTACTTCCCAATTCAGACCCTCACAAAAACGGATAGCCCGAACTTCTGCTCCCTCACCAAGTACTCCGTAAATCAGCTCAGCCTCCCGAACTCTGCGGCATACTCCTCTACGGACATGCTCCATTGTGTAAGGCTCTCAAACTATCTTCCTAACTCCAATTTGTCCGTCTGAGCAAAGAACTTCTTCTTAAAGAGATCCTTGAACACCTCCCAAGACTGCCCCGCATTAGTAAGAAGTGGCGCATTCCTGAACCAAGTATGGGCAACGTCGAATATTTGAAGTCCTACCGCCTCAACCTTCAGATCATCCGTAAGACGGGACCCCTCATGAGACGCTCGATATCTTCAAGCCAATCGTCAGCATAGACTATACCCTTTGTCCCCTTGAATACTCGAGGCTCAAGCTTCTTGAAATTTTAAATGTTACCTGGCTCGAGCTGAACATCCTGTGGCTGTGGAGGAGCCTCTCTCTGAACTGCTGTAATAGCTACCTGATGGGCATTTTCCATACTCTGTCGTATCATATCTGACTGCCTATATTGGGCCTCTATCTGTGCCCTCTGTAACTCCATCATCTCTCTAAATAGTGTAACCATCAACGCGACATCTCCTGAAAATGGAGGTGGTGGAAGTCCCTCCGAAGCAACTGGGGTAGTCCTCGGAATAGGTGGAGAAGAACCTCCGAAGGCAACCGAGACTCCTACATGAACTGATGTTGTAGGAGGTACAAACCCTACTGCTTGAGTGAAAGATTGAGAGGTGGCAGACCTCACAGAAACTGCTCACGATCGATGAGATCTAGTCCTCGGCGGCATCCTGAAGATAAATTAAAATAAAAGAGATCAATTCGACACGAGATAAGATATCATCAAGGAAGGACAAAAATATTCAAAGTATTCAGAAAGAATACAAAGTAGCGATTCAATTCAGATTGGAATTCCTAGTTGTGATTGAGTATCCCACTCTCATCCTAGTATCATATATCCTGTATCCTATCGCAGGCTCGCAGTAGTACAACTAAGTCGTCGCACTACCACGATATCACACTATTGCGAAGCCTGACCTTCATAGGCCACTACTAAAAAGGTACCACGACTCGCACCGGGTATAGGGATGTAAGTCGGGAACAACGCCTAGCCTACGCCGCAGTATCGGCGGTAGAACGCTGTCTTGGTCAACTATACTATCTAATTATCTCATAATAATGCATAAACCTCCAATAATATCTCAACTCCAAGAAGAGTGTAATAAACTTAGTTCAACACAATACTCAATCACATTTCTATGGCACGAGAAGATATCACAGAAGTCTAACATAACTATGTAGTTAAAAATATAACAACAACAAATAGAAATAATATCCAAATCTCAAATATATGCCAAAAATAAATTCGGTACCAAAATGCTAAAGAGAAACTACTATGCAAACTAGTAAATCCGGCTAAATCTCTGGGCAGTCACTCCAGAACTAGTGGGTCCAAGTCTGCACCGTCTATAGGCTGAGGTCTGTAGTATGTCAGACACCAATCTCCTGGATCCTCTAAAAAATATTTTCTAGTCAGGAATGGAGCGAATTATAATCCAATAGCAGTTCCAATTAATTGACAAAAACTATAAAATAGTAAAGTAGAGGATGCTATCTACGATGAGAATATAACTGATGATCAAGAACAATGAAAGAATAGGCAATACTAGCAATAGAAATATAAATCAATGCGTAGAAGAATGAAGGAATGAAACTATAATGTTAGAATAGAACAAGGTAATCAATGAACTAAAATAATAGAATCTACAATAACTATGTGTTTTGAGATACTAACTAAATATGTGATCGGCTTGGGAGATTCAATAATTACACTAAGAAGCTAACTCAACTATACGTGAATTGAATGGTTAGTTAGTAGCCAATGATTACAATACCAGTCGATAGTTTCTTGATCACATATTTAATTGATATTTCTCCCGCCCCGACTGATACGATGGATCGAATCATGACACGTTACTAGCCAATTTATCTAATGTTTAATCTATAATATTCAATGTTATCTAATACCAACAAGGACAATATCCGATACCATCTCCAAAATCAAGGTAACATCCCATGACTGACGATCCAATAATAATACCATTCCGTGTACCATTGTGTCAAGAATCATAAGTAACATTTCTAAATACTTGAATTATAGTGGTAATCAAATAATAAAAACTATCAGAGAATGTACTCGCTTGTGGTCCAGAGCAAAAGATACAAAACGATATCCGAACTGGTATCACCGACCTATATATGGAATATTGCATTAATACAAGATTTTGGGAATGAGAAAAATTAAACTAGTCAACTTCTAGATCGTAAAGCCATTTCTAAGTTAAAATAGTCAAACTAGGTCAACTCTATGCCAAACTAGTCAAACTAGCTATTTCTAGGTTGCATGAGTCTATCTCAATGATATTGGATTCATACACTATGAATCTAGGCCAAACAAGCTAGATCAAAGATACTAAGAAAATAATAGGATACCGTATCCTAAGATACGCAAGTTTTTAATACAAAATAGTAATTTAAATATATACACAAGGCAATACATATAGTACTTTACTTAACTAATGCAAATAGGATACCATGGCTTTTAACCAAAACGTATCACACTACCTACACACCCCTCCCGATACTCAAACCCAATACCTTGAGCATCCCTTAATACCTTGAGTACCAACCCGATACCTTAACATTTACCTTGGTATCTCAAGGTAATTGTCAAATACTCATTTGTAGCTAACACTCAACTTAAATATATATATGCTAATCAATTAGCTACTAAATATAATATACTAATACAATACAATACTTTTAATATATATATTTTAGAATCTAACTAATACCTTATCATACATATAGCTACTTACTAATACCTTACCATACATAGATATATATATAGTTACCAACTATAACCCACAACTAACTAACTATTACACTAACTATGCATATACTACTAACCAAACTAGCTAACTTATAACTTGTTAGCGCTCCCCGATACACGTTGCTGCTCTCTTGAGCTTATATTTGCTGCTGCTGTCGCTAATGTTGCTGCTGCTATTGCTAATGCTGCGGTTGTCGCTATTTCTGCTGCTGCTGTCGCTAATGCTGCTGTTGTTGCTAATGTTGTTGCTGCTGCTGTTGCTAATGCTGCTGCCATCGCTATTTCTGCTGATGCTGTTGTCGCTAATTATGCTGCTGCAGTTGTTGTTGCTAATGCAGCTGCTTCTATCGTTATTTCTGCTACTGATGCTGTCGTTAATACTACTGCTGCTGCTGCTATTGCTATAGCTGATGTGGCTAATTCGTGTCGAGCCCCCCTTCTCTCCACACACACGCGCAAGCACACTTATAAATACTCTCTCTAGCATCTCCATATATATATATATATATATATATATATATATATATATATATATATATATATATATACGTACATTTGTATTCACTCACAACTACACACAAACACCTATAGGTATATACACAAGTAGTTATATACTTATATAGATACATCTATATGTATACATCAATATATCTCAATATGTACATATCAATATATATTTACATATAAACATAACACCTCACTCACACACACACAACTAGACACTCAATACACACTCATAACCAACTTATATAGATACATATGGATACCTATACATATCCAACTATATATACAGTCACCTATACATACATACATAGATATACAACATAACTATAGAGATACCCATATATATATATATATATATATATATATATATATATATATATATATATATATATATAAAATCAATAAGCATATACATATAACTAATATACTATGATGCACATACACCCTCTGATTCTCATGACCCCCAACACCTCCAATTTCAACATAGACATCTCCCTAAATAAATAAATAAATATATATATATATATATATATATATATATATATATATATATATATATATATATATATATATATATATATATATATATATATATATATATATCATACAACATACACATGTATAGATATATTATCACATACATATATATATTCAACATACAAATACATATAGATACACATATGCACTTATAGATATATCAATACATATATACATATGGATATAATTATATATATATATATATATATATATATATATATATATATATATAAATACTAAGGCATATAGCTATATGTATACTTAGCTATAAATACTCACTTATACAATATGATATAAATTTACACTCATATACATGTATATCATATAATATATCATATATATACATAAGTCATATTGAATTAAAGAGCAATGAAATAAACACGTAGAGTGCACCGTACCCGTATCACACTAGATCTATGATACGCTTGCGACACGAGTCCACCACACAACCAAACGTACCCCGAAGGACACAAGCAAGTCTAATACATTATTTATGAATAATACGAAGAGTCAAACACATAACTACGTGTCCGTGTCAAAATATAACATGCACAAAGTTTCGTATCGGAGGAAAAACTCCCTATTGGGAGATGGATTCCCAATAAAACCTCCGAAATTGGTGAAATTGGCTTTCAACTTGTAGATCCTTGCTCCTCTTTGTAGAACCTTGCTTCCTCCTTCTAGATCCTTGCTTTACTAGTCTCCAATGGTGATTTAGAAAGGAATTAGGGAGAAAATTGGTAGGAATTTGATAGAATTTGGTTGAGAAAAATTCTATATCTAGATTTGGAATAAAAAATGAAGAGAGAAAAAGTTTTTATCCCCTTTATATAGGCCTCACTTGCCCCCTCCCTCAAGCTACTATGTAAAGTCTAAAATATCCCTTGGGGCCTCTCATGAAGAAATTAATTAAGGAGGAAAGGTTCTAGTCTAATGGGTTTAACTTAATTAATTCATCCTCCTAATGAATGTGCTTACTATTGGGCTCAATTCTAACTAGAATTAAATGTTGGTCCATGGATCTATTCTAGACTAGTTAGGTCCACTACACAAGTCCAAAATAAATCTAACATGCTAACAATAAATAATAATACAATAAATAAATATTTAACATGCACAATATTTAATTAATTATGAAATGACCAAAATACTCTTTCCTAGAAAATGTGGTAATGACACAAGTGCATACAGAAAAAGTAATTACCAAGCTCCTTACATATGCGCTCAACCAAGAAGGAAAATGGCGTCTCATTTCTTGTTCTACTTCTTCGTCTGTTATGTAGGGTCTAACCGACCTCAGCTTATCATTATATGTGCTGAAAAATAACAAAGCAACCGCTGATTAGTAGCATAATAGTACCTTATACTATTACATTGAGATGACGTAAACGTGGACGTATTAATTACTTACCCCTCTAGCTTCTCCACTTTATTCTCGTCGCAATTGAGTCGTTGATGGTCCACATAAGTGCTGCCCTCATCTGAAAGTTCTGCTTTCTGGAAATATCGTACGTATTGGCACCTACTTCCCACAACTAATTCAACTCATCTATCAAAGGTTTTAAATATACATCGATATTCCTCTTCGGATTCTTCGGACCCGGGATAATAACGATTAGGAACATATATGGAGTCTTCATGCACATCCAAGACGGGTAGATTGTACGGAGTGACGATCATAGGCCAACACGAATACTGGGATCCCGAAAGTCTGAATGGGATAAAACCATCGGAGGAGAGCCCTAATCTGACATTACGCGGATCCGAAGCAAAATCTGGATACTCTCGATCAATGTGCTTTCATGCTTCTCCATCGGATGGATGATCCAATACTCCTTCGATCTGTTTCTACCTGTGCCAACACATATTTTATTCAGTCTCATTCATCATAAACAACCTCTGTAATCGCGGCGTCAAAGACAAGTAGTGCATCGAATCGGTAGGCTTCTTTACACCGACATACTTTCCTCTTCCAGTGACCTTGTAGCGATCAGCACCACAGAATCTGCACGCATCTTCATCCTTGTCATCTTTGTAGTACAACATGCACCCGTTGCGACATGCATCGATTTTTTTGTATCACATCTATAGTGATCTCACCATCCTCTTACATCGGTAGAAGTCTTTAGGCAACTTTGCACCCTCTGGTAAGATCTCTATAATTAAATCTATCAGTCAGTTATAGCATTCTTGTGACATATTAAAATCGGACTTGATGCTCAATAATCTTGTAACCACCTCGAACGGTGAATGATCTTCACAACCAGGATATAATGGAGTCCTTGCATTCTCCAGCAACTTCATGAACTTCTCATCATCGGTATTTAATGCCTCCTCAGCTGCATCATGATTGTCCAGATCGAAACTAGGCTCCGCCATATCAAAAACCATGTTTACCCACCCGTCATTGTAAGCAGTGTGGTCATGGACATCTATATATGGCTCCACATAAGGCTCCGACTCCGATGCTAAAGACACAAGTTCTCCGTGAGCGGTCCACTGATAGTAATTTGGCGTAAAACCCTTCGAGTACAAATATTATGTGACTTCCACTTCTGGATAATATTTTAAGTTGTGACATCTCATACACGGACACTTAATTTTGGTACCGTCCATGTACTGAGAAAATGCCTTGGCGAATTGCAGGAACTGTTGTACACCCTCAATGAATTTATCCCGTACACCGCACATGTCATCAGGATGACGGTTGTACATCCACGAACGATGACGCAGATAGTAATTCATATCCATTTCTAGATACTTCTACAAAAATGAATAGACATCGTTCAAGTATATACTCATCATTAAATACAATACATGCACTGATACTCCTAGTCCTAGCATATATACTCATCATTAAATATAGTATGATTCTCTGGAGGAAGGTAAGAACTGCTCTAACTTGATACACAATGCCCTTGAATGTTTTATCAACCTCGTCCCTTTACATTTGGTGTTTGTACTGATAATACCTGCTATTTGAAGTCCTATACACCAAATCAGAGAAGGCTCCTTAAGTCAAGAAACTGCCACCATAGATGCATATGTTGTGGAGCTGGGTTTCGATAAGGTAGAGGACCCTCAAGAGACGATCCTTGCATTGGTGATTAGGGAGGATCCATTGTAAGTATCGGCCTATAAATCAAATTACTACGAAGACTTAAGTCATTTTTGTTGTCAAATTTTAATATGAATCCTTCTAAACCTAATTTTTACAAAACTTAAGTCATTAAACAAATTGGCCCAAATGTAACTATCCAAGTTGATTGTTAATTAATTCAAGTTGTAAACTTTAACAAGAATTTAAGAGTTCAAAACCTAACTAACCGATCCGCAAAAAAGAATCGGATGAACCTTTAACTCAATCTAAATAAATAAAATGTAAGTTAGGGTTAGGGTGTTAAGGACGAATATCTTGACCATGAAAAATTTATCAATCTACTTGGGCTGAAGCCAGGGTCGACCAATATTAGGGGGGGCAAGCTTGATGATTGTCCTAGACCCCCCAAACAGGCAAGGCCCCAAAACATGGTCCAAAGTTACTTACAAGACAATCCTTCCAATGGGAAGGCCCAAACATGTACTAAAACTACTTAAGTAGAACTTCGTAGTAATGTATCGTCTCTTGAGGATCAGGTTAAGGTTAGGGTTTATACCCTCTGTGACAGTCTGTGTCGTATCTATGTCAGTGCGCGTGTGTGTCATGTCAGTGTCATGTCGTATGCATCTGTAAGAGAGATCGGGTTAGGGTTAGGGTTAGGTTTACAACCTATGTGATAGTCTGTGTCAGTGTGTGTGTGTCATATTTGTGTCAGTGTCATGTGCATCTGTGATATATATATATATATATATATATATATATATATATATAGAGAGAGAGAGAGAGAGAGAGAGAGAACGGGTTAGGGTTAGTGTCATGTCGTGTCTGTCACGTGTGTGTGTCATGTCTATATTAGTGTTATGCCGTGTCCTGTGAGAGAGAGAGAGAGAGAGAGATAGGTTTACCTAGAGGAGGAGGAGGAAGAGGAGGAGGGGGACGCCGGAGTAGGCCGCTGTGGAGGACGTCGGAGGGTGCAGTTCGTCTGAGGGGGGGAGAGGGGAAAGTTTTTGAAAATTTGGGGGAAGATTTTGACAGAAGGGGGGAATCGAAACCTATATTAAACTTTTAGTGACGTTTAGCGACGTCAACTTATGACGTCACTAATAAAAATATTTTGCGACGTTATAGACGTCACTAAAAACGTCGCTAAATATCGAAAAATACTAACTCGCTAAATACGTCGCTAAACGACGCTAAATCATAAAACTCAGCGACGTTTAGCGACCTTAAATAAGCTTATAGCGACCATTCTTTTAAAAAACTGAATTACAGTCGCTAAACGTCGCTATATGTCGCCAAACAACGACTTATAGCGACGTTTACTTTTGGAGTCGCTGAAATCTTTAATATTAGCGACGTTTTACTTTGACGTCGCTAAAAATATCGTTATTTTATCATATTTTGGTAGTGCACCAATGTAATATACTTCAACCTCACAACATTATCTTAAAAGATATTTTACTAACTACTACTTACTAGCACTATCAAATGCACTGTTGAACCCATACATTACACAATTTTATTTCTCCCATGTTCATTAATAATGTAAAATGTCTAAATTGTGACAAGAAAATACTATCTATGAGTACAATAACATGAACATATAACAACTGAAATATTGACATAAAATTACACCTGTAGAATTCCTTAATTACATGAAAATTTTAAAAATATAATTTTCCACAAAAAGAAAGAAGTATATCATATAACTTATATATTTGTTCAGAAACATGAATATTAGTAGCACAAGAAAACTATGGAGCACAAAATGGTCCATCAGACACAAAGTTCACCATACAAGCAAACTTAGCGAAACCCATAGAAGCCAGAACCATTAGACAGTGGAGCAGTACAAGTCCCCATGTAGATGGACTAAACCTAAGCAACCATCCATGAATTATGTACTACTTCCAATTAACTACGAATTTTTACCAATTATGCACATTTTTATCAAGCCCTTGGCTACCTCAGTATGCAACATGCTTATGGAGTGATGCTAAATTAAGTTGGGTTCGCAGTATCGATAAAAAAGTATTTACAATTTTGTATTCGGATAGTTTATAAAATATTTAGTATTTTTCAAATTAAGAAATTAGTTAAGAAATTTTGTACTGTATTTTTAATGTGGAACATAACATCTATTTTAACAATATGGATACATATATTTATATTTGTTATCAATTATATTCTTTGTTTCCAACTATCTTACCAGATGGCACCCATGACCCGAGCACGTGCACGTCGCTTGAGAGAGGCACCTTCTACTGTTAAGGAGGAAGTGATACCTCATACCGTTAAGGAGGAAGTGAATGTTAAGGAGGAAGAGGCACCTCCTAGTGTTAAGGAGGAAGTGATACCTCCTACCGTTTAGGAGGAAGTGAATGTTAAAGAGGAAGAGATACCTCCTACTGTTAAATTGGAAGCGATTGTTAAGGAGGAAGTGTCAACTTCTACTATTAAGGAGGAAGTGGTGCCTCCTACTGTTAGGCAGGCACCAGCTCAGAGGGGGAATTCCAGTCACCTAACACCTATAGCGGAGATTGATCATCTAGACATTGTTTATGCGAAGTATTTGAGGGACTGGTTTCTGTCCCAACGTATTGGATATCCTCAAGATTGAGAAATTGGATAAGACTTATGGTGTAACTATGATACTTTTATTGTGGTTATTGTGTGACTGTGATACTTTTATATTATGCTTTTTGTGTGACCATGGTACTTTTATTTTGTGTTTATTGTGTGACTGTGATATTTCAATAATTTTGTGATATTTCGTACCCAAAAAAATTCAACGGAGGGTTGCTCCGGGTCTGTCTATTTTTATGAACTATTATAAGTCTGTGTATTTATTTTATTCAATATTAAATGTATGTTAATTTACCGGTATTAAGTGTTCCATTGAAGGGATTGGCGAACCAAAAAAATTCAACGGAGGGTTGCTCCGGGTCTATTTATATAAATTGGGAATTCATAAACTGCAGGAAGATTGGTTTGGAAACCATTTTACATTCTTTTTTTTCACTAAAAATTTAGCGACATTTAGCAACGTTTATATACGTCGTTGAATATGTCGCTAAATACGTCGCTGAATGTCGTTAAATTGCTGATATGACAGTATTTGCCAGGTCAATAAAATATCACTAAATGTGTTGTAAAACGTCACTAAACAGAAAAATTTAGCGACGTTTAGCGACACAAAAGACGTCGCTAAATTAGCGACGTTGAGTCGCTAAACGTCGCTAATAAGAAAAATATTAGCGACGCAAATACGTCGCTAGAAAATGTCGCTATAGCGACGTTTTGCGATATTTTTCCTGTCAGCGACTAGCTTAAATGCGACTTCATTAAAATGTCGCTAATTATGTCGCTAATTTTTTTAGCGACGTTTTTAGGCCATTTAGCGACGTTTCCAGGCGTCGCTAATTTGAATTATTCTGGTAGTGTACGCCAGCGTATAACGAGGACAAGGTCGACAGTAGCGTACCCTGCTACCCGCAGGTTCGACAACACCCACAGGGGGGCGTCGACGTACCCTGCTTTCCACAGGTTCGACAAACCCACTGAGGGGACGTCGACAACGGAGAAGAGGGACGGTGGTGGAGAAGAAGAAAAGAGAGGAATTTTTTTTTTTAATGTGGAGAAAGATATTCAGAATTTTGGCTTTGATACCATGTAGAAATACTTTATTTATTTATTTTTCAAAGAGGGGGTACATATATATAGGAGGAGGCTAGCCTCCTCCTTACTTTCTATCCAATGTGGGACTAAATAAATCCACATAACTCAACAGAGAATATAGAAACTTTATGTCAAATTTTTTTATTTTCTTACTTCTTAAACTAATCTGCAAAAAAAAAAAAAAAAAAATTGGTTGGCCCAAGTCAGTGATCTCTGCTTAAAACTGCCAAAATTTTGGCAATCTTAACTATGCATGATAGTCTTAACTATACACAAGGACGGCCAAAATTTTAACACTTTTCTATCGTCCCAAACGTGACTGTACATGTTCCGAAAGTTCGAACCTGCATTAAAAAAGTTTGAAAAAATATGTATTACATATGAAATCTAAGAATCTGAAAAATAAAAAAAAAACTAGATTAGATCAAAACTAGAATCTAAACAAACAAACAAACAAACAAAAATATCTAATTTATCTTATTATTTATTTAAAGAAAAAAACACAACAACAGCAACAAAGTCTTTATTCTAAATTTCTGGACGATACTAGTGTCCTCGTATCGTACAAACTAAAACCTAAAATTCATCATTTCCTAATTTTATAGACTAGTTCCGCCACTGATTACAGCACCTAGGCTGCCACCTTTATGATTTATCTGACGACTAAGCTAGCTGTTGAGATGGTTCATCTACAGTTGATCAACTTTCTGGAGCTCGAGTTAGGAGTTTGTTTTCAATTGATGAGGGTTCAACAACAGTGATCTCAGAATGCTTGCTCTGACTTGGACAATCCATCCACCGGGGATGAAGCAGAACTCAAGTCAGATTAGTCGTCATATTGTACGCTGTCTCCACTACGTACAAGCTGATCATATTGTTGTGGATAGATGTGGACCACAGGATTGTGAAGAAACCAAGCGTTACTACTATTTCCAAAACCACAGGATTCTGAAGAAACAACCATTAATAATACAATGTGGCCGATAGTGCGAGAAAAACGAAAAAATAACTATCTAGCTGCAAAGTATAAATTTATCCCGAACAATAATACTAGAGCATATGATTGCATGGAGATTTTAGCATGATTGCATGCATAAATTTCTATTTTAATCAAGTTTACAAGATTAAAATTGCAATATAAACTATTTGAAAACAAAAACCAACAACCAAATTAAACAACTAGAGAAGCTACAAGAAAATAATCAATAACTTGTATGAATCTGGAGAAACAAAACCATAACTGTACTAGCTCTTCAAACAAAGACAAACAATGCATGCAGTTATTAATGTGGCTTCTAATTAATTCTTCTTCTTCTTGGTTAGAACGAAGCACAGCTGCTTCCTCTGATCTTCTGATCCCAGCTCCCTGAAGGCCCAGAGCTCTACTTCGTCTCCGGCTCGCAACTCACTTATGATCAGGAACTTTGTCCATTCGGAGCCGTTGATGATGGTGCCGCAACTCGAATTCCAGTGACCTAGACTCAACAAGAACCTCCACCCGCCTCTATTGTACATCTTCACCTCCAGTCGACCTGCAATACCATCGCTCTTCTTCTTCGCGGCCACCTCCTCCTCCTTGTTGCCACCGGCGCCGTTAGATGTACTGCTTTCTTCAACTTGATCTTCTACCATCATCACGACCTCCTTCTCCTTCCTAATAATATTGTTGTTGTTGATGCCAACATCATGTACTACTTTATAAGACGTACTTGCTTCTCCTTCTTCTACCACCATCACCTTCTTTCCCTTTGTATCTATAGAGGGGGCCGTACTTCCTCCTCCTCCTCCTCCTACCACCATCACCTTCTTGCCCTTCGGGTTAATCTCGATGTTGTCATCATGTACTAATTTTGCCTATTAGTCAGAAATTAATTTTAGTTAGATCGATAAAAATTAAATATGAATACCTACAATACATGACTTAATTAATTAATTAGAGTTTAAGATCAATGAGGAAGACGATACATATGTATGGTGAGTGAAAAGAGATCCTGATATGTACTTAGGATGTTATGTACAAATAGTCTAACTCATCATAATTTCTATTTCATATTAATATACGTATGTACCTTCTTAGCCGACTTTCTTGAAACATGATACTCTGTGAGGTTGCTGGCTCTCTTCTCGTCGTCGTCGAGCATCTTACAGATAACCGTATTTACGGCAGTGTTAACGACGCGGAGACGGTTCTGCTGTTTGTCGACGTCGGACGCTGATAGTTTCTTTTCCATCACGAAGCATAGTTGGCCACCGTTGTGCTTCCGCACCAAATCTTGAATCCATTGTGGTAGTTCTCTCTGTGGTACCGTCGCCACCGCAGGCCATGGCTGAAATTTTTCACCTCTTTCCTCCTCCCTCTCTCTCTTTCTCTCCATGGGTGACTCTCTCTCTCTCTGTCTCTCTCTCTCTCTCTCTCTCTGTGTGGTGAAAACAATGAGGGGGTATATATATATATATATATATACCAATTCCAATGTTAAACGGTTTATGCTCAAAATTTTATCATTCATTCGGATTCATTCAGTCGAATTCATATATAATATCTTCCTTATCTGGCTAATTTGTTGCATTTTAGGATTGTTTCCTAATTAGTTTCATTTTAGGATTCTACATACGTATAGAATATATTCCTACACCATAATGAGAACCTGCAGGGATGGGATTTGATAAATAAGGAACCGCTGGGATACGATTTGATAAAATTTGGCAAAATTCCCAATCCTAATGAGAACCTCTAGTATAGGAACGTTGACTTCAATATTCTAAGGATATGTTAGTTTTGTTTATAGAAATTCTTTTTATGTCCAATATTTTAAAGTACTTAGAAAAAAAATACATGCGGCTCCTCCTGCGCATGCATGCTTCCTCTCGTTGCATATATACTTCTTCAATGACCAATATTAATGCATGTACTGATCAAGAAAATATATATTATATGTGTTTGAAGAAAATATATATATTATTACTGTTCGATCACGTAGAATGAATATTCCTTTCATTGAAAAGAAGGATTTTATATATATAGAAATGTTGACTTCAATATTCTAAGGATATGTTAGTTTTCTTTATAGGTATTCCTTTATGTCCAATATTTTAAAGAAAATATATAATATTAAAAAGTATTTTATAAGTTTTGTTTATCTGTAAGGAATATATAAGAAATTACTATTCAATAACTACCTACAGATTAAAGTTGACAAGTTCTCCACGGAATCTTAAAATAATCCATAGTTAAATGGAAATTAGAATTCTAGTAATTGTACAAAAATATTTTCTTAATACAAATTATCGATAACTATTGTACAAAATATTTCCAGAATCTAATAATAAAATTTCAACTTATGCAAAAGTAGACAAGTTATAGATAACTGCACAAAATATTTAATTTTTACGAATTGGACGGTAGTTAATTATAATTTTTAACTTCCTTCCTTCCTTTCCTATATATATAATGATAAAATCAATCATCTCAATAATCTTCATATTACCATGGAGCCCAAATTAAGCAGCAAATGTTATAGATAATTGTACAAATTAGTGTTGAATTTGTAGGTCCTACGACATGCATTATCATTTCTCATTTAAGAACATTAATTCTAACAGCCATAGGTAAACACGTATATCATCAACAAAACCACAATTAATTAGAATAAGTCTTCAAAGATTTTTTTTTCCCACAGATTTTAAACACACATGTTAAATATAGAAACCAAATTCAGCAACCAGAGAATTAAGCTACAAGAAAATAATCAAATTAATAACTCGTTGAATCCGGAGAAATAAAACCATAATTGCAATTTTCAAACTATCAAAGACGAACAATGCATTGCATTCAGTCATTATATAATATGGTGCAAACAGCAGAATCGTCTCCGCGTCGTTAACACTGCCGTAAATACGGTTATCTGTAAGATGCTCGACGACGACGAGAAGAGAGCCAACAATGCATTGCATTAAGTCATTATATAATATGGTGACAAACCAAAATTGCATTCTTCAAACTAACAAAGACGAACAATGCATTGCATTCTTCAACCTAATACGTGCGGTTTCAAATATAGTTTGTTTAAAAAAAAAAAAAAGAACTCGGAAAAAAAAGAATGAAATGGCACCTAAAACGTGCGGTTCCAAAAAAAAAAATTTAATAAATAAATAAATAAATAAATAAATAAATATATATATATATATATATATATATATATATATATATATATATATATATATATATAAAGAAAAGAAAAGAAAAGAAGACGTATAAAAAAAAATTTAAATCGGAAGCCGCACGTACTATGTGCGTTTTCAAATTTTTTAAATTCAAAAATTTTAAAAAATGTACATCATTTTAGAATTTTTTGCATTATAGTCCCTTATAATTCATTATTTGCAACTTCAGTCAAAGTAGGAAATAAAATTATTTTATTTATCATAATTTTTTTTATAAACTTCAATGAAATCAAAATAAATAAAAAAGTTATTTTTTTCGATTTTTAATTTTTTAAGACGAAAAAATTTAAAATAATTGTTTTTTTTTCACTAAATATATTTTGGTATTTTTTTCGGCCCAAAAAAAAAAAGAGAAACCACCTGTTTGTAAATTATTTTTTCGGCCCCAAAAATTTTAAAATTAATTTTTTTTCTTGTTCTTTCCTTAGAATTTTTTGCCACACATGTACTAGGTGCGTTCATGTTCTTTCCTTTAAATTTTTTCAAACTATATTCTCTGCCACTAGTTTTGTTAAATTGAGTTCTCTGTAAAAAAAAATTCTCTTATTGTTTAGTCCAAACTATGTTCTCTGCCACTAAATTAAATAAATTTTTTTTTAATATTTGGGCCAAAGAACCAAAAAATGCTTTTTTCAATAGACTACGGAGTTTGAATTGCATTTCAATAGACTACGAAGTAGTAGCAGTATATGTGAAGCCGAAGATTGTTGGAAAGAGATGATGGCAACGTACAAGCTACGAGAAAAAAGTTGGTTGCCAAAGTTGTGGGAGCGGCGAGCTAGTTGGTTACCTTGTTATTTGAATGATAAGTTTCTTGCAGGCACGCGTACAAGTCAAAGAGCGGAAAGCATAAATGCTTTTTTCGATACATATGTTCATGCAAGTACACCCTTAACTGAGTTTGTCGTTCAATATGACAAGGCATTGGCAAGTCGTCGAAAAGCCGAGGAGGATGAAGATTTCAAAACTATCGATACTAGGCCCGTACTATCTTTAGAATGGCCACTTGAGGAGCAAGCTAGTAGATGCTATACAAGAGCCTTGTTTTATATTTTCAAACAAGAAATGAAGGATGTCCAGATTTATTGGGCTGATAAAGTGCACAAAGAAGGAACAATAACTACATATCTTGTTGGGCGGGCGACAAAAGAGAGAAGTAAATGGAGGACTGTGTTATATGATTCTAATGGGGTTGTAGTTTCATGCGTCTGTAGACATTTTGATTATGTTGGATTACTTTGTAGGCATGCCCTGTGCATATTGTGGAAGAAACATATTCCAGAGATGCCGGATCGTTATATTTTGAAGCGATGGACCATTAACTCTCGACATCGATTTGCAGATGTTGGCATGGGTGGTACTATTGAAAATTCTGAATTGGATCGTAATCTTCATTGGGGTATTCGTTACAAATGCAACAAGGCTTTGGAGGTTGCATATAAGGTGCCTAACTTTGCTGCTGAATTTGATAGGTTTCTAACAAGCAAGTTAGAAGAATATGATAACTTAAGATTGTCTGAAGGAGATGATGTGTCATCCCAAGGAATGAATCACCAAGTTGATCCTATTGCACCAACCGTATCCCAAAATTCATCAAGTTTAATTCCTAAAATTAATATTCGTGATCCTACGACATCTCAGAGGCATAAAGGGCGACCAAGACTTCCTTCCCGATTATCTTCCGGATTAGAATTGTCTCAAAAAGAGGCTACTAAAAAAAGAAAAACATGCGGATTTTGTGGAAAAAAGGGTCATTACAGGACTGGGTGTAGCAAAGCTAAGGTATTGTATAAGTTCAATAATTTTGATCCTTGTCTCTTTTTAATGAGTTAATTGAGAATATGTTGAACTTTCAGGTAAACAATATTGTATACAGTGGTCAATCTGATCCGGGTGGTTCACAAGCACTTCCAAGAACTCACTAGGTAATTTTAATTTACTGAAGTCTATAGTTCAATTATTGATACATATCACATGAATTCTAAGCTTGCAGTCATAGGCATAATAATACAGTGTCAAAACTTACTGCAACCCGAGCCAAGCTTATTACAACCATCCTGGCACAGCCCAGGTGTTAGTACCTGACACTGATCCCCTCTTTGTTGCATTTGATCAACTAAAACACCTTCACTAATTTACTGCAGGTAGGAAAACTTGTTGTTACTTCTACTATCACATCCAGGTATCCCCTTACTGCCACACAACTAAACACACATATAAACACACAGTCATGTACTGCCAATGAGGAACTGAACATGCACCCTTGAACATGATAATATTACTGCAATAAGAACTCCCAGGCACATTGCTGAGATATTAAAATACTACAGAAGTTCATCCAAAGTTTAAGAACTGATTCTCAATCGTGTATCAAATTCTAAGTCACTGCAATAAAGCTGAGCATCCTGCACACTTCGATACACAGGCCACAGACATATGTTAACTAAAATCTAGTGCACATACTGCTAACATAGAGTATAACCTACACTAACAAGCTAACATCCATCACTGATACACATAAATATTAATATGTGCAACAAGAACTTTGGGGTTATACTCCCAGGCACATTGCTGAGATATTAAGCCTATTTGTCTGTGGCCTGTGTAGTATTCATTACATACTGCTAACAAGCTAACTCCCAGGCACATTGCTGAGATATTAAAATACTACAGAAGTTCATCCACAGTTTAAGAACAGATTGTATTTTATATCTCAAGGAACAGATTGTATTTTATATCAGATTATGTGCAAAAAGATTTACTTGTGACAATGTTGAATTGTATTAAAAAAAAAGATTTACTTATGAACTTTGGGGTTTAATGATCAAACCCTCTTACACTTACACAGATTGTATTTTATATCTCAAGGAACAGCCGAATTGTCATGAATGATTTACTTGTGACAATGTTGAGATTCACTGTATAACTCATTACAGGTCAACAGATGGGGACTCTGAGATAAAGAATCCTGAAGTGGAGGAAGGTGGTGAACAAGAAAAGCCACGAAGTTGGTGATACTGTGGAAGACACTCAATAGGATTAGAAAATGGAAGAAGTGGGGGGAAGCTCTGCGGCTAATCTATTTACTGCTGGGCATGTACAGGGTGTTGATGGACAAAAGAGGACTCATGCCAACGGATCAAGCCAGCTATCCCCTTCCAACCAGAGCAGAAGAGTAACAAGGCAGAGCGCTGAATTTTGCTCTGTTGTTTCATATCTTTTTTTGTAACTCTGGATGCTCCGCAAGCTACCTTTCTGTTTCTGTACCTCTTTTTTGTTTTGTAGCTTTGAATGCTCAGTGAGCTATATTGCTGTTGGATTTACATATCTTGTTTTAAAGGATGCTTTAAACTTTAAAAGTATTTTGATACTGTCAGAGACAATGTTGCTGAGCAAAAATCTTAAGCCTCTTGGTCCAATGCTTATCTTCTTAATTGTACAAGTTGATTTAATCTTGATGCTCCAGGTTTTTAGTGTGTAGACCAATTACTTCGTTAGACCTGTGACAGAGACAATGTTGCTGAGTAAACATTTATGAACATATTTTCCCTTGTAACTCAACGAAGACTTGGAGTTATCAACATTTCTGCCACATTCTCATATGAATCATTTGAGAACATATTTTCATCCTGTGCAGCTTCAAGTGAAAGCAGTCTTCGGGATTCTGTTTGCATCTTTTGTCGGCTTTGGTATTGCAATAGGAACCAACTCACTGTCTTCAATCTTTTACATGGAGATCCTGGGTTATCCAAGGACAGGTGAATGCCGGTCCAGTTTAATTGAACTGGGTGTGGTTTCGCAATAGTTTGTAGGTGCTAGATCACAATGAGAGACGCTTTGTATGGTGTTAATGAGAAAAAAGTAAATATGTATTGGTTCTACATGAAATTGAGTACTAAATGCCCGAAATGAGTGAAAGAGCTTGGATCTGTGAAATTTGTTGATGATTTACAATGAGCAACCTATCTTATTCTTCAGCCTTTTATCCTTGTTTTTCTGATGATGATTTAGAATTCTACATCCATCTATTAAAATGAGTGAAAGAGCTTGGATCTGTGAAATTTGTTCCATAGAAACATCATGGATTGCACTTAGTTCCGTAAAGAATTTTGAGTTATTGTTTTCTACAATTTTCTTTTCAGAGTTCTGCATCTCCAGTTAATCTTATATTAGAAATCACTTGATTTTGTGCATCTCCAATGTTTTTTAACACTATATCTCAACAAGAATAGCCTCCCCTCGTTTTGACTAAACCGCTGACTGGCCTGGGAGAAAATTCTAACTCAGAGTTCTTAAGTTCAGATAAATAAGTGACCAACGGTATCCAACAGGGAAAAAAAGTATGAAATGAGAATCTCAACACCAAGTACAAAATCCAACAAGAATAGTATCCGACATACGGCACACAAAGAGACTGGTCCTTCATACTAGAGCAGTCTCAACATCTCTGCTAAATCTCATTCTTCCCTCACATATCAATAAGTTAAAAAATCAAACACGCATCAACAAGAAAGAATCAAAGAAAAATATTAATACTATGGCAGAACCTAAGAAAAGGTAAAGATAAATATTTCCTTATTAACCTTGATGCAAAGCAACTATAAAGCTTGATTCAACAACAATACTACATCAACATATTGACAAACACGTCCCCACAAGGCACAAGAAGCACTCCCTCCCTCTTCTTCAGTCAGAAAAACCAAGAATCAAGCAAACAAAAACCACAACCAGCACCAGAAATACCAGCCAGTTCCTGGTCCACTTCCTCCTCCTCCTCCTCCTCTTCAATGCCACGGCTTGCGAGAACCGGCAAGTGCCGCCGCTAATGAACTACTTCGCCTTCGCCACATTCTCCTCGAAGTATCTCCGCTTCAGGCCCGCATTGTGCTCCTCCAGTATCTGCTACAGCAGCGCGTTCAGTCCGATCATCGTGTCGCGCAGTTTGGACCTCAGCCCGTTGGTGACCGACACCCGGGCACGGTAGACCGGCGTGTTCTTGCCGAAACTCGTCCGGTTGGCGGCATTGGAGGCGTTGAGAGCGGCCAGCCGGGCCTTCACGACATTGAGAGACATGGTTTGAAGAAGAGGGAGAGAAACCCTAGAGGCGGCCGGGTGGAACCCTTCGGGGTGGGGGAGGTGGAAGCTTCGGAAAGGAGGCGAGCGACGAGGAAAGGGGTGGGCACAGAGGGGTGGGGGAAGCCGGAACCAGGGGGGTGGGGGACGTCCGGTGGCCGAGAGGGATGGGGGAAGCCGACAGGGGGGGAAGCCGAGAGGGGGGGGTGGGGGCGAGAGGGGGGGGGGGGTGGGGGCGAGAGGGGGGGGGCGAGAGGGGGGGAGGTGGGGGAAGCCGAGAGGGGCGGAATCCGAGAAGGGGGGCGAGAGGGGGGGAGGTGGGGGAAGCCGAGAGGGGGGGGGGGCGAGAGGGGGGGAAGCCGAGAGGGGTGGACGAGGGGTGGGGGAAGCCGAGAGGGGGGGAAGCCGAGAGGGATGGGGGAAGCCGAGAGGGGGGTGGGGGACGTCCGGACGTCCACCGGCGTCGGGTTGGCGGAGGTGGGATGGGGGTAGCCGAAACCCTAGGGTGAGGGTGTGCACAGAGGGGTGAGGGTGGCTGTGAGATGAGTTGCTGAGTAATTAGGCTTTGCAAATAAGAGGTGTTAAGTGCAAATATGTCACTTAAGTTTCATTTGTAAGATGGAGGGGTGAGATGGTGCCACGTCACCGCCACCCTCATTTGAGAGTGAGGTGCCATCTCACCTCCCTTATTCTCTCTCTCTCTCTCTATATATATATATATATATATATATATATATATTTATATATTTGAAACCGCACGTATTAGATGCGTTTTCAGATTTAATTATTTATTTATTTTTTAACTGTATTTTTTTAAAAAAATATAAAATATGAAAATTTATTTATTTGGTGCGGCTATAGTTAAAAATTAATTTTTTATTGAGAACGCACTCAACACATGCGTTCTCGTTCTTTACGTATTTTTTTTATCGAAAACGTACTTAACACATGTGTTTTTGTTCTCTACTTCAATTTTTCATAAACTTTGTTCTCTTTCGCTAATTTTGCTAAAATATATTTCTCTGCAGCAAAAATTTGGTAGTTCTAAGACAAAAACTTCTTTGCCTTAGGACAGAAAAAAAATTGACACTCCTTAGAAAGTTTTGTTAAGAAATGTCTTCTGGACCACTCTAGATAAAAACATTGTAGTTTTTAGGCCTTTTTACAGTATATTAAGGTTCATGATAGTTAAGATTGGAGTACTTTTGATGAATATTAATCTTCCAATGATGGACATATTTTAATAAAATGTAAATGCTAACGTACGACATAGAAAGTAAACTATAGGTAGAAAGAATTTCACTCCTCAAATCACAAAACCGAAAGTCGTTAGTAGGCATGATGTCCACTACCAGAAAAAGTCAAATTAGCGACGTCTAAAAACGTCGCTAAATAACCAAAAATCGTCGCTAATTAGGTTTAGCGACGTAATTAGCGACGTTTTAAAGAAGTCGGAAAATACCAAGTCGCTAATACAAAAAACGTCGCTAAACGTCGCTATGCCGACGTTTTTTAGCGACTTTAATGTGTCGCTAAATTTAGCGACGTTTTGCGACGCCAAGTCACTAAAAAGCGACGTTTAGAAAAGTCGCTAAACGTCGCTGATTAGCGACATCTATCACGACGTTACACCGACGTCTTTAATGACCTGGCTATACTGCCATGTCAGCAATTGGCGACGTTTAGCGACGTCATTAGCGACGTTATTAGCGACGTTATTAGCGACGTTTTACGGCATCGCTAATTAGCGACGTAATTAGCGACGTAATTTAACGTCGCTAAACGTCGCTAAACGTCGCTAATAACGTCGCTAATTTTTAAAAAAAATTAAAAAAAATTCCCAGAATCAAACATTGTGATTCCCTGCAGTTTTACATCATCTTCATCATACACACCAACATGATTTAACTATATTATCCAATTAAATTAAAGACCACAAGAAGTATCAATCCAATTAAATGTGGATAACTATATAATCCAATTAAATTAACTAAAAAATTAATGACCACAAGAAGCATCATACATCATGTCTATTGTTGAAGTACCAATAATTCATAAATAATAATAATAATAACTAGACTACTACGGATCTGCAGGAGGCTGACCAGCGGCGCGCTTCAAGGATAACAACTCCTCATACTCGTCCCGTGGAATCGACACCGATGTCGATGGAGAAGGCAGTGACGTCGGTGGCGGCCGTGCCCGCTCCAAATCTGCGAGTCGCTGGTTGTAAGAATCCAGGGTAGATAACAACCTCGTACTGCTATCACCCATTGAATCCTGCATCCTCGTCAGGTTCTCGCCCATCGATAGCTGTGACGCATGCATCCTCGTCAGCTTCTCGCCCATCGATAGCTGTGACGCCTGCAGCTCCATGATGTTGCGATCATTGGAGGCTCTAATATCATTTGTCAATTCTCGTAGCTCCGTCATGCTGCGGTCGAGCATATCCAATCGTGCGATAAGCATCGGATCGTCCGCCTGCGGCTGGGACCGGGACTGGTCCTCCATACTTCGCAGCAAGTCGTCACGGAGAGACGCAATCTGACGGTCAACGGCCTCCTGGACGGCCTCCTGGACTCTGGCCGACGACTGCGAGGGCTGCGACTGCGAGGGGTGTGTGGAATGCACAGCTGTCGGGGAGGCCCTAGATGACTGCGTCGCAACCAGGGCGCCATAGGAGCCCGTACCGTAGTACGTACCCCTCTGGAGACCACCAGCTGCGGTCACCCACAGGTCGTCCGCCGACGGAGATGGACCGGGCTGCGACGAAGCACCAGCCTCTCCAGGTGTAGGTGCACTAGCAGTCGCCCGCTCACGAAGCCTAAGATACTCGGCCTAGAAAAGGTTTGGAAACTCAATAATTGCCTAAGTTATATTAAAATAAACACAAAGTAAAGTAATACTTACATAGGTCTGTGAGGCCCTCTCATCAATGAGATTTCCGTCCTTGCGATGGGTGGCCAAGAAGAAGGTCACCATGTTCGCATCCTCACCCCTCTGTACCTGTTAAAAATATATTTTTTATTACTAAACTTAAATATTTATTCCAAGTACCATTTTATGGTACTTATATTAAAATAATATATTTTAAAAGAAAAAACATACCAAACGACGGAAATGTTCCGTCATCGGAATCGAGCCACCACACCACTTGGCAGCATTCTGCCTAGCCGCCTTGGCCTTCTTAGACCTTTCCTTGTAGCTCGGATCGTCGAATCTAGCCCTCATCGCAGTCCACTGCTCAGGCGTGATCCAACCTTGGATCGGTTTTCCAGCACGATCACGAGCCTTCTGGTCATCCAGAGCATCTCGGATAAGCTTGGCGGCAACGGTAGGAAAGAGCCGCTCGATCAACTCGGCCCGGTGCGGAGGATAAAAATACGTTTGCTACAATAAATAATTCATTAAGTTAGCATCACGAATATGCATAAATTAGAGGATTTATTTAATATACTTTTACCTGGAAGTGCGCAAACCAGAACGCCTTCCTCTCCTCCGGAGCCTCCGAATAGTTGATCCAAGGGCCACCGTAGTTGTTTCTCAGAAATTGGCCCAGGCGTCTCTGAACCGACGATGGACGATATCTATACAGAAATAATAATTTAGATTACTGAAAAAGTCAATATACGATGAATAAAGAGAAACACAAATATATATTAAACCATCTAATTGACTTACTTTGTACCGTCGGCCCAAATCTCTGTCCTCGTCTCCTCCGGTGGTGCGCATGGAGGATCTTGCTGATGCTGGGACAACGTCGGCACGACCTCCTCTACATGCTCATCTGTCTCCATGCTTCCGTCAGCAGGAGGAACGCTGGACGAGGGAGTACTATCACGCCTGGAACTACTCGTCCCAGGAGTGATGCCACGCAACGTCGTCGCAGTCGGAGATGTGGCTGCTCGATATACTGGAGTACTGGGCGACGATGATCCGGAACCAACAGTAGGCAGTACCGGAGTGGCACTCTGTCTACCTCGGGACCTGCCGAATCCTCCGCGTCGTCCTGTCATATCTGATAACAACATATGATGAATATAGAGAAACACAAATATATACTACATTCTACAGTCGGAATGTGATACATATCTCAAAGTATTATACAGTCAAAATATAATACATATATTCGTTAATGTCAACATCTACTTCTACATGCAATATTTATAGTCCAAATATAGTTACATTCTACATGGAATATTTTATATTTTCAATCATCTTCAGAAAATTTATCTTGTTCGCCTTCCTCGTCCTGCTCTTCCTCTTCCTCGTCTTCACTTTCATCTACTTCGTCGTCCTCTCCGGATAATTCTACATCTTCTACATTATTACTCGTGTAATGAGTAACTTCCGTTGAGTCCACATCTACAATATTTGTTACAAGAGGTAGATCGTCCTCCTGATAAGCTATTTCGTCAATGTCAAAGGTATTTCTAGCTTTAGTCTTGCATACTGCCCACCAATCCGACCTCGCTGTCCCCCGTCTAGGATAAGTTGCGAAGTACACGAGCTGAGCCTGACTTGATAGGACAAATGGTTCGTAGCCTTGATATCTACGCTTGTAGTTTATATCCACAAGGCCATGCTTGTCAATTTTCCAACCTTGATCTTGAATCGGATCGAACCATTCACACCTGAATAGCACGATATTAGCAGGTTCTGGGCCATAATTATATGTCAACTCCATAATCTCTCGTAAGATGCCAAAAAAATCATTGCCCGGATTGACGTCTTTGTAGTTTGAAGATTTGATACACAAACCACTGTTTTTCGTGGAATCAAGATCCAGAAAGCTGTCTCTAATAGGAGCATTTGTTGACTTGAACCTGAACCCATTCACACAGAAACTTGGCCATATTTTTACGGCAGTAATTGGTCCCTTGGCTAGAGTCCTAATAGATTCAGTCTCAGGTGATATTAGACGATCGACCTAAATACCAAAGTAGCGATAGTAAGTTATTTGTTTTGCAAGTGCAGAAATAAAAAGTAATTACCAAGCATCTTACATATGCGCTCAACCAAGAAGGAAAATGGCATCTCATATCTTGTTCTACTTTTTCGTCTGTTATGTAGGGCCTAACCGACCTCAACTCATCATTATATGTGCTGAAAAACAATGAAGCAACTGCTGATTAGTAGCATAATAGTATCTTATACTATTACATTGAGATGATGTAAACGTGGACGTTAATTACTTACCCCTCTAGCTTCTCCACTTCATCCTCGTCGCAATTGAGTAATATATACAATTGAGCAGCCCTTAGCTCATCGTCATTCAAATATCTCTTCTTCATTTTTCCCGAGGGCTTTCCGGATGCATTGAATACTTTGAGTATTGCATCATTAGATTCCTGATATGCGTCGTCGTTTCTGGGAGCTTTCGTCCTATTAGTAGCAACATGCGGATTGAAATACGTCGAGCAAAAGTTTGTAATCTCCTCGAGAACATAAGCTTCACAAATAGAGCCTTCAACCCGTGCCTTATTTTTCACCTTTCTCTTTAGGTGATTCAGATGGCGCTCGAAGGGGTACATCCACCGATAACCGACAGGACCGCCAACACGTGCCTCATAGGAAAGATGAATTGGCAAATGCTCCATAGAGTCGAAGAATCCAGGAGGAAACACCTTCTCGAGCTTACATAGTGTTACCGCAATGTCCCTCTCTTGCTTTTCTAGACGATCGACGAGCAACTTAGTACAACAAAGATCTCTGAAGAATATGCTCAGCTCTGTCAATGGGTCCCAAACGACCTGCGGTAAGAATTCCCGAAATGCAATCGGAATTAACCTCTCCATGAATACGTGACAATCGTGGCTCTTCATACCTACTAGTTTGTTCTCCTTGAGGTCGACGCATCTTTTCAAGTTCGACACGTACCCGTCTGGAAACTTTAGACCCTGAATCCACCTACAAAGTCTACCTTTATCCTCTTTATCCAGTGAGAAAACTGACTTAGGTTGCTTTAACTTTCCATTCCCCTCCTCTATCAAATGCAATGCAGGACGTCTACATATGTCTTCTAAGTCCAACCTCGCCTTCGGATTATCTTTCGTCTTCCCCTTTACATCCATTACAGTATTAATTATGTTATCAAACACATTCTTCTCGATATGCATGACATCAAGGTTATGTCTGATCAGATTGGTGCTCCAATATGGCAGATCCCAGAATATACTCCTCTTCGTCCAGTTATGGGTGCGACCAAATCCGTCACACTTGTACCCCTTAGCAGGCTCTTGGATAGCACTTGGTAAATCTTTTACCTCTTCCCATATCGTGCATCCGGGCCACCTTGGCGGTGGATTGGCCTTCTCCACAACTCCCGCACGAAAAGCATTCTGATTCCTCCGGTACGGATGATCGTTCGGCAAAAATTGTCGATGACAATCGAAGAAGCACGGTTTGCCTCCGTGTTTCAAACGGAAAGCCTGAGAATGGTCCATGCAATACGGACATGAGAGACGACCATGGGTGCTCCATCCCGATAACATTCCATAGGCCGGAAAGTCGTTGATGGTCCACATAAGTGCTGCCCTCATCTGAAAATTCTGCTTTCTAGAAACATCGTACGTGTTGGCACCGACTTCCCACAGCTGATTCAACTCATCTATCAAAGGCTGTAAATACACATCGATGTTCCTCTTCGGATTGTTCGGACCCGGGATAATAACGGTTAGGAACATATACGGAGTCTTCATGCACATCCAAGGCGGTAGATTGTACGGAGTGACGATCACAGGCCAACACGAATACTGGGAGCCCGAAAGTCCGAATGGGGTAAAACCGTCAGAGCAGAGCCCCAATCTGACATTACGCGCTTCCTCGGCAAAATATGGATACTCTCGATCAAAGTGCTTCCATGCTTCTCCATCGGATGGATGATCCAATACTCCTTCGATCTGTTTTCGCCTGTGCCAACTCATGTTTTCTGCAGTCTCCTTAACCATGAACAACCGCTGCAACCGCGGCGTCAAAGGCAAGTAGTGCATCGAATCGGTAGGCTTCCTTGCACCGACAGACTTTCCTCTAACAGTGGCCTTGTAGCGATCAGCACCACAGAATCTGCACGCATCTTCATCCTTGTCGTCTTTGTAGTACAACATGCACCCGTTGCGACATGCATCGATTTTCTCGTATCCCATCCAAAGCGATCTCACCATCCTCTTAGATCGATAGAAGTCTTTAGGCAACTTTGCACCCTCGGGCAAGATCTCTATAATCAAATCGAGCACTCGATTATAGCATTCTTGCGACATGTTAAAATCGGACTTGATGCTCAATAATCTTGTAACCACCTCCAACGGTGAATGATCCTCACAACCAGGATATAGTGGAGTCCTTGCATTCTCAAGCAACTCCATAAACTTTGCAGCATCGGCATTCGGTGCCTCCTCAGCTGCATCATAATTGTCGGGATTGAAACTAGGTCCCGCCGCATCATAATTGTCAGGATTGAAACTAGGCCCCGCAGCATCATAAACCATGTTCACCAACCCGTCGTCGTAAGCATCGTGGTCTTGGACATCCATATACGGCTCCACATAGGGCTCCGACTCCGATGCTAGAGATACAAGTTCTCCGTGCGCGGTCCACTGATAGTAATTCGGCGTAAAGCCCTTCGAGTATAAATGATATGTAACTTCCACTTCAGGATGATATTTCCTGTTGCGACATCTCACACACGGACACTTAATTTTGGTACCGTCCATGTATTGAGGGAACGCCTTTGCGAACTGCAGGAACTGCTGTACACCCTCAATGAATTCATCCCGCACACCGCACATGTCATCAGGATGACGGTTGTACATCCACGAACGATGACGCAGATAGTAATTCATATCCATTTCTAGAAACTTCTGCAAAATTGACATAAGCTATCATATAAATCATTACATGCAAAATTAACCGTACTATAAAAATCATAACTGATATAATACATATTTTCATTTATCAAAACTGCAGCTGCCCCCAACCCCATAGTACTATGAACTGCACTATAAGTGTGCAGTCAACACTACAAATAGTGTGTCATACTATAGAACTGCAGCTGCCCCCAACCACACTCCTAGGTCAGTGTCCGTTATGGGAAAAGCAGTCATGGCATTGCACTAAGGCACCTGGTGCTTGAACAATTTTTGCATCAAAAGTTTCCCAAGTACACGGGCTATTGCTCTATGAAAATATGCCATAGCTAGGAGTAGAGCTGTCGAGTGGGCCGGGCCTCTCAGGCCCATGCACTATAACGGGTCAGACCGGACCTAAGGGTAAAAATCTAAGTCCAGTTCGACACGTGACCCACGGCACAGTGAGTTTCAGACTGGACCGAGCCGGACCGGATCGGACTTGGGATTCCGTGAACCCTACAAGGACTTCAAAGTAGAGATTGAAGAACAACTAACATTTTATTTTTAAATTATGAAGTGTAGGGTTGAATGTGCATAGGAGATAGTTGGGAGCGCATTTGTTTCCGGGAGAAACAACACAGATGGTATGCTCTCTCGGATGAACTTTTCTACTTTGGGATATGTAAACATAGCACAAAAAAATAACACACTGCAAGTTCTTGCTTCATATTTGTCTTGGAGATTCACAATCCATTTGTTTCAATCTATATACAAGAACTTGGCAGATTGTATGCATACCAAATCCCATAGATTGGCGTAGGACTATGTAATACATGGATGTGTATAATACATCAAATAGTATAAACCAGGTTGTCGATCAGGCTAGCAAGCAGCAGCGTGTCGGGCCGGGCCGAGCTGTGCCTTGGGTCGGAACGAGCCTGGGCTTCGGGGCCGGACCTCTCTTATGGGCCGAGATATGAGGTCCGACACGTCCCTATATATTGGGTCGGGCCGGGCCGAGCCCACGATAATTCGGACAGGGTTTTGCGGGCCGGATTCGTGCCGGGCTGGTCATCCCGGTCCAATTGTCAGGTCTAGCTAGGGGTGGGCGTTCGGGTTATTCGGTTTCAACACCGAAATAATAAAAATCGAATAAGTAAAAATTTTAAAAACCCAAAGCTGAAATAAATTATCTATAACCGAAACAGAACCGAATTGATAATCAATTTATTTTATTTGATAATCAAAGCTAGTAAGCAGTGCTCACTGCTGCTGTTACCTCTCTCGTAGACTTGGGCCAGTCGGCCCTAACCCTAACCCTAACCCCATGTCAACAAACCTAACCCTAACCCTAACCCTAGGTCCTCATCAGTGTCTGTGTCAGTGTGTGTGTGTGCCGTATCTGTGTCTGTGTCAGTGTCTGTGTGTGTAGTGTTTGTGTCAATGTCACATGGGTCCTGTGAGAGAGAGAGAGAGAGAGAGAGAGAGAGAGAGAGAGAGAGTAGGGTTTACCGGAATAGGGTGGAGAGCCGGTCGACGGAGCGCGGGGGAGGGGGGGGGGAGTTTTTCTCTTTTCGAATTTTCAGCAGATGGGAAAAAATGAAACCGAGCCCTAATTAACCAAATTTTAGCGACGTTTAGCGACGTCCAAGTAAAACGTCGCTAACTTAAATTTTAGCGACGTCATTGACGTCGCTAAACACGTTGCTAAATATTTTTAATAAAAAGGTCGCTATATACGTCGCTAAACGTCGCTAAATTAGACATATTAGCGACGTTTAGCGACCTTTATTTAACTTATAGCGACTTAACTTTTAAAATCTTAATAAAAGTCGCTAAACGTCGCTAAATGTCGCCATTTAGCGACGCCTAGCGACGTTTTTATAAGGAGTCGCTAATTATATATTATTAGCGACGTTTCTTTTGACGTCGCTAAAATACGTCGCTAATAGCGCTTTTTCTAGTAGTGATCGTACAGATTTAAATTGTACTTATATAATGCAAACATAAACATGGTTGATAGAACATCTCAGAAATAAAGTTATTGCAACAGAAATAAGCAGAAAAGTTGAATAGACACAAGATATACAAAAATAATTCTCTTTATTAATAATATTTTAGCGGAACTACAACGACTTAAAAGCCAAATAATAACTCGAGTACAATCTCTCTCTCTCTCTCTCTCTCTCTCTCTCTCTCTCTCTAATACAACGAAATATGTAACAAGGTTTACATCCAAGAACTATACAAACAATGCTATTCCATACATTATGTCCTCTATATATACAAAAGAAATCACCTTCAGCCGATCAGCCAAACATGCTATGAGACATCCAATCATGGAATACGGTTGAGCAATTTTGTCACTGGACTGCGGATACTGGAGAGTATTGAAAGACTACTCAAATTATATTGTGATAATAAAACAGTAGTACGATATTCCAATAACAATATGAGCTTGTATATGTCAAAGCATATTGACATCAATTTTCTAGTTTTGAAAACCAAAACCAAGAACCGATAACAACATCAAAGTCCTTACCTCAAAAATATTTGGGTCGATTATTTGAATCATTTTCTATCATTTTGTTTTGGAATACCATATATTCTTAGTTGGCTCTAGTACTAGCAGCTCCATGACTACTATTTTATCACTGATTTAGTCCTCTATTTTTTTTAAATAAATTGGCTAATTAATCAGCTGTAAAATATTTTTTACATAATTATTTTAGTTTCTTTCTTTCCTCTGGTGAAAGTTTCTACCAAGTAACATGATATTCTATTCAGAACATCAATATTAATTCCAAACCAAACATCTAATTATAACATTCCAAATATTGAATTTGTAAAT
>JAYESA010000005.1:308959136-309066636 GCA_036927795.1 Iris macrosiphon
CTGTTGCTAGATCTCAGGATCGTGTCCTGGATATATCTCACGTAACCTCTCCCATACATCTCGTAACGGGATTACGTGAGAACGGTTCCGCGGAAGACCAGCAACTCACCAGACCAAACCAACGAAAATAAAATAAAAATAAAAATAGTTATAAAATTACCTTTGTATCCTTGTCCGTTCTGCGGCGCGCAAGCGTGCTAAGTGCTAAGTGTGCGACTAATAAACGCATAAAAAATACACATTAAATCGTGCACCCACTCGTGGGTTGGATGAGCCATACCCCGCAAAATTCACTTACTCACTAAGAGGTGTAAAACAATATATGTAAAAAAGAATGACTTCTCCTTTTCCATGTGGGACTAAAAAAGAGATGCCTTTATTGAATCACATGGGTTGCTTTACAAGAAAACCCAAACAAATCCAACAATCCCCTACATGATTCAATAAGGGGACAAAAAAGGTATAGAACGATAGGACAAATAGGAAGGAAAACAAGATATGGGCAATCACATTGTGTATCAGAGGAAGGTGTCTTTCGGACTTGAACCTCCCATTAGTGTTATACATTTCATCTATACTGACCCAAAGTGACATAAGTCTTGAACTTAGGATCTTACTTGTACAGACTCAACATATAAACAAACACATTGTAGGCATTTGATCGTATCAACAGTTGTGCACTTTTCGGCCATGTGCTATCTTGTTTTCTTAATTAAGAGATCTAGAAAACAGCCCGAGTTTCCATAGAGAGCGGCCCCATTTTCACTCTTAAATAGGTAAATCTTTCTAGCTATTCTGCAGTTTATATACCTTGCTTTACAAGCCACAGATTCATTAAGATTTTACAATCACCATTTTATTTATTGTAGATCAACACTATACAGTAGATGAATGATTCTTTATAATTACAACCATACAATGTTTCCAATCAGACATCAATTTTGTTGTTACCCATTGAATATTTTCTTAGTGCTTCCAATCGAAGGTCGGCTTGCCTTTGAGGTGACTCAATCTATCGGCTTCAACCCCATTCCTCTTGCCGTCTCCAATACTAGTCTCCTTGAAAGACATTTAGTTAGAGGATCCGCTAGATTGTTCTTTGATCTGACGAAGTCAATTGCAATTACTCTACTGGACCGCAATTGCTTCACCTGATTGTACCTCAGATGTATATGTCTGAATTTTTTATTATAACTTGTCCTTTGAGCCTTTACTATTGCAGCTTGGCTGTCACAGTGTACAGGGATAGCAAGGACTGGTTTGCTCTACAGAGGAATATCTGTTACCAGATTCCTAAGCTAGTCTGCTTCCTCACTGGTGAGGTCAAGAGCTATGAACTCTGCCTCCATAGTAGATCTAAAAATACAGGTATGCCTGATAGAGTTCCAAGCGACAGCAGCTCCACTCAATGTGAATAAATATTCACTTGTGACTTTGGTCTCATCTGTATTAGAGATCCAGTTTGCTTCAGTATACCCTTCTTATACAGATGGGTATCCTCCATAGAATAATCCATGGGATATCGTGCCCTTTAGGTATCTCATTACCCTTTCTAAGGCAGTCCAATGTAAACTATTTGGATTGCTAGTGTACAATCTAAGTTTTTCTACTGCGTAGAAAATATCAGGTCTAGTACGATTAGTGTAAACCCCCTCAATTAATTCTATAGATAGTCAGGTATGGGATGAAAAATTTTGATTTAGCAGCAGATGTTTGAGGTTTAGAGTAGGGTTGCATATGTCTGTTATTTATTAATTAAACCCTTGCCGCACCCTACCATTGTTGAATTATTCGGAGCCTAATATCAGCCCATAAATTCCATCGAATTGTTGTACTTTTGACTTGACCCGCCACTTTAGGCACTGGACTTTTCCGTCACACAAAATCAAATCCATTGTGCCCTAAATTAATTGCATAACTTCCCGTATCCAAAAATCCCATATTTAATCCCGTATCGGACACCTGTGTCGTTACCTTCAATTTTGAGATACAAATTTAACCCGTTGAGCCGGACCAACTAAAGAGTCCAAGACTGACTCCAAGCCCACACCATTTTTGACCTTTGTGTCATTTCCAAATTTAGACCCCAAGTGCCCCCATTTAATTCAAAAGCACGGGACACTTTTATTCTAATTAAATTGGGGATACCAATTTTAATTAATCTCATTTTAATCCTCATTTAATCCCAATGCCCATTTAATTAAGTCCATGCCAAATACACAACACCCCCTCACCCTACAAAACACCAAACACCATTTTCCCCATAATTTTTCCATCATTTCATGTGTTTGTGCAATTACCCAAACTTAAGGGGCTAAATTGTAAATATTGCAACATGTGGCATACCCTCATTGGCCAAGGCCAAATGGAGAGGCTACCTCTTCTTTGACCGTAGTCAACCCAACTCCTCCCCTTTCTTTGCATAAAGAAACCCATCTCTTCATGTAAAATCCCCACCCTTCATTTGAAATGGAAGCATCACCACCCTCCATTCATAACACAATCCCCCTATATAATATCTTTTCTCCCTCTCCCCAATGCAGGCCCTAATCCCTAGGGACATTGAAAACCACCCTCCTCTCTCTCTCCTCCCTCCTCCACCTTGAAAACCGAGCCACCCATCTCCTCCCATTTTCTTCATTTCTTCTTCTTCTTCCTTCCTTCTTACACTACATCTCTTGCTCCAACCCGACCCCTGCCCAGGTCAGCGGTCCGGCAGCTCCGGCCACACCCTCCGGCTTTGACTGCTGCCCAGGCCGGCCACCCACACCCCGGCAGAGACCCCCTCTGGCAGTCGAGCACTGCTCCCCCCCCGGCCGAGATCACCCACTCCTCAGCCGCAGCGGCCATCAAGCGAGCTTCTGCTCCGCCACGAGCCGGCCAACCGAGCCTGCAGCACCAACGACGAGCCGCTACACCTCATTCCCGCTGCCTCGACACTCCGGCCAACCCGACTGGCCCTCCCCCGAGCCGCTGCTGAACTGCTCTGGCGAGCTTCACCATCACCGCGAGCTCCATCCGCTGTGCAGCCTCCCTCTCCGGCGCTGCCATAGCTACGACTACCATCCGTCATTACCACCACCATTGTCTTCATCCTCTCCTGCAGGCCGACCTTCCCAACCTCCTGCTGATATACGACCACCACCCCACACCGTTCCATCACCACCAGTCCTTCCCGGCCTCATCCCCATCGACTCCACGACCACCCCCCTGCCGTTCCCCCTCCGGTCACCACCCTACTGATCTTCCACCACCACCATTGCACCATCACCTCCACCACCATTGCACCGTCACCTCTTCACACCACCATGGTACCATCACCTCTTCACACCACCACCTCCACCTCCAGCTTGTTCTCCGGCCAACCCCCGGTCGACGCCGCCACGTCTAGGTCGACTCTCTCCCCCTCTCTTTGATTATATCCTTGTTGAGTTATTTTAACTAGGGTTTTATTTATCTATAACATGTTGATGAAGATGTAGTGTTGATGAAGGGCATGGGAAAATGACTTGAGGTTGGGTTTAATTAGGGTTTATTGTTGTGATTAGGGTTTATTGTTGTGGTTAGGGTTTATGATCATAGTATATAATTTAATGGATATACTTGAGTTTTTGTTGAATGCATGATTAAAACATACATTTGAAGGTTTATGAATTTGTTGATATTAAGGAAATGATGATTATAAAATGTATACGTTGAGGCTTGAGAATAAAATGGATCTTTGGTTAGGGTTGCATAGTTGCATTGAGATTTAAGGGTTAGTTCATTTTATATTATGCAATGAGGGTAAAATGCATGGTTATAAATTAGAGTTTATAAATGCAAGGTTTGAGATGTTAAGGTATTTCAATTTATTCATGCATATTATTTTTGATGATGATCAGTTTAATTGGTTGTGAATTGACGTTGATGAAAATGTTGAACAAAATTACGTAGCAGTTTTATTGAGAAATGGGAAAGATTATATATGTCTGAGGATTTAATCAGGGTTTGATTAACTAAAAATTTATGATGGGTTTAATTGAAGGGGTACTTATTGTGAATTGTAATGAAGATATAAAAAGAAAGGTTTAATAATTATTGATAATTTACTTGAGGATGACATGTGTCACCGTGAGTAATAGTGCCTGTGAAGACCAGGAGGAATCTGAGGATTGATCATGGCTCAAAATACTGATATACACTATGATAAATATAGTGGGATTGAAGATTTGTTCTGATGATATTATACAGGTGATCGATCGTGTTAGATGTAATGAACCTCCGAGTCAACCTGGGTCAACCCTCTAGCGTCGTGTCCCTGTGAGCTGTAGCTGAGTTTGAGCATATGTTTAGACGTGTGTCATATCCCTGTTTGTCGTATGATAGTTCATTGATTGATTTTGTATCTCGTCTCTAGGTACTACGGGACCTGCGGAATCGGACGTGGTACCGGATCCCCGTCATCAGCAGCCGAATGCAGGCAAGTGTACCTTGCCACCCTGTATTTTAGATTACAGATATTTATTGTTCTTTATGTACATTGTGCGCATATTTTTGTTTACGTTCGATACTTCGCGTCTGGATCACAACCGGGTGCAGACGTTCGTCGTAACGTCTTAGAATGATTGTTAGATTTTCGTAACACCTCGATGTACGTACCTGAGTATATCGATACCCCAGGACACACTCATACATTATGATCGTGCCAGATTCCTGTATCCTGATACTGACATCATGACCAGAGGCTGGGACGGCCTTAGGGTCGCGTCTGTTGAGTTATTTCTGTGTGTCGAGACTGTTAGATAGAGGTTCAGGTTCAGCGCACAATCGTTGACCGCTTGGGAAGGGGAAGACAGTTACTAGACGTTTGGGCTCCTCTGCACGCGCTTATATATATATATATATATATATATATATATATATATATATATATATATATATATGTATTGTATCTGTAGTGTTCCTGTATCTAGTGTAGTTATATCACCCGTGTGACTCCTTGCCCGGAGCTGCGGTATGTCCCGTGTATTTTCGTGTCCGGAGCTACGGTTTTATTTTGGACAGCCCACGCGTCGAACATTGTCTTTAAATTGTGTCACACTTGTTTGGTTATGATAGAGTACCCTGTCGTGCACTTGTACTTTCTGTTATACTTGGCATGCTGCATTTTTGTACCTCGTTATGTCCCTCTGAGGACCTGGTTCCCTACCAGTTTTGCAGCATAGACGATTACGGAGCACTTGGAGATGCTAATGGAGTGGCATGTCTTGCGGGCACTGTACCAGGTACTCATATCATTTTCACCGACATTATGGTTACTTTATCCTTATTGATTATTCATCTGCTGTTGTAGCCTAGTATTTTTAGACTCATCTCTTCTCGAGTCTATTCAAGTTTGTGTGTTATTGGGCGGCCGACTTTAGCACATATAGCTCTTTCTTGTATACTGCTGTACATTGTGGATTGAGACATAGAGGTTTATATTTATGGGATATCTAGATAGTGCCCTTTATATTTTACAGCTTATACGTATTCGAGTCAGACCAGAGTCTGGTCGATTGCGTAGCTGGCGTGTCGTATTCCTGGTCCTACGTATGTTGGTACTGGAGCTTGACAATTAGCAATATAGTTCAAGCATCCGATTTGCTGAGAATACTTCAGCTGAGCTACATTGTCTCATTTATTCTTCTTTAATCTGATACTTGCATCATATGGAGTGCTTACATATTTAGAATCAAAATAGTTAAATCTTTTTATAACCTTTTCTATATAGTGATATTGGGAGATACCAATTCCCTTAGAAGTACGACTTAATTTAAGTCATAAAATCACATCAGCATGTCCTAAATCTTTAATATCAAAATTTTAAGACATGAATGATTTGATATCATAAATAATATCCATGTCAGTACCAAAAATAAGAATGTCATCGACATACAGGCATAATATTACACAGGAGCTACCAACAGTTTTGCTATATATACATTTATCAAAATCATTAATAGCAAAACCATATGATAGAATTACCTTATCAAATTTATCATGCCATTAATTTGGCTCTTGTGTCATGTCCAAGTCCCAAAATACCAAGGGACTAGTCACGTGGCAATGGCCAGCAACACAACTCCAATGGACAAACCCAATTTAATGGACCCATTAGAATGCACTTAAGATGTACTACATATAAAATGGTCTACAAATACCTGTCACAGTTTATATATCTAATCTCATCCACAATAAGTAACAAAATCACAAAGAGATAGTCCAGTCATAATAATATAAAATGATCTGTCCAACCAAAGCAATATAAATAATGTCCCAGGGAATAACCCGTCATCAAAATGGAAAGAAAAATAACTCCAAGTACAATATCCAGAAGTCACTACAAGATCAAATATCTATGAACAATAAGCATAATAAATGAATGGTGAGAATACTGTGTGCTCAAGAGAAGTCCTCTGGAACAACCTTGTCCTCTGCAACCTATACGTCTCCAATAGTAGCACATATCCCATAAACCTCGGGATAGCTCTCCTCGTCTACACCTGGAGACATAATTTGGATCCAGGTCCTAAGGGGACATAGCAAGGTACAATAAATACTCAAGCCAAAATAAAATACAGCAACTAAATGTAGACAGATCCTCAGGACAAGCTACGTAACCAGCTAAGTGAAATGCAAATGAGAGCATCACTAGAACTCAGGCTGAGACCACTACAGGCTATGTGTTAGGGAGCCCATAGCAGAAAGTAGTATCCTGACTCTAGTATATGTGCCAAAGATCTGAGACAGAGTCTAAGACACCTCCAATAGTATATTATATATATAAATAATCAGCCTGTAACCTGTGTGTCTCTTTCCACCCAATGTAACCTCATGTCTTATGTCCATGACGTCTCATCTATAACACGCAAGATCATGACCTCTAGCTAGTACAACAAGTCATAATAATATACATATAATATACAAGTCTCATATCACGAATCATGTAAGCCTATACTGAATCACTATGAATAACCCAAGAAATATTATGTCACATGAAATAGTGTCAAGTATCCTACGGTATGGCGTACTTGGTAAATCAAGCACTGTAAAACCCCCTTCCTAAAAATCGTATATAACCTTTTTATTTATTAATTATTAATTTAAATATAGTAATTAGTGGCTAAATAGGAGAAATAGATTTTTAATAATTTTTATTTTAGGTGTTCGAGCACTTAGAGGATTTATGGAACCATCAGGAATTTTTCAGAATTTATTTCATGTAGGAGACCCCTTGAGCAGTTGCTAGCCTAACGGTGTACATTATTCTAATCTATAAATTTTCTTATATATATATATATATATATATATATATATATATATATATATATATATATATACAAATATATATATGTATATATATATTTAAAAAGAAAAAGGAAAAGAAAAGAAAACAAGTTATTAATAAACTAATAATATTAATAATAAACTAATAATAATAACTATTATAATAATACTAACTTGATTATTCCACAAAAACTTAAAGCAACTCCTAGCAAAAGTAGCAAACGTTAGAACGTTAGCAAAAGTAGCAAACCTAGCAAATATATATACTTTAGGAGACACAACCAACGCCCCCCCCTATTTTTCATCCAGCGTCCAAAACCCTTAGACCCGCCAACCGAACCATCTCTCTCCCTCTTTCCTATTCTATATATAAATAAATAAATATATATATATATATATATATATATATATATATATATATATATATATATATATATATATATTTCATAAAACCATAACCTAAAATCTTCAGACCCTCCTCTTCTCATCTAGACCTAGAGAGAGCCGCCACCGCAGCCAGAGAACCCCGCCAGGCCGTCTAAACAAATTTCGACGACCCGACCCCGCGGACTGCAGATTTCCACACGAGGTACCTTTGTTCCGGAGTTGCTTCCCGTCGACTCGCTCAACAAAAAGTCATTCCGTCTTTACCGGTATGCTCACCCCTTAACCCTCTCCCATATTTATATGATAGCAGACTGCGAACAACGTGTACCCATAGGAGAAAACAGCGCCCAAGTTGGCACAAACAGACCCAATTCTGAGATCGCAGAAAACTGCGGTGACCACCCATGTTGCCGAGTTCGTATCTCCCACCACAGAGATCCGAATTCGATGATTCTTTTTGGTATGCGTAGACCACTTGACCTAGTTTATTTTCTGTTAAATAACCCTAGATTATTAGCTGCTGTGGACAGAATTAAATTTGTCACAAAACTCCGCGAACCCACTTTTTCCAGATTTCCAAAAGTTGGAAAACGGAGCGCGCTCCGCCAAACGGGACCGCCCCGCCATGTACCAAGTGTACCGAACGGTGCATGCAGCATAACCGAACACGTAAAAATTTATGGAAACTGATTCGGACGTGTGTGTGTGCCGAATCATCCCGTATCCGCGGACACACCCCGTGTCGCAACCTTTGTAGAAGTAGGGCATATTTTGTGTACGTTTGTCAGATTACGACAAACTTGCGCCACTGGACTCGTGGTAACGTGCTGGTCCTGTAACCCAATTTTCATGCAATTCTGAGACGGTTGACCAGATCGCCAATTGGCGGGCCCCACAGTTGACTTTTTGGATAAAATTGTGTTCGGCCCATCGGAATCCACATTTGGACATACCGTTGGGTTCGTATTTACATTTAGAGTTATTTGACCTATAGTTTATCCCATTTAGAGACTGTTACCCTCGGCACATTTTTTGGTGCAAAGTGGGCCACACGTGGACCCCATTTTTACCCGAAATTACCGTTTTGCCCCTGTGTCCAAATTGGACGAAAGGGAAGTGCTTTTTAGCTATTTTGCTCATTCCAAAAATGTTGGTAATGTTTATTTCAGCATCCGGAGACGTTTGTTCGGAGGCCTTAGTTCCAGGTTCTGTGTCCTTGATATTTGGGCGCGTATACTTTACAAATTTTTTGCCAGGCAAGTATACCTTGCCATTGTACTGTATTTACATTCCATATGATGTATGCATGTTTATTTCAGTTTATTTCAGTTTATTTATTTTAACTGCTATAAAAATTGTGCGTCCAAGGAAACTTGGGTGCAACGACGGTGTCGTCGTACTTTGTTTTTATTTATGTATATGCATTGGACCTACTTTATGAGACTACCCCATCTTCATGAGGCATTTATGTTTCATTGGCCATGACACTATTCCTACACGAGTGTGAGTCACATGTAGGACACGGACTTGCGTACTCGGTTGGCCACTGGTACGTATAGGTCGTACGACGGATAGTGTAAACCCCCTCACCCAAAATTAGGCATACTTAATTTAGATAGTGAAATTAGGACTAGTTTGAACCAATTAGAATTTAGAACACGGCATTTATTTAATAATGCAATAATTATATCATATAGCGCACCTTACCGTGCTGCGATAATTGAAGCACCTCACTAGCCATTGCCTATCTAGAAACTTCACGATCTCATCCTAGACATGCCGCCTACTATTCTGACCCTTGTGCAACTTATAATATTGCTCTCTGATGCTATATTTTAGCTGCACAATAAACGTCGCGGACGTTATTTCTTAATTCGATATAAATTCTAATTTTGTACCCTTGTGCGTCCCAATCGAAATTGGAGACACAATCTTGCCGTCCTATGCATCTCAAATTTTATTAATATTCTACACTGTCCCCTCTACGTCCCAGACCCTTTGTTCTGCCTATTTTTATTTTTCTGTGCTCCTAATTAATTCTAGAACATCGTGCGCGTTTCGATTTAATTAATTAAATTCAATTTTTGCATTTGTGCAATTTTTCAATTGTTGGGGGTCTATTATGCAAAAATGTATTGAGGTGTCCCCATCATTGGATAATTCATGAAGAAACTCAATTTTTCCCTTCATATAATTTTTTTCATAATTTTTCGGGATGCGCAACGCGCGCACATCGCCCTATATATTAATTATATCCTTGCATTTAATTAATGCAAATTCTAGCCTTCTTAAACATCCTCATGCAAGCCCAAGGCCCACCACAATGAGATATTGACCAAAGTCAAACTCACCTAGGTCAAACCCTAAAATCTATATGTGTATAAATATAAATTTTCTTTCCTTTTCCCTTTTTCTAAACCACCCTAAACCTAAACTATTACTCCGCCGAACTTCTCCCCAAACTCCCTATTCATTACCTCCATTCCCCCTTCTCCATCCCCGACGGTCTGGTGTTCCGCAGAGAAGATGAACGCCCAATGACCCCCCGATGCCGCTCGCCCTATCCGACCTCCTCTGCGGAGAGGACGCCGTCGGCGCGCTCTCCTCCGCCGACGTCTATCCACTGCACCCCGCGCCGGCCCTCCTTCCCGTACGACTCCGACGAGTCCATCGTCGAGCTCCTCGGCGGCGCCACCGACTACTCGCCGGGATCCGGCTATTCCGCCAGGCTTCGCTTCCTCTCGCTCGACCCCTCCACGTACGCGGACTCCGCCGGATGGATCGTCAAGGTGAATGAATATTTCCATTTCCAGCCAATAACGGCGTATCTCGCCGTCAACTACCTGGACAGGTTCCTCGCTGCCCACCGTCTGCCGATGGAGGGTACTGCAAGATTTATCTTCGAGCCGCATACGGTTTGCAAGATGGAGCTGCTCGTGCCCACTGCGTTGAAATGGAGGCTCAGATCGGTGACGCCCTTTACGTTCATTGATTTCTTCGCGTGCAAGGTTGATCCCACCAGAACCTATTCTAGATATTTGGTTTCTTGCGCTACCAAGATCATTCTAGCAACAGTTCATGATATGGAGTTCTTGGATCATTGACGTCATCTGTGGCTGCTGCTGCAATGATATGTGCTGTCGAAGAGACTCCTGGGCTAGCTCTGATCGACTCCGAATTGGCTATGGCATGGTGCATTGGACTAACCAAGGAGGGAATTGCCAATTGCTACCGGCTCATGCAAGAAGTTGTCATGGAAAATAAGCAGAGAGACTCTCAAATGATCCTTCCACAGCTGAGAGTAACAACCATGGATAACATGAACTCTGAGGCCTCGTCGTCATCTTCGTCAATCTCACCGTCGTACCCGTGCACGTATTCTGAGGTATGAACCTGTCTGTCTTCCCCTTTTATGTATGTTGTGTGTGTTTCAGTAGGACAGTAGCATTTTGTTACCACAGTTAGTTTACATCAGACCCTGAGTCGGAGAACCCAATGTGCGTTCATACATTTTCACGTACGCAAATATTATTCAGTTTGGTATATATATTTATGTACTTAATTACTATATGTATTCCAATAATTATGTAAATAAATTACTAGTTATATTATTATATAAATATGAATATATATGTAAGTAAGTGCTAACTGATAATTATGACTAGATATTCAGACTGTACGCCCCTAGGACACCGTTGACTATCCCGTATTTACCCATGACCCTGTTGACCCTAAGAACAATGTTGGTGTCTGCCTTGTGTATACCGACGTACCCACGAGACCGTGTTAGCTGACTGACTTATTGTGTACAGTACTTAAAGACCCGACACCCACGTAATTCAACGCGTAATTGACCGTGTTAGATGACTAGTATTACCCCTAGTATACCCCCTGAGTCCAGTATAACTGTGGTTGAGTATGTGCTAGTGTAATGACTAATGATTCTATTGTATTATATTTATGTGTACATAGGATGTTGGATTTATTCTCCACGACTTTTGGAGCAGGTTATTGGTACATCACAGCCTTCTTGCCAGGCAAGTATACCTTGCCATTGTACTGTTATTTTTATTCCATATGTTGCATGCATCTTTAATTTCTGTCTTTCATATATTTTAACTGTTATATAAAATGCGCGCGACGGTGACGTCGCGATATATTTTTATTTATGTATTGCATTGACCTTGTTCATGAGACTACCCCATTATTATGTAGCACCATTAGGTTCATTGGCCTTGACACAGTTGTTACACGAGTTGTGAGTCTCATGTAGATCACGGACTTGCGTGCAGGTCTGGCCTCCTGTACATATGGGCCGTGCGTTAGGAATAACTGCTGTTAAAAACTTTGCATGCTAGTAGACTTGGCAGTTATTAGAGGTATTATCGTGTCATGGATGTGACATGCTTAGAGCATGGGGTGGGAAGAACAACAAGTACCCCATTTGAGCTCCTTTACACTTTTTCCTGTGCACCCGGATTCTCCACTGGAGATACGGGCGATGATGACCCATATATATATTATGTACATTGGCGGGCCTCCGCCGTTCAAAAGACGACGTGCCTTTGGGCCCCTGGATCTTCAAAAGAGAACCATGCCAAATCCCAGTTTTCAGCCAGATAGCTCACTTGTGGGGAAAGTTGTTCTTAACTGCATTCACTTAGACGGTTAGGCAACCCCTTTGGATATTTATTTCAGTACTTTATTGGCATGTGTTTAAGTATCTTGTTATGTCCCTCTGAGGACCTGGTCCGCTGCCAGGTGTACCTGTTCTTGAGTATTTGCAGGAGCGCAGATTTGGATGGTTGTGTATGCTTCGTGGATGTCTCCTCTTCGAGCCGTGATCGATAGCTGGTATACTTATATTGGGCTTGATTGTGTTGTACTCATATTGTATTTACTTTTCCATTTGAGTTGGTAGTAGATTTGTTTCCATCCAACTATCATCCTTAGATACTTTCTATTGAGATCTAGTTTCATCGATACTGTTTATTTTATTTATATCTGATTTTCGTGGATGAGATCTAGATTATACCCTGTGACTTATGACATATGTTTATACCACTTGTGGATTTGATATTCATATTCAGCGTACGTGTGGATTTGGTTTCCATATATTGGAGTTGCCATATCCATGCGGCTGGCATGCTTACGTGTCCTAGTCCTACATTTTTTGGGACTGGGGCGTGACAGATAGGGATAACTGCCAATAAAATTTTTATATGCTAGTAGACCTGGCAGTTATTAGAGGTTTATCGTGTCATGGACATGACATGCTTAGAGCATTGGGTGGGGAGAACAACAAGTACCGCATTTGAGCTCCTTTGCACTTTTCCTGTGCGCCCGGATTCTCCGCTGGAGATACGGGTGGTGATAACCACTATATATTATATTATGTACATTGGCGGGCCTCCACCGTTCAAAAGATGACGTACCTTTGGGCTCCTGGATCTCCAAAAGAGAACTATGCCAAATCCCAGTTTTCAGCCAGATAGCTCACTTGTGGAAAAAGGTGTTCTTAACTGCATTCACTTAGTCGGTTAGGCGACCCCATTGGATGTTTATATTTTAGTACTTTATTAGCATGTGTTTTTTGTATCTTGTTACGTCCCTCTGAGGACCTGGTCCCTTTCCAGATATAGATGAGCAGGAGTACCCGCAGGAGTATGGACCTGGACCTGACGCTACCTATCAGTCTGAGGAGATCTTACCTTCGGATTATATGTGATCCATTGCGGCTGTTTAGAGATTCTAATTGATACTCTTTTTGAGACATTTATTCTTATATTAGAGTTTATTCTCTTCTCTCTTTAGTAGTTTTGGTTATAGTCGATTTGCAGTGGATTTGTTTCCATCCGACTATCAAACTTTGAGACTGCTTATTAGATATTCAGTTATTGATTTCCATTTATCTATTATTTGTGCTGTGGATGAGATATAGAATTGCGTATGACTTGTTGTGACAGTATATTACCACTGTGGATTGGATATTCATGTACAGCATACGTGTGTATATGGTTTCCATATATTGGAGTTCGTATACATACGGCTGGCGTGTTACGTATTCCTAGTCCTACGTATTTTGGGACTGGGATGTGACATGTTTTTAGTGGTAGCCCATGCAGGTCGAGAATATATTATCTCGGTTACATAACTGTACCGAACAAGCCTGCGTATATGAATAGAGTATAAGTATCTCATCCACGCTTGACTGAAACTCATCCTTCCTATTTAATAATTGCATCCTTTTTGATTCCTGTACTTTTTTCTAATCGTTTCGTACATCACCTGCAGAGAGATGGATTTGCAAAATGGATGTACTACCGCCGATGGCGACACAACTTCTGAAGTCAATGGTCAGACTCAAGGAGGGACCCCAACGATTCCTAGGCTTCCGGGGCCAGATGGAAAGACTCAGACTCCAGTTCCATCTGATCTTCCCGCTTCACCTATTGGGAACCTTCCAGCTTTTCCCGTACCGCAAGATGGCCAAGCGCAGATGTTCCAATTCTTTCAGATGATGATACAGGAACAGAGGCAGCAGGCAACCGAGCAGAGACAAGAATTCTTGGCAGAACTGGAGAGGATGGCTGCACAGGCTACTGTACCAGCCCAAGCACTAGCTCCAGTACCTCGAGCTAGGGTTGGATCAGTAAAGAACTTTATTCAGATGGGTCCAAGGCATTACAAGGGAACTGAGAGCCCGGAGGAGACTACCAACTGGATCACTCACACGCAGAAGCTACTGGAGGCATCGCAGTTACCTACGGACCTATGGATGACGGGTGTACGGACGCTTCTAGAGGGTAATGCTCATCACTGGTGGGAATCTATGGAGGGCCAGTTGGGTACATGCCAGACTTGGGAGTAGTTCTTGGAGTGCTTCGAGGGAAAGTACTTCCCGGACACCGTTAGGGATACCTTGTATGATTAGTTTCTTCACTTGGAGCAGGGGAACCGAACAGTGGACGAGTATGATGTCGAGTTTAGTCGACTCAGCAAATATGGCGCTGCTTTGATACCAAATGACTTGGCTAAGGCTAAGAGATTTCATCGAGGACTGACCCAGGAGCTACAATATTATACAAGCTCGCAGTCCCGAGTCTCTTATGCTGAACTACTGACAGAGGCCAGATTGCAAGAAACCATTAGCAGAGGAAAAGGAGGTCAGCTGAGGACACAACAAGGAACAATTAAGGATACAGCAGGGACCAGCCAGGACACAACAGGGAGGACCTATCAGACGTCCCTTGGCACAGCAGCATCAGCAACACAGAGCCGGACCGTACCAGATTCCGAAAAAACCCCAATATAATTATTGTGGAAGGATCGGACATGTTTCGAGAGATTGTCGGACCCGCTTGGGTCAGTGTAGGAGATGTGGCTCTGGACAGCACCTGGCGAAAGACTGCCATATGTAGCAGACACTTCCATCGCCAGTTCAGAGATTAGCGCTTCCAGCACCAAAGCCAGCTCAGCAGATGATTGGACCGGGAGCACCTCGACCCCCGGCAGCAGGAGGATTTCAGAGAGGACTACCGCTACCTACCCAGGAGGAGCAGTATATGAGAACCGGACATGGACAGCCGTAGAGGAACGGGCGAGCTTTTGCATTGGAGGTAGATGACATGGATCATGAGGTGGATGTCATAGCAGGTATTATCCTTGCTTTTATTTTTCCTGCTGTGACATTATTTGATACGGGAGCCACCCACTCATTCATATCATCTAGTTTTATTGCCAAACACAACATTGTTCTACACCATTATCTAGTTGTGTTAGAATTTTTACCGGAGGAGGAGTTGTACCAGTTAGCTGAGTTTGTAGATCGGGCCCTATAGTGATACGTGGCAGAGAGATGAATGCCCAACTCTTAGTCCTTCCTATGCCATCTTTTGATATTGTGCTTGGAATGGACTGGCTGAGCAAGTACCACGCTTTCTTCGATTGCTTTGGAGGAAGCATTCTTTTTTAAGGTACCAGGCCAGCCTGAACTTGAGTTTGCCCGAGGATCCACAAAAATTCTTTATGGTATGCAGCTCGCATTGGACGATGTTGTCTATCATCCTATTATTTCAGAATTTCTAGATGTCTTTCCAGAGGATTTGCCAGGACTACCCCCAGACAGAGACGTAGAGTTTTCAATTAAACTAGCACCCGGAGTAGCACCTATAGCATCCCATGTTTACAGACTGGCGAAGAAGGAGATGGACGAACTGAAGGCACAGTTAAAAGAGCTAGAGGAGAAAGGTTTCATCCGACCGAGTGCATCACCCTGGGGGGCACCAGTGTTGTTTGTACCCAAGAAGGATGGATCAGTGCGTATGTGCATTGACTGTAGAGCCTTGAATACAGTGACAGTGAAAAAAAATATCCATTGCCACGCATTGATGACTTGTTTGATCAACTCAGTGGAGCTAAGGTATTCTCGAAGATAGATTTGAGATCGGGATATCACCAAGTGAAGGTACGGAAGCAGGACATTCTGAAGATCGAATTCAGAACAAGATATGGACACTACGAGTTTTTGGTCATGCCATTTGGATTGACCAATGCTCCAGCGATCTTCATGGACTTGATGAATCGAGTCTTCCACCAGTACTTGGACCAGTTCGTGGTCATCTTCATAGATGATATACTTGTCTATTCGAAGAGCCACGAGGAGCATGAGGAGCATCTGTGGATTGTTCTAGAGACTTTGAGGAGAGAGCAGTTATATGCTAAACTCAGTAATTGTGAGTTCTTCTTGGACAGAGTTTCATTTCTTGGGCATGTTGTTACAGGAGATGGTATTTCTGTTGATCCAGAGAAGATCTCAGCAGTTGAGACATGGCCTGTTCCTAAATCAGCAGCAGAGGTGAGGAGTTTCCTTGGACTTGTGGGATATTACCGACGGTTTGTGGAAAACTTCTCAAGGATAGCGGCACCTATGACTTGCTTGACTTGTAAGGATCAAGAATTTATATGGACCGACGAGTGTCAAGCCGCCTTTGAAGAGTTGAAGAAGCGACTGACTACAGCACTAGTATTAGCGATGCCGTCAGGATCAGGAGGTTATGTAATCTACAGTGACACATCAGGGAAAGGCTTGGGATGCGTATTGATGCAGCATGGCAAGGTGATTGCATATGCATCTAGGCAGTTACGAGTACATGAGAAGAATTATCCGACTCATGACTTGGAACTTGCAGCCGTTGTATTTGCTCTGAAGCTATGGAGACATTACTTATATGGGGAACGAGTAGAAATCTATACAGACCACAAAAGCCTTAAGTACGTATTCACGCAGAAGGAGTTAAATATGAGGCAACGTCGTTGGCTCGAGTTGATGAAAGATTTCGAGATAGAGCTACATTATCATCCAGGCAAGGCTAACGTGGTAGCAAACGCGTTAAGCCGGAAGCCAGCAGCTTACTTCTTGACAGCACAGAGGGAACTATTGGAGGACTTGCAAGAGCTTGGCATTGAAGTAATATTACCCGGAGCAGATGGAACACTAGCCAACTTGCAAGTTCAATCATCATTGGTAGAGAGGATTAAGGCAGCTTTGCCTACAGACGCCAGATTCCGGAGACTGAAGGAAAGGACAGAGGCCGGAGAGCAGACAGGATTGCACATTCATGAGGATGGGATATTACGATGTGGTGATCGTCTTTATGTTCCAAATGGAGAGATTCGATAGGAGCTGATGGCAGAGGCTCATAGTTTGATTTATTCTATTCATCCTGGAGGCACCAAGATGTATCGCGACTTACGACATCACTTTTGGTGGCATGGAATGAAGAGAGAAATAGCTCGCTTTGTAGCTAAATGTCTGGTATGTCAACAAGTGAAGGCAGAGCACTAGAGGACAGCAGGCTTATTGTAACCACTTCTGATTCCAGAGTGGAAGTGGAAACACATCACTATGGACTTCATCACAGGTTTTCCCAAGAGTCCAAGTGGGAGAGATGTAGTGTGGGTAATAGTGGACCGACTCACCAAGTCAGCCTATTTCATACCATTTAGAGTTGGCCAGTCTACTGAAGCTTTAGCTGACTTATACATGAGGCAGATCATGAGATTGCACGGGATACCAGTCACCATTGTATCGGACAGAGATTCGTGCTTTACATCGTACTTTTAGAGGAGCATGCAAGAGAGTCTTGGAACTCGTCTGAAGTTCAGTACATATTACCACCCGCAGACAGATGGGCAGTCGGAGCGTACTATTCAGACATTGGAGGATATGTTGAGGGCTTGCATGTTAGACTTCGGAGGATCATGGGAGGACCACCTACATCTTGTAGAGTTTTCTTACAATAATAGCTATCAAGCGAGTATTCAGATGGCTCTGTTTGAAGCATTGTATGGAAGAAAATATAGGTCTCCTGTGTGTTGGAGTGACGTGGGAGAACGTCAGATTCTGGGACCAGAGTTGGTGGTCAACACCGTAGAGACAGTCAAGAAGATTCAGGGACACTTGCGAGCAGCGCAAGACAGGAAGAAGCAGTGGGCAGACCTTCATCGTCGTCCCTTGGAGTTCAAAGAGGGTGATCATGTCTTCTTGAGGATATCACCGACCAGAGGCACCATCCGATTCGGAGGGCGCGACAAGTTGAGTCCAAGGTATATTGGACCATTTGACGTGCTCTAGAGAGTTGGAGAGGTGGCATATAGACTTGCGCTACCACCTTCACTGGAGGGAATACATGACATATTCTATGTGTCGTAGCTCAGGCGATATATGGCAGACAGCAGTCATGTTCTCGACCATTCAGAGATCACCATTGGACCGAGCTTGTCATACCAAGAGCAACCCGTTGGAATCCTTGATCGTCGAGAGAGTGTTGAGGAACCAGTCTATTCCCTTGGATCGCATAGCATGGAGGCATGGCGCGCCAGGAGAATCAACTTGGGAGCGCGAGGACGACATGCGCAAGCATTTTCCGAACCTATTCGCAGACCAAGGTATAAATTTACATTGTTAATTTATATCTTAAACCATCATTGCATTCTAACGTGGCTTAATTTTAATTTCGAGGACAAAATTTTTATAAGTTGGGTAGAATGTAAAACCCCCTTCCTAAAAATCGTATATACCATTTTTATTTATTAATTATTAATTTAAATGTAGTAATTAGTGGCTAAATAGGAGAAATAGATTTTTAATAATTTTTATTTTAGGTGTTCGAGCACTTAGAGGATTTATGGAACCATCAGGAATTTTTCAGAATTTATTTCATGTAGGAGACCCCTTGAGCAGTTGCTAGCCTAACGGTGTGCATTATTCTAATCTATAAATTTTTTTATGTGTATATATATATATATATATATATATATATATATATATATATATATATATATATATATATATATATACACAAATATATATATGTATATATATATTTAAAAAGAAAAAGGAAAAGAAAAGAAAAGAAGTTATTAATAAACTAATAATATTAATAATAAACTAATAATAATAACTATTATAATAATACTAACTTTATTATTCCACAAAAACTTAAAGCAACTCCTAGCAAAAGTAGCAAACGTTAGAACGTTAGCAAAAGTAGCAAACCTAGCAAATATATATACTTTAGGAGACACAGCCAACGCCCCCCCTTTTTTTTCATCCAGCGTCCAAAACCCTTAGGCCCGCCGACCGAACCATCTCTCTCCCTCTTTCCTATTATATATATATATATATATATATATATATATATATATATATATATATATATATATATATATATATATATATATATATATATTTCATAAAACCCTAACCTAAAATCTCCAGACCCTCCTTTTCTCATCTAGACCTAGAGAGAGCCGCCATCGCAGCCAGAGAACCCCGCCAGGCCGTCTAAACAAATCCCGACGACCCGACCCCGCGCACTGCAGATTCCCACACGAGGTACCTTCGTTCCGGAGTTGCTTTCCGTCGACTCGCTCAACTAAACCCTGCGCACTGCAAAATCTCCAGACCCTCCTTTCTCATCTAGTCCTAGAGAGAGCCGCCATCAGAAATTTTGGTGTTTCAAAAACAAGTTTTTTTGTCGTTTTGGAATCAGAATAATTTAACCAATAAAGCAAACTAATAAAAACTAAAAAAATAGTAAAAAATCTTGGTTATATTATGAAGAAGTCCTTTTAATTATATTTTAAAAATAATTAATTATTTGGTAGAAAATTAGACATGAACAGGGTACTTGGACTGAATTTCTGAACTATTTTTGAACAGTTTTTCGGCCAACTTTCGGTCGATTTTTCGATCAAACCCTGGTGCCTAAATTCCTTCCACTTGAAGAGAATCCTAGGAGGTTAGGTTTTGAACATACCAGGGAAGATGGGACGCAAAATGGATGAGCGAGAAAGGTAAAAACTCCACGCGAAGGAGGGGCCGCACGGTTATTGCCGCTTTGCGCGCGAAGGCGGATCTGCGGCTACTGTTGCTGCTGCAGCAGCTGCTGCTAGGGGGGGCGCTGCGGCGGTGGTTCGGCGAGGGGTTAGGGTGGTCGCCTGGGTGGAGGCATGGATGATGGTGGAGGTGGTGTGGTTTAGGGTTAGGGTTTAGCATGTATATATATATATATATATATATATATATATATATATATATATATATATATATATATATATATATATATATATATATATATATATATAGGAAAAAAGGGATATGAGCCATAGGCTCATATTTCTACATGATCCAATGCACACGTGGACCAATAGAAATGGAGTGTACTAATGCACATGGGTGCACATGGGATGTAGGAATCCATTCCTATTGGTCCACATGTGCATGGCTCATATAGAAATATGAGCCTATGGCACATATTCCGTTTACCCATATATATATATATATATATATATATATATATTGGGAGAGAGATGGGGGAGGAATTGCGGGTGAGGGTCTGGATAGATTAGTTAGGAATTGGGTTTCGGGTTAATGGGTTTGGGTTTGGATTTGGGTTTTATGGTTAGTGGGTTTTATTTTATTTCTTCTTCTTTTTTTATTCATATCTATATGTAAAAAATTTCCAAAAATAGTTAGGCACTTGACAAAATTCTAGAAAATTTATATTTTCTCCAACAAATAATTTACAACCAAATTTATATCAATTAAAAAGGTATTTATTAAATATGAATGAATATTTAATTAGTTAAATAAATCCATAAATTCTATTTTCTACTTAATATTATATTGGAAGCATGCAGGGGTTCGGATAACGCAACTTGAGTGTCATGTACGTAATAGGACCAGTTAGGCTCATAGCATGAATTTAGTTGGAATTAATGGGTTTTTGTGCGTGTTAAAATCGTACGCCACGACAAAATCGTCAATTAATCATCGTTTTCTCGTAATTGTATAGCAAAAGTTGTGCGACAAAAATAAGGCATGGGATTGCGAATTTGTGAGTTACAGTTATGGCAGGAGCCTAATTTGACTCGTATAAGTCAAGCCTACTAGGTTTATTGGAAGGGAAAGGCAAGTGTTGTAGTCATGATCTTAAAATTATGGTGGTTGGTTTCCAAAGTTCAATTAAATTATTGAATCAATACTTGAAATAAAAAAATGATTATCAATTACCGAACTAACCCTATATAAAAATCAGGGTGCTCACAATCAACCCACCTTAAAAGAATTGCATCCTCGTAATTAAGAAAAAATTAAACGTAACCGGTCAGGAAAGGTTTGCTCCAGAAGAGATGACGCGGTTGTAAGACATTTGTTGAAGCACGACACAAAGGATAAGGGGCCATGAATAAGAAAAAAATTAAGAGGAAGGGTGAGAGTTTTATTCAAGCAGAACACGTAGGGAAGCAATTAAAATATTTTTCTAGGCAATGAGAGATGAGTAACTCAGGAGTAAAAGAGTCTGATAAGAACGAGGGTCAACTACAAGTTATGAAAACTTGGGTACCTCTTACATATTACTACTCTAGACTAACAAGTTTATGATAACATAATACTAGGTATATGCTAGGGAATAGAACTAACAGGCATATGCTAAAGTATTACTAGAAATATTCGTTACTATAGTTGGCTATGATAAAACTAAATCTTATCCATATTCGCTACTCCTCTAGTCAATGCCTCCTCCACTGTCATCGCAAAAGCCTGTCAACGTCCCTGTGGTAGTGCCCTCTGTTGTTACTGGGCCTGCTGGAAGAGTGCTGCCTGTGATGCCAAGGGTGGCCTCGACTAATATCCTTCTGGTGCTCGTGGTCTGAATCCACCATCTTTCACCAGTGGTGCTCCTGGTGCTGATAAGCTGGTCGATGTGGCTGTTGGACTGGTCTCGGTGCTGGTAAAGCTTGTCGGTGAACCATCGGTGCTCGCCGGTGAACTATCGGTGCTTCTCCTCGATGCTCCGTGCAATTTCTGGATGAATGCTGGTCTGAACCGCAAAGCAAACACAATTCCAATCTGCGTCGGCATTCCTTGGCGAGATTACCTACCTTGCCACAATAATGACAAGTAGGGAGTCCTGGTGCTGGTAGGGCTAGCCGATGAATCATCAATTCTCCTCTCCGCTGTTCTATACAGTCTCATACCGAGTGTTGTCCCGATCCGCAAATCAAGCATAGTCCCAACTTGCGTCTGCACTTTCTCGCTTGATAGTCATGCTTGCCATAATATTGACATATAGGCAGTGTCGGTGGGGTTGCTCTAGGTGGCTGGTGTATGTAAGGTCTCTTTGTAGCTCCTCACTGTTGTGCTCTATCTGGTGCTAGTGAATGCGACCGCTTTTGGCTGGACTCTCTCCCATTGACGCGTTCCATGCATCGAGCTGCTGCAAGGACGTCCGTATAAGAAGTATGTGCAACTATGCCAATCAATCTTTGTAACTTAAAGCTCAGTCCGCCAAAGAATTTCTTCGCCTTCTCTTCTTCTGTCGGGATCAGTGTAGGGTCAAACAGTTGAATCAAGCATGATGCAAGTCAAGAAATTAATTCGAATCCTATATAGAGGTCAATAATTTGTCAACATATGGATGAGATCTATAATTTATCATATCCTAATTGCAGGCTTGATCGGTCCCTTAGTTGAAACCGAAGCAATATATTCGTAGACCTGTATGGGCCACCACAAAAATCATGTCACGCCCCAGTCCCAAAATACCAAGGGACTAGCCACGTGGTAATGGCCAACAACACAACTCCAATGGAAAAACCTAATTTGACCCGTTAGAGTGCACTTAAGTTGTAATACATATAAAATGGTCTACAAATACCTATCACAGTTTATATATCTAATCTTATCCTCAGTAAGTAACAAAATCACAAAGAGATAGTCCAGCCACAATAATATAAAATGATCTATCCAACCCAAGCAATACAAATAATATCACGGGGAACAACCCGTCATCAAAATAGAAAGAAAAATAACTCTAAGTATAATATCCATAAGTCACTACAAGATCAAATATCTAAGAACAATAAGCATAATAAATGAATGATGAGAATATTATGTGCTCAAGAGAAGTCCTCCAGAACAACCTCGTCCTCTGCAGCCTGTACATCTCCAATAGTAGCACATGTCCCATAAACCTCGAAATAGCTCTCCTCGTCTACACCTGGGGATATAATCTGGATCCAGGTCCTCAGTGGACATAGCAAGGTACAATAAACACTCAAACCAAAATAAAATGCAGTAAGTAAATATAGACAGATCCTCAGGGCAAGCTACGTAACCAGCTAAGTGAAATACAAATGAGGGCATCACTAGAACTCAGGATGAGACCACTACAGGCTCTGTGCCGGGGATCCCATAGCAGCAAGTAGTATCACGACTCCAGTATATGTGCCAAAGATCTGAGACAGAGTCTAAGATACCTCCAGTAGTATAGTACATATATAAATAATCAGCTTATAGCCTTTGTGTCTCTCCCCACCCAATATAACCTCATGCCTCATGTACACGATGTCTCATGTCCATAACACGAAAGATTATGACCTCTAGTTAATACAACGAGTCATAATAATATACATATAATATACAAATCTCATATCACGAATCTTGTAAGCCTATACAGAATCACCATGAATAACTCAAGAGAGATTATGTCACATAAAATAGTGTCAAGTTTCCTATGGTATGGCATACTTGATAAAACAAGCACGTAAAGATAGGATCGTGGAATCAACTCTCTAAGTGACGTTACACGACTTTGCGTACGACGTCGACACTCAAATCTTGTTCGGATGCTAAAAAAATGTCTCACGGTCCTAGGTTGAACAGGAACATCACAAGAATATATATATATATATATATATATATATATATATATATATATATATATATATATATATATATATATATATATATATATATATATATATATAAAGAAACACAAGAAGATAATAGAACAGGTTCTACTACAAGTTTGGCAAGGTACACTTGCCTGGGTTCTGAACTCCGTCAACTACACCTAGGAAAATAGAATCTGCATGTACACCTCTAGATGCTAAAACAAACATCACCAATGTTTTTAGAATACTTAAAATAGCTATGATTGACTACCCATAAGTCCAATTTGAACATAGGGGTGAATTGATATTTTTGGGTCAAAGTAGGGTCCACATGTGGCCCACTTCGCACAAAAAAATATGCCAGAGACAAAATTCTCCAAATTCTTCAAACTAGTGTATACGAGTCCAGAATAATGATACGAACCCAACGAAATATCCAGAACTGGATTTTGATGAGCCGATCATGAAATTGTCCGTCATGTGGAATTGTGGGGCCCATAAAACGGTATTTCGTCAACGTTCTTAGATTCGAACCACACTTGAGTCACAGGACTAGCATAATGCTGCGAATCCAATGGCATAAGTTTCATTACGAATCGACAAGTACACACAAAGTTATGGTGAGGTGTCAGAATAGGCTGATACGGTATTTTCGGTAGATACGCATTGATTTCGGCGTGCACACACGTCCAAATCAAGTTTCGCAAAAGCCCACGCATTCGCGTTCACGTTACGCACCATTCAGTAAAATTTGCATGCAACGACGTGGCCTCGTTTGGCGGAACGTACCCCATATCAGAGATTTTTAGTGTTTCAAAAATAAGTTTTTTTGTCATTTTTGAATCAGAATAATTTAACCAATAAAGCAAACTAATAAAAACTAAAAAAATAGTAAAAAAATCTTAGTTATATTGTGAAGAAGTCATTTTAATTATATTTTTAAAATAATTAACGAGTTGGTAGAAAATTGGACATGAACAGGAGGTACTTAGACTGAATTTCTGAACTATTTTTGAACAGTTTTTCGGCCAACTTTCGATCGATTTTTCGATCAAACCCGGATGCCTAATATAAAACCCCCTAATTTTAAATATTATAATTATTTAAATTAATCATTTTATTTATTTATAGTATTCCTTAGTTAATTAGAAAATAAAATTTAATTTAATTAATTACCTAGGTAACTACTCATCTAGAATTTATGGAATAAAACTATTATTACATTTTATTTTATTTAGGGAGTCTTGCAGAAGGATGATAGATTTTTAGGATGTGCTATATAAATTTTCTAAAATTTTATACCATATATATATATACATATATAAATAAATGGTAATAATAGAAAATGAAATAAAAGAGTAAAAGAAAAAGAAAAGAAAAACATTAAAAAGAAACCTTAGACTAATCCCTTAAACCACAAAAATCGATAACTTAAATCCCTAAGTAATAGTCCTAAGCCTAAGCCCTAAACAACCACAGCTAACCCAACCCTCCAGGCAACCCGCGAGCACAGTGGCCCTGACCCCCCTTCTCATCACCCGCCTCCTTCACCTATATATATCCCCCTTATATGAAACCCTAACCCTAAACCTATCCCCCCTAACCCGACGCCAACTACCGCAACCCAGCGACGCCACCGCGCAGTCGCCGGAGAATGCCGCACCGGCCACGTCACCGTTGACCGCACAACCGCGCAGCAGTCCGCGACAGATTCGCGCAGCGACGACCCCTACTTCACGCTTCATTTTTTGACTCGTCGCTCGATCATTTTTGGATCCGTCTTCCCCGGTATGATCACAACCTATCCCCCTCTCAACTCTGTTAATTAGTTTCCATCGAACAGCGTTAAACACTTGGTAGAAATCGAAGCCAAGTTGAGGAAAAACCAATAATTTAAACTGTTATGAACTGTTTCAATGACCTATGTTTAGAGGTTGTTATCTTCCACCATAGACCTCCGAATTAAAATCCACATTTTGCTATATGAAGTCTATATAACCGAGATTATTTCTGTTAATTAAATTATTTTATTTTATGTTAAATTTAGAGATAAATTGGGTTAAAAATCATAAAAATTTTATTTTAAAACATTAGGATTTGTGATACGGAATGCGCCTCGCCAAACAGGACCGTCCCGTCGCATACCAATTACACCGAAAGGCTCGTATGGTATGTCCTGACGTGTGAGATTTTACGAAAACTGATTTGGATGTGTGTGCGCATCGGAATCAACCCGTATCCGTAAAAAGTTCCCGTATCGTGACTTCTACAAAATATCGTACTATTTTGTATACGCTCGTCGGAATTTGACAAAACTTGCTCCATTGGATTCGTGGTACCACGCTAGTCCTGTGACCCAAGTTTCATGCGATTTTGAGACAGTTGACCAAGCCACCTATTTGTGGGCCCCACGGTTGACTTTAAGGACAAAATTGTGTTCAGCTCACCGAAATCCAAAATTGGATATACTGTTGAGTTCGTATAGACGTTTAGAATTTGTTTGACCTATAATTGGTCCTATTTAGAGACCTTTACCTCTAAAACGAATTTTGGTGCAAAGTGGGCCACATGTGGACCCCGCTCTGATCCGAAATTACCATTTTGTCCATGTGTCCAAATTGGACGAAAGGGTAGCATTTTCTAGCTATCTCGCTTATTCTGGGAATGTTAGTGATGTTTATTTCAGCATTCAAAGACGTTTATTCGGAGGCCTTAGTTTCCGATCCAGATATAGACGGGCAGGATTATCCACAAGAGTACGGACTCGGACCTGATACTTCATACTAGACTGAGGAGGTCTTACCCTCAGAGTACCTTTGATTCATCGAAGCTGATGGATATTCTAGTTGCTATTTTTTATTGACATTTATCTTATATTAGAGTTTGATCTCTCTCTCATTTAGTTTTAGTATAGTCGATTGGCAGTGGATTTGTTTTCACCCGACTATCATTCTTGATACTTCATATTTGAGATTCAGTTATTCCTATTTTATTATTTATGTTGTTGATGAGATATAGATTGCGTGTGACTTGTGTTGACAGTATATTACCACTTGTGGATTGGATATTCATAATACAGCGTACGTATGTGTTATGGTTTCCATATATTATAGTCGCCATATACATACGGCTGGCATGCTTACGTATTCCTAGTCCTTCGTATTTCAGGACTGGGACGTGACATATTTTTGTGGTGGCCCATGCAGGTCTTTGAATATATTGTCTCGGTTACGTTACTGTACCGAACAAGCCTGCATATAGGAATATAGTATAGGATCTCATCCACGCTTGACCAAAACTCATCTTCCCTTTCAAACTTTCCTATTTAAAATGCTTGCATCCTGTTTGATTCCTGTACTCCTTCTAATTGTTTCGACCACCTCTTCTAGAGAGATAGATTTGCATAGTGGATATACCGCCACCAGAGGTGACACACCTTCAGGAGTCAACGGCCAAACTCGAGGAGAGGCCTTAACGACTCCTAGACTTCCGGGGCTGAATGGACAGACTCACAATCCAGCTCCATCTGATCTTTCCGCTTCACTTAATAGGACTTTTCCAGCTTCATCGACACCACAAGATGGCCAGACACAGCTGTTCTTATTCTTCCAAATGATGATGTAGGAACAGAGACAGCAGGCTGCCGCGCTGGCTGTAGAGCAGAGGAAGCAAGCGGCAGAGCAGAGGCAAGAATTTCTGGCATCACTTGAGAGAATGGCTGCACAGGCACCTATACCAGTCCAGGCACTAGTTCCAGTACCGCGAGCTAGAGTTGGTTCAGTCAAGGACTTTGTACAGATGGGTCCCAAGCTTAATAAAGGCACTGAAAGCCCAGAGGAGACCACAAACTGGATTACCCACACCCAGAAGTTTCGTTGTGAAACGACAAGCACAAAAGAAGTTACAACAAGTTTCAGAACAGGCCCGATACGGGGTATTTTCGACAGATACGCGTTGATTTCAGTGTGCACACACATCCAAATCAACTTTTATAAAATTCTACACGTCTGTATTGACGATACACAACTTTCGGTATAATTCGCACACGACAAAATTGCCTCGTTTAGCGGGACGCATCCAGTTTCAAAAAAATTTGGTTTTTAAAATCAAGTTTTTGGTCGATTTCACCCACGAATAAAATACAACACATAAAAATTAAAATAAACTAATTACAGGGTTTTAATCTCGGTTATATTGTCTAATTAACTATTCAAACAGAATTTAGAAATATTTAACAGGTTGGGAGTAAATCGGCCATGAACTTGTGAGTTCGGGATTGTTTCTAAACTACAAATTATGTAGTTTTTTTTCCTGTTTTGTGTCGTATTTTACAACCGATACAGGATGCGATACCCCAAAATAATTATACGGGGTTCGAGAGGGTCACGTGGTCTTCGCATAAGATTCGATAGAACGAAATTTGGATCTATGTACAGGAAGATACGCGAGCTAGAAGAGGGGTACCTCGCTAATGTCTGTTGTCGTGATAGGAGGCGGCGCGACGGGGCATATGGCGGCAGTTTCTGTAGCTGCGGGGGCTGCTGTAGGGGGTCGTGGGTCATCGATGGGTCGGCCGGAGTCGTCGTCGGAGTGATGGCAGGTCGTCGTCGTCGTCGGGGTCGAGTGGCCGAAGGGGGTGACGGTGGAGGAGCCGCGGGGGGGTTTAAATAGGGAAAGGGGAGGCGGTGTATAGGGATGTGGGGGAGTGGGGGAATTGGTTATCGGGTATGGTCGGGTCGGCGGGTCAGGTCGGGTTCAGATCCGACCCGCTGGGCTGGTTGGGTTGGGTTCAGTTTGGTTCAAGTCTAGTTTAATTAAAACAATAGTTTTTAGCTATTTAAAAATAATTTTTCAGCCCAATAAATTCCAGAAAAAATTACACAATATCATATTATTAATTATATACTCAAAAATATAACTTCTATAATATTTTAATACTTAATTTAATACATAAAAATATTAATCCCCGAAGAACATTTATAATAATAAATTAAAAATCACAGAAAAATTCAGAAATTTATTTTAAAATTTTTTAAAAAATAGGTTATTACAATATACCCACCTTAAAAGAATTGTGTCCTCGCAATTAAAAAAAATAAAACATAACCGGTCAGAAGAGATGACGCGGTTGCAAGTCATGTTTGTTGAAGCATGACACAGAGAATAAGGAATCATGAACAAGAAAAAATTGAGAGAAAGGTTTAGGGTTAAGCAGAACAAATAGAGAAGGAATAAAAACTTTTTCCCAAGGCAATGAAAGATAAGTAACTCAAGAATAAAAGAGCATGGTTAGAGCAGAGATCAACTATAGCTTATGAAAACTTGGATACCAGTTACTAATCTAGACTAACAAGTTTATGCTAACATAATACTAGGCTTAGGCTAGGGTAATGATCTAACAAGCATACGCTAAAGCATTGTTAGGAATAGATAGCTATGATAAAACTTAAATCTTACTCGCATTCACTATTTCTCGAGTCTGTGCGTCCTCCACCTACTGGTGTCACTCCATCGTCGTAGGTGACAACTGCAACTTGTGGTGTTCCTGCGGGAGTCTCATCGCATTCTTGTGAATCTATTACTCTGCATCCAAAATAAACTATAAGAGGCAAACAGAGGGATCAAGGCAGGATGCAAGTCCAAAAAAAATTTGAAGTCGATATAAAGGTCAAGAACGAATCAATCAAGTGGATGAGATCCTATAACTTATCCTATCATAATTTGTAGGCTTGCTCGGTTCCTTAGTTGAAACCAAAGCAATATAGTCATAGACCATAACCTAGGACCTTAATGCTCAGACCTGCATGGGCCACCACAAAAACTATGTCACGCCCCAGTCCCAAAATACCGAGGGACTAGCCACGTGGCAATGGCCAGCGGCACACTCCAATGGGCAAACCGAATTTAATGAAACCGTTAGAGTATACTTAAGCTGTAAAACGATTATAATGGTCTAAGATACATGTCACAGTCTAATTTTAATCTCATCCACAGAAGGTAATCATAGTTCAAATGTCAACTAATCAATGAGAAATATAATTCAACAAGTCTCAATAAAATATCTCAGGGAACAAACCGATAATGAGTTTGGTACAATAAACCAAGAGATAGGAAATAGAGAAACTAGAAACAAAATAACTGAGTATATAAAGCAAATACTCAGGAGAAAGCCTCTGGCACCACCTCGTCCTCTGGTGCTGGTACTGCTCCAATGTCTGTTCATGTCCCGTATACCTCGGGGTAGATCTCCTCTGCTATACCTGGGGACATAATCCGGATCCAGGTCCTCAGGGGACATAGCAAGGTACAAGAATAACTCAAGCCAAATAAAATGCAGTATATAAAAATAAATATCCAATGGACAAATTATGTAACCAGCTATATGATATGCAAATGAGAGCATTAATCATACTCAGGCTGAAACTACTATAGGCTCTGTGTCAAAAAAAACCATAGCAGCATTTATATCGAAGGGCCAGTAAGTGTGTCAAAGCTCTGGTCAGAGTCAAAGACACTTCCAGTAATTATATATATATATATATATATATATATATATATATATATATATATATATATATAACATAATCAGCCTTTAGTATGGTAAGACTCTCCCCAGCCAATGTAATCTCATGTCTCATGTCCATAACACGCAAGATCATGACCTCTAGCTAATGCAGCGAGTCATGATGATAGCTATGCATATATAAGATCTATGTCACGAATCCCGTAACCTATACAGAATCACCATGAATAACTCAAGAAGATTCTATCTTATGAATAGTGTCAAGTGTCCTATGGTATGATGTACTTGATAAAGCAAGCACGAAAGTATATGATCGAGATAACAACTCTCTAAGTGACGTTACACGACTCCGCGTACGGCGTCGACACCCGAATATTATTTGGACGTTAAGCAACGTCTCCTGGTCCTAGGTTGAATATGCACATCTCAAGAGTATATATACAACTAATAGGAAAGTAAATACTGCAAGTTTTGGCAAGGTACACTTGCCTGGGGTTTGAACTCCTTCAGTTGCTCCGGTGTAGGTTGAATCTCCAGGAACAACTCTGGATGATGAAACAAATATTATCATCACTCTCAGAAGATATAAAATAGCTAAGATTGACTACCCATAAGTCCAATTTGGACACAGGGACAAAAATGACAGTTTCTAGTCAAAGAGGGATCCACATGTGGCCCCCTTCGCACCAAAAACTGTGCCAGAGATAAAGTTCTCTAAATTCATCAAACTTAGTGTCTATAAGTCTAGAACGATGATATGAACCCAACAGAATATCCAGAACTGGATTTCGATGAGCCGATCATAAAATCGTCCGTCAAGTGGAGCTGTGGGGCCCACGATACGGGATTTCGTCAACGTTATCAGAATCGAACCAAACTTGGGTCACAGAACCAGCGTAATACTATGAATCCAATGACATAAGTTTCGTTATGAAACAAAAAGCACACAAGACATTACAACGAGTTTTAGAATAGGCTCGATAAGGAGTATTTTTTACGGATACGCGTTGATTCCGGTGTGCACACACATCCAAATCAACTTTTGTGAAATCCCACACGTCTGTATGGATGATATGCAGATTTTGGTAGAATTTTCACACGATAAAGTTACCTCGTTTAGAGGGACGCACCTAGTTTCGAAAAAATTTAGGTTTTAAAACCAAGTTTTTGGTCGATTTTACCCACAAAAAAACACAACACACAATAAATTAAAATAAACTAATTACAGAGTTTTAATCTAGGTTATGTTGTTTAATTAACTGTTCAAACAGAATTTAGAAATATTTAACAGGTTGGGAGTAAATCGGCCATGAACTTGTGAGTTCGGGACTATTTTTGAACTACAGAATTATGTAGTTTTTTTCTTATTTTGCATCGTATTTTGCGACCGACACAGGATATGATACCCCAAACTAATTGTATGGGGTTCGAGAGGGTTACGTGGCCTTCGCATAGGATTCGACAGAACGAAATTTGGATCTATGTACAGGGAGATACGCGAGCTAGAAGTGGGGTACTCGTTGATGTCTGCTGTCACGATAGGAGGCGGCACGGGGGGGCACGTCGGTGGTGGCGGCGGTTGCTGTGGCTGCGGGGGCTGCTGGAGGGGGTCGTGGGTCATCGGCGGGTCAGCCGGAGTCATCGTCGGAATGATGGCGGGTCATCATCGTCGTCTTCGTCGTCGTCGTCGGGGTCGAGTGGCCGGAGGGGGTGATGGTGGAGGATCCACGGGGGGGTTTAAATAGGGGAAGGGGAGGCGGTGTGCAGGGTTGTGGGGAATTGGTTATCTGGTAGGGTCGGGTCGACGGGTCGGGTCGGGTTCAGATCCGACCCGCTAGGCTGGTTGGGTTGGGTTCAGTTTGATTCAAGTCTGGTTTAATTAAAACAATATTTTTAGCTATTTAAAAATAGTTTTTGAGCCCAATAAATTCCAAAAGAAATGACACAACATCATATTATTAATTATACAATCAAAAATATAACTTTTATAATATTTTAATACTTAATTTAATATATAAAAATATTAATCCCTGAAGGACATTTATAATAATTAATTAAAAATTAAAGAAAAATCCAGAAATTTATTTTAAATTTTTTTAAAAAATAGGTTGTTACAGCGAGAGACTGTCCAATAGAGCAGGCATTGACACTTTTACTGCCAATACAGAGGCTAGCACTTCCAACACCGAAACCAGTTCAGCAGATGACCAAACCAGGAGCACCTCGACCCCCAGCAGCCGGAGGATTTCAGCGTGGACCACCGCTACCTACTCAGGAGGATCAGTTCACGAGGGACAGATATTGACTACCACAAAGGAATGGACAAGCTTTTGTACTAGAAGTGGATGACATGGAACAGGAGATTGATGTTATAGCAGGTATTACTCTTACTTTTACTTTTCCTGTTGTAACATTATTTGATTCGGGAGCCACCCACTCGTTCATATCTTCTAATTTTATTGCCAAGCACAACATTGCCACTACACCTTTACCTAGTTGTGTTAGTATTCTCACCGGAGGAGGAGTTGTACCTGTTAGTCGGATTGTAGATCTTGTCCTGTAATTATTCGTGGCAGAGAGATGAATGCCCGACTCTTAGTCCTTCCTATGCCCACTTTTGATATTTTGCTTGGGATGGACTGGCTGAGCAAGTACCACGCTTTCTTCGACTATTTTGGAGGAAACATTCTTTTTAAGGTACCAGGCCAGCCGAAACTTGAGTTTGCATGAGGATCCACATAAGCCCTTGATGGTTTTCAGCTTGCAATGGACGAAGTTATTTATTACCCCATCATTTCAGAGTTCCAAGACGTCTTTCCAGAGAAATTGCCAGGACTACCTCCGGGCAGAGAAGTAGAATTCTCGATTGAATTGACACCGGGAGCAGCACCCATAGTGTCGCATGTTTATAGAATGGCGAAGAAGGAGATGGATGAGATGAAGGCACAGTTGAAAGAATTAGAGGAGAAAGGTTTCATCCGCCCAAGTGCATCACCCTAGGGAGCACCAGTGTTGTTTGTACCAAAGAAGGATGGGTCAGTACGTATGTGCATCGACTACAGAGCCTTAAATGTAGTGATCATGAAGAATAAATATCCATTGCCATACATTGATGACTTATTTGATCAGCTTAGTGGAGCCAAGGTGTTCTCGAAGATAGACTTTAGATCAGGATATCACCAGGTGAAGGTACGAAAGCAGGATATCCCGAAGACCGCATTCAGGACAAGATATGGATACTATGAGTTTTTGGTCATGCCATTTGGATTAACCAATGCTCCAGCTATCTTTATGGACTTAATGAATCGAGTATTCTAACAGTATTTAGACCAGTTTGTGGTCATCTTCATAGATGACATACTTGTCTATTCGAAGAGCCACGAGGGGCACGAGAAGCACCTGCGGATCGTCCTAGAGACCTTAAGAGGAGAGAAGTTATATGCGAAGCTCAGTAAATATGAGTTTTTCTTGGACAGAGTCTCGTTTCTTAGGCATGTTATTAGGGAATATGGTATTTTTGTTGATCCAGAGAAAATCTCGGCAGTCGAGACATGGCTCGTTCCTAAATCAGCATCGGAGGTGAGGAGTTTCCTTGGACTTGCGGGATATTACCGACTGTTCATGAAGAACTTTTCAAGGATAGCAACGCCTATGACTCGGTTGACATGCAATGATCATGCGTTCGTATGGACCGACGAGTGTCAAGCCACTTTCGAGGAGTTGAAGAAGCGACTGACCACAGCGCCAGTATTGACTATTCTATCAGAATTAGGAGGTTATGTGATTTACAGTAACGCATCAAGAAAAGGCTTGGGATACGTGTTTGTAAGCCCCCTGATTTTCAGTAATTATTAATTTGGATTTTTCACAATTTTCCGTAATTTCCTGGAATTTTTCTTTAATTAAAACCTAGGCTTTTGATAATTCAATGATTTTTAAATAATGTTTATTAATATTAAAATATTATGGAAATAATATTTTATGGTGTAAAATGGAAAAACGGACATAGGATAATTTTTCGGAAATTTATTGGACTCCAAAATCAGTTTTAAAGTCCTAAAAACCCATGAAGAATTAAACCGAATTAAACCCGTGCCAAACGCCCAACATCCCCATGAGAGCCGAAGCCAAGCCCAAGGAGCGTTGACCCAGCCCAAATCCTAGGTCAAGCCCTAGCCCAAATTTCTGCATGTATAAATACATATTTTTCCTAGTTTTCTCCACAAATAAAAAGAAAAGAAAAAATAACAAAAATCCCTAATTTAAACCTAACACTAACCCTGGCCGCCACCCCCTTTCCCTGACCCCTCCGGCAAGTCTCCGGTGCCGCACCAGCCGCGTACACAAAACCCCGCCCCGCCGTCAGGCCACCCGACCTCGGCCTCCTCCGCTACGACTCTGGCGCACCGCTCGCGTCCGCCTTCTCTCCCTTCCTCCTCCACCCATTCCCGTTGTGCGCCTCCGCCGAGAGCTCCGCCTTCACTCCTCTCCCCGCCCGCGACGCCGCCACGCCGCCTCCCTACTTCGCCGCGACCCCGCCCCGCCAGCCTCCTCCGGGCAGCAGCCGCCGGCCACGCCTCCCTCTCTTCCTCCTTCCTCCTCCAGCAGCCAGTAGCCCCGCAGCAGCCGGCCGCCCGTCCCCCGCCCGCTCCGGCGCGCCGCCGCCTTCGGCCAGTGCCTCCTCCGCTGCCCCCGGCCTCCCTCCGGCCCACCTCCGGCCAACGCAATTTCGGCCAACAGAAGCCCAATCCCTAACCCTAGCACCCGGATTCGGTCAGGACACGGCTCACTTGGTGTCGACTCGAACACGACTCGGACACGTAAATTTTCAGTTTCTGGAGCCCTGTTCAGGTAGCATTTTCTCTCTCCTTGTTATTTCATTTTCGATTCCGTCTGTTGCAACACGTAGACTGTATAACCCTCTCGATGCCCGTGCAACCCGCTGGGTGCATCGCGTCCTGTGGCGATCGCAAACTGCGATCCAAAAACAGGAAAACTAACGCCCTGTTTTACCCCGGAACTGAGTGCGCCCCACCAAACGGGACGACTTGGTCGCACGCGGTCTTTACCAAAATGTGCGCGTCGTTGATACGGACGTGTGGGATTTCGCAGAAGTTGATTTGGATGAGCGTGCATACCGGAATCAACGCGTATCCGCCGACAACGTCCCGTATCCGCCTATTCTGGAACACGCTGTAACTTTGTGTACACACGTCGGATCGAGACAAAACTTGTGCCATCGAGCTCATAGCAATACGCTGGTCCTGTGACCCAAGTTCGGTTCGATTCTGAGAACGTTGACAAAATCGCTTATCGTGGGCCCCACCGGCTCCACTTGACGGGCAATTTTGTGATCGGCTCATCGAAATCCAATTCTGAAAGTTCCGTTGGGTTCGTATCATCGTTCCTGACTTGTTGACACTAAGTTTGACGAATTTGGAGACCTTTGACCCTGACACATTTTTTGGTGCAAAGTGGCCCACATATGGACCCCGCTTTGACCCGGAAATATCATTTTTGCCCCTGTGTCCAAATTGGACTCAAGGACAGGCGTTTCTAGCTATTTGATATTTTTTGAATCTAATGGTGATATTTATTTCAGCAACCGGAGTAATACCTGCAAATCACACTGAGACCAGAGCTACAGTTGGAGCCAGAACCCCAAGCAAGTGTACCTTGCCAAAACTTGCAGTCCTTGTTACTTATTTCCTTGGCTTATATATATATATATTGTGGTTCATGCTTGACCTAGGACCGTGTGACTTTACTTAGCATCCGATTCATAGTCGGGTGCCAACACCGTATGCGGCGTTGTGGATTGTCATCTAGACATGGATACCGAGACCCCATCTTTCTCGTATTTGTCCTATCAAGTACATCATAACCCAGGACATCTGACACTATTCATGAGACAGAATCTTTATGAGATATTCATGGTGATTCTGTATAGGATACAGGTTTTATGACATAGACATTATATTCCTAGACATTATATGACTTGTTGCATTAGATATGATCTTACGTGACATGGACATGGGGCCACATGGACATGAGACGTATGATTACATTGGGTGGGGAGAGTCACACAGGCTACAGGTTGATTTTATAAATTATGCCGGCGTCTCAGTCTTTTGCTGAGCTAGACGACCACATGATATCACTGCTACCGTCTCCGCGACACAGAGCTTGTAGTGGTTTTCGCCTGAGTTCTAGTGCTGCTCTCATCTTGCATATCACTTAGCTGGTTACTTAGTGTATCCCTATTGTTCCATTTATTGCTGGAGAGACACACAGGCTACGGGTTGACTATATTATGCTGGCGTCTCAGTCTCTCTCCGAGCTAGACAACTACATGATATAACTGCTACCGGCTCCCCTACACAGAGCTTGTAGAAGTCTCAGCCTGAGTACTGGTGATGTTCTCACCGGCATTTCACATAGATGGTTATATATTTACCCTGTTTATTTCATTGACTATTTCACTGCATTTATTTTGGCTTGTATTATCTGTACCTTGCTATGTCCCCTGAGGACCTGGACCCGGATTATGTCCCCAGGATTAGCAGAGGAGATCCACCAGAGTTATACAGTACAGGAGCATTAGTAGGAGCAGAAGCAGGAATAGGAGCAGTTACGGGAGCAGTACCAGATTCAGCAGACGAGTGATCACCGAGGTTATCTTCTGATTATATACTGTTCCATACTCAGTATTGGCTGTAGTTATCTTTATTCTTGTATCTTGACAGATGTATCAGACTCATGGTCGGGTTATTACCCGAGTTTATATTTTATTGAGATATGATCTTGCTTTATGATTATGATATTGTTGTATTTATTCTATGGATGAGATTAGTATATTTAGACCATTATTGTTGTACTACAGCTTAAGCATGCCCCGATGGATCCATTAAATTGGGTTTGTCCATCGGTGTGTGCTGCTGGCCATTATCACGTGTCCAGTCCCTCGTTTTTTTGAGACTGGGGCATGACATGATTTTTGTGGTGGCCCATGCAGGTCAACGACTAAATTGTTCGGTTTTAACTTAGGGACCAAGCAAGCCTGCAATAAGAATAAGATAAGTTTCTAGGATCTCATCCACTTGCTTGAAACGTTTTTGATACCTATATTGGATTCGAATTAAATTCTTGACTTGCATCCTGCCTTGATTCCTGAGCTTCTCTTATTGTTTATTTTGGATACAGAGTTATGGAACCACCAGCAAACGATGAGACTCCTGCAAGATCACCACGAGATGCTGTGGTAAACAACGAAGAGGAAGTAACACCAGTAGAAGAAGGTCAATCAGCTCAACAACGTAGTCAAGCAAATCAGCATGCCTCTAGAATCCAGCAAGATGACATTCCACCATCGACGCAATTTACTCCACAAATGCCCGTAATTCCACAAAGGCAGGCCATTGACAGGCAGCAGATGTTTCAAATGATCTATGCAATAATACAAGCTCAACAAGAGGCTTTGAGTCGCAGCCTAGTAACCGCACTAGAGCAGGCGAATCTACCAGCACGACGACCAACAATGGGCTCTATTTCTGATTTCCGCCAGCTGAAGCCCCGTACCTTCACAGGCAAAGAGGAGCCCACAGAAGTTCATGAGTGGCTCACCAACACTCAACATCAATTAGAAGCAGCCGAGCTTCCAAAAGAACATTGGATGACTGTCGTCAGAATGCAGTTGACGGACAATGCACATCACTGGTGGCTATCTGAGGAGACATGGCTCGGACCAGATCGAGTTACTTGGGAAGAGTTCTCTAGACTCTTCCAGGAGATGTACATTCCAACTATCGCTCGATCAGAACTTTGAGATAAGTTTAATCGCCTCACTCAAGACAGTATGCAAGTGGAAGAGTACAACGCAGAATTCATTCGTCTAAGTCGTTTCTCCCCTACTTTGATCCCTACAGAAGAAGAGAAGGCTGAAAAGTTGTTTGACGGACTAAACATTGAGCTATAGAAACTAATTGGATCCGTTGCACCTACATCTTACCCGGACGTCCTTGCTGCAGCCCGACGCATGGAGCGCGTCATCATGAGAGAGACCAGTCTGAAACGATCATCCACACCAGCACCAGCCGGAGCACCACAGGAAGAAGCAACAAAGAGACCTCACATGCACCAGCCACCAGGAGCATCTCCACAGGCTCTACCTATCTGTCAATATTATCGCAAGCGAGTCCATATTGAGGACGAGTGCAGACAAAAAAGGAAAGTATGTTTAGCTTGTGGATCCAGTCAGCATTCATTGAGGTAATGCCCTGAGCGTCGAGAAAAAGCACCAATGGTTAACCAACCGAGGCCAACCTATCCAGCATTGGGAGCACCACAAACGGAAGTTGAAGGAGTCCTACCACCAGCTCCAGGAGGGTATCAACCGAGGCCACCTTTGATACCACAAGCAGTACTCTTCCAGCAGGCTCAACAGCAGCAGAGAAATCAACTGCAAGAACGTGAACAAGCTCCAGCGATGACTTTGGAAGACGCACAGACCCATGGAGTAGCTAATGCACGTAATTTTTTGTAGTTATCTGTTTATAGATTTATTTTATCTCGTGCCTATTGGTTTGTGACCTCAGCCTTAACCTATGTAATTTTGAACTTGCGAATAACCTAGTATGCTTTTATAATTGATAACTGTAGAGATTATAGAGTCTTTTGTTATTGTGCTTATTTTGTGTTGTTTTGTGAACTTGAATTAAGTTGTACCTCCTTTCATCATCATCTAGCGTACTTATAATTGTTGTACTACCTTGACTTATGCTGCTACTATAGCCTGGTTTTGCAAGCTTATCCTTTTATCGAGCTTGTTCATGACATATGTATTATTGGGTCAACACACTAATACAATTGTCTATTCAGAAATAGTGTATTACGGTCTGATCAACCTTAGTGCATTTTGGTTCGCTCTTCGCAAGACTACTTCACGTGGATTGAGATATATAGTTGACTAGTATACTTGCCCTCTAGATATGTCTGAGCATATCGTATCAGTTACATAACTGTACTAATACGAGCATGCGAACAAAGGATTACCAGAATAGGATTTCAATCCACAATTGTCTTGATAAATCCTATTGGAATTCGTTAAACGCCTTGATCCTGATACTTCTATTCTATTACCTCACCCTTGAACTCTTTATTATTGATCTTCGTCTTCCCTTATTTCGGAAAGACGAAACCTCGTGCTTGGTATAAGTTTGATATATAGACAGTACTAGATATACCCCACAGGCCGGTCGCATTGTTGATGACCCTTTTATATATGATTAAGGGAATATCATAGGTGATATGTTTGGTGTTAAAGACTTGAGGATTCAATAACATGATTAAATAAGTTGGGGCATAGCTTTATTAGATGTAGAGCCTTAGATGATAGATGGGTAAATTTGAAGTTGGGTAGAGACCGCAATGTTTACTTGAGAGGAATCCTTTAGACTGTAATCAAGTGAGATTGGATAGAGAGAACCCTACCATAATTTAATTTCGAGGATGAAATTTTTATAAGTTGGGTAGATTGTAAGCCCCCTGATTTTCAGTAATTATTAATTTAGATTTTTCACAATTTTCCGTAATTTCCTGGGATTTTTCTGTAATTAAAACCTAGACTTTTGATAATTAAATGATTTTTAAATGATGTTTATTAATATTAAAATATTATGGAAATATTATTTTATGGTGTAAAATAGAAAACCAGACATAGGATAATTTTCTGGGAATTTATTGGACTCCGGAATCAGTTTTAAAGCCCTAAAAATCCATGAAGAATTAAACCGAATTAAACCCGTGCCAAACGCCCAACTTCCCCATGAGAGCCGAAGCGAAGCCCAAGGAGCGTTGACCCAGCCCAAATCTTAGGTCAAACCTTAGCCCAAATTTCTACATGTATAAATACATATTTTTCCTAGTTTTCTCCACAAATAAAAAGAAAAGGAAAAATAACAAAAAACCCTAATCCTAAACCTAACCCTAACCCTGGCCGCCACCCCCTTTCCCTGACCCCTCCGGCGAGTCTCCGGCCCCGCACCAGCCGTATCCACGCCGACCCCCGCCCCGCCGCCAGGCCATCCGACCTCGGCCTCCTCCATTACGACTCCGGCGCACCGCCCGCGTCTGCCCTCTCTCCCTTCCTCCTCCACCCGTTCCCGTTGTGCGCCTCCGCCGAGAGCTCCGCCTTCACTCCTCTCCCCGCCCGCGACGCTGCCATGCTGCCTCGCTGCTTCTCCGCGACTCCGCTCCGCCAGCCTCCTCCGGGCAGCAGCCGCCAGCCACGCCTCCCTCACTTCCTCCTTCCTCCTCCAGCAGCCACTAGCCCCGCAGCAGCCGGCCGCCCGTACCCCGCCCGCTCCGGCGCGCCGCCGCCTCCGGCCAGTGCCTCCTCCGCTGCCCCCGGCCTCCCTCCGGCCCGCCTCCGGTCGCCGCAGATTCGGCCAACAGAAGCCCAATCCCTAACCCTAGCACCCGGATTCGGTCAGGACACGACTCACTTCGTGTCGACTCGGACACGTGAATTTTCAGTTTCTGGAGCCCTGTTCAGGTAGCGTTTTCTCTCTCCTCGTTATTCCGTTTTCGATTCCGTCTGTTGCAACGCGTAGACTGTATAACCCTCTCGATGCCCGTGCAACCCGCTCGGTAAATTGCGTCCAGTGGCGATCGCAAACCGAGATCCAAAAATAGGAAAATCAATGCCCTGTTTCACCCCGAAACTGAGTGTGCCCCGCCAAACGGGATGACTTGGTCGCACGCGGTCTTTACCGAAGTGTGCGCATCGTTGATACGGACGTGTGGGATTTCGCAGAAGTTGATTTGGATGTGCGTGCACACCGAAATCAACGCGTATCCGCCGACAACGCCTCGTATCCGCCTATTCTGGAACATGCTGTAACTTTGTGTACACACGTCGGATCGAGACAAAACTTGCGCCATCGGACTCGTAGCAATACGCTGGTCCTGTGACCCAAGTTTGGTTCGATTCTGAGAACATTGACAAAATTGCGTATCGTGGGCCCCACCGGCTCCACTTGACGGACGATTTTGTGATTGGCTCATCGGAATCCAATTCTGAAAGTTTCGTTGGGTTCGTAACATCGTTCCTGACTTGTTGACACTAAGTTTGACAAATTTGGAGACCTTTGACCCTGACACATTTTTTGGTGCAAAGTGGCCCACATTTGGACCCCGCTTTGACCCAGAAATATTATTTTTGCCCCTGTGTCCAAATTGGACTCAAAGACATGCGTTTCTAGCTATTTGATATTTTTTGAATCTAATGGTGATGTTTATTTCAGCAACCGGAGTAGTACCTGCAAATCACACTGAGACCAAAGCTACAGTTGGAGCCAGAACCCCAGGCAAGTGTATCTTGCCAAAACTTGCAGTCCTTGTTACTTATTTCCTTGGCTTATATATACATATATTGTGGTTCATGCTTGACCTAGGACCGTGTGACTTTACTTAGCATCCGATTCATAGTCGGGTGCCAACACCGTATGCGGCGTTGTGTATTATCATCTAGACATGGATACCGAGACCCCATCTTTCTCGTACTTGTCCTATCAAGTACATCATAACCCAGGACACCTGACACTATTCATGAGATAGAATATTTCTGAGATATTCATGGTGATTCTGTATAGGATACAAGTTTTATGACATAGATATTATATTCCTAGACATTATATGACTTGTTGCATTAGATATGATCTTACGTGACATGGACATGGGGCCACATGGACATGAGACGTATAATTACATTGGGTGGGGAGAGTCACACAGGCTACAGGTTGATTTTATAAATTATGCCGGCGTCTCAGTCTTTCGTTGAGCTAGACGACCACATGATATCACTGCTACCGGCTCCCCGACACAGAGCTTGTAGTGGTTTCCGCCTGAGTTCTAGTGCTGCTCTCATCTTGCATATCACTTAGCTGGTTATTTAGTGTATCCCTATTGTTCCATTTATTGCTGGAGAGACACACAGGCTACGGGTTGACTATATTATGCCGGCGTCTCAGTCTCTCTCCGAGCTAGACAACTACATGATATAACTGCTACCGGCTCCCCTACACAGAGCTTGTAGAAGTCTCAGCCTGAGTACTGGTGATGTTCTCACCGGCATTTCACATAGATGGTTACATATTTACCCTGTTTATTTCATTGACTATTTTATTGCATTTATTTTGGCTTGTATTATCTGTACCTTGCTATGTCCCCTGAGGACCTGGACCCGGATTATGTCCCCAGGATTAGCAGAGGAGATCCACCAGAGTTATACAGTATAGGAGCATTAGCAGGAGCAGAAGCAGGAACAAGAGCAGTTACGGGAGCAGTACCAGATTCAGCAGACGAGTGATCACCGAGGTTATCTTCTGAGTATATACTGTTCCATACTCAGTATTGGCTGTAGTTATCTTTATTCTTGTATCTTGACAGATGTATCAGACTCATGGTCGGGTTATTATCCGAGTTTATATTTTATTGAGATATGATCTTGCTTTATGATTCTGATATTGTTGTATTTATTCTGTGGATGAGATTAGTATATTTAGACCATTATTGTTGTAATACAGCTTAAGCATGCCCCGATGGATCCATTAAATTGGGTTTGTCCATCGGTGTGTGTTGCTGACCATTATCACGTGTCCAGTCTCTCGATATTTTGGGACTGGGGCATAACAGTGTTGATGCAGCATGGCAAGGTGATTGCATACGCATCTAGACAATTATGAGTACATGAGAAGAATTATCCAACTCATGACTTAGAGCTTGTAGCCGTTATTTTTGCTCTGAAGATATGGAGACATTACCTATATGGGGAACGAGTGGAGATCTATACAGACCAAAAAAGCCTCAAATATGTCTTCACGCAGAAGGAGTTAAATATGAGGCAACGTCAGTGGCTTGAGTTGATGAAGGACTTTGAGATAGAGCTGCATTATCACCCAGGAAAGGCTAACGCAGTGGCAGACGCATTAAGCCAGAAACCAGCATCTTACTTCTTGATGACACAGAGGGAATTATTGGAGGACTTGCAAGAACTTGGCATAGAAGTGGTATTACCCGGAGTAGATGGGACACTAGCTAACTTGCAAGTACAGTCATCACTAGTAGAGAGGATCAAGGCAGCTTTCCCTAAGGACGCCAGGTTCATAAGATTAAAAGAAAGGATAGAGGCCGGAGAGCAAACGGGATTGCATATTCATTGTGACAGGATATTATGATGTGGTGATCATCTATATGTTTCCAATGGAGAGATTCGACAGGAGCTGATGGCAGAAGTCCATAGTTCGATACATTCTATTCATCCTGGAGGCACCAAGATATACCGAGACTTACGATAGCACTTTTGGTGGCATGGCATGAAAAGAGAGATAGCTCGCTTTGTAGCCAAATGTCTAGTATGTCAGCAGGTGAAGGAGGAGCATCAAAAAATAGCAGGGCTACTGCAACCACTTTCGATTCCTGAGTGAAAGTAGGAGCACATCACTATAGACTTCATCACGGGTTTTCCCAAGAGTCCCAGTGGGAGAGATGTTGTATGGGTAATAGTGGATCGACTCACCAAGTCTGTATATTTCTTGCCTTTTAGAGTTGGCCAGTCTACAGAAGCTTTGGCTGACTTATACATGAGGCAAATTATGAGGTTGCACAGTATTTCGATCAGCATCGTGTCAGACAGGGATTCGTGTTTTATATCTCACTCTTGGGACTCGTCTGAAGTTCAGTACATCTTATCACCCGCAGACAGATGGGCAGTTCGAACGTACTATTCAGACACTAGAGGATATGTTGAGGGCTTGTATATTAGAATTTGAAGGATCATGGGAGGACCACCTACATCTTGTGAAGTTTTATTACAATAATAACTATCAAGCGAGCATCCAGATGGCTCCGTTTGAAGCATTGTATGTAAGAAAGTGTAGGTCTCCCATGTGTTGGAGTGACGTGGGGGAATGTCAGATTCTGGGACCATAGTTGGTAGTCAACACCGTTGAGATAGTGAAGAAGATACAAGGGCACTTGCGAGCAGTGCAAGACCGACAGAAGTAGTGGGCGGACCTTCATCGTCGTCCCTTGGAGTTTAAAGAGGACGATCATGTCTTCTTGAGGATATCACCTACTGGAGGCACTATTGATTCGGAGGGCGTGGTAATTTGAGCCCAAGGTATATTGGACCATTTGACGTGCTAGAGCGAGTGGGAGAAGTGGCGTATTGACTCGCACTACCACCTTCACTCGATGGAGTATATGATGTATTTCACGTGTCGTAACACGATATGTGGCCAATAGCAGTCATGTTCTAGACCACTACGAGATCACCATTGGGCCGAGCTTGTCATACCAAGAGCAACCCGTGGAGATCCTTGACCGTCGAGAGAAAGTGTTGAGGAATCAGTATATTTCCTTGGTCCGCGTGGCATGGAAGCATTGTGCGCCAGAAGAATCTACTTGGGAGTGCGAGGACGGCATGCACAAATATTTTCCATATCTGTTCGTAGATTAAGGTATGAATTTACCTTGTTCATTTCTACCTTATACCATCCGTGATTTCCTATCGTGGTTTAGTTTTAATTTTGAGGACAAAATTTTTATAAGTTGGGTAGAATGTAAAATCTCCTAATTTTAAATATAATAATTGTTTAAATTAATCATTGAATTTATTTATAGTATTCCTTAGTTAATTAGAAAATAAAATAAAATTTAATTAATTACCTAGGTAACTACTCATCTAGAATTTATGGAATAAAAATATTATTATATTTTATTTTATTTAGGGAGTCTGATAGATTTTTAGGATGTGATATATAAATTTTTTGAAATTTTATACCATATATACATACATATATAAATAAATGATAATAATAGAAAAGGAAATAAAAGAGTAAAAGAAAAAGAAAAACATTAAATTAAAAACATTAAAAAGAAAACCTTAGACTAATCCCTTAAACCACAAAAACCCATAACTTAAATCCCTAAGTAATAGTCCTAAGCCTAAGCCCTAAGCAACCACAGCTAACCCAACCCACCAGGCAACCCGCGAGCATAGTCTAAGGTTCCTGACCCCCCTTCTCATCACCCGCCACCTTCACATATATATATCCCCCTTATTTGAAACCCTAACGCTAAACCTATCCCCCCTAACCCGACGCCGACCACCGCAACCCAGCGTTACCACCGTGCAGCCGCCGGAGAATGCTGCACCGGCCACGTCAGTGTCGACCGCGCAATCGCGTAGCAGTCCGCGACAGATTCGAGCAGCGACGATCCCTACTTCACGCGTCGTTTCCCTACTCGTCGCTCGATCATTTTTGGATCCATCTTCACCGGTATGATCACAACCTATCATCCTCTCAACTCTGTTAATTAGTTTTCATCGAACATCGTTAAACACTAGGTAGAAATCGAAGCCAAGTTGAGAAAAAACCACATAATTTAAACTGTTATGAACTGTTTCAATGAACTATATTTAGAGGTTGTTATCTTCCACCATAGACCTCCAAATTAAAATATACTTTTTGCTATATGAAGTCTATATAACCGAAGATCATTCTCTGTTAATTAGATTATTTTATTTTGTGTTAAATTTAGAGATAAATTGGGTTAAAAATCATGAAAAACTTATTTTAAAATATTAGGATTTGCGATACGGAACACGCACCGCCAAACGGAACCGCCCTGTCGCATACCAATTGCATTGAAAGACGCGTATGGTATTTCCTGACGTGTGGACTTTTTTAGAAACTGATTTGAACGTGTGTGCGCGTCGAAATCAACCCGTATCCTTAAAAAGTCCCCGTATTGTGACTTTTGCAAAATACCGCACCATTTTCTGTACGCTCGTCGGAATGCGACAAAAGTTATGCCATTGGATTTGTGGTACCACACTAGTCTTGTGACCCAAGTTTTATCAATTCTGAGATAGTTGACCAAGCCGCCTATTTGCGGGCCCTACGGTTGACTTTAAGGACGAAATTGTGTTCGGCTCACCGGAATCCAAAATTGGACATACCGTTGAGTTCGTATGGACGTTTAGAATTTGTTTGACCTATAATTTGTCTTATTTAGAGACCTTTACCTCTAGCACGCATTTCATTGCAAAGTAGGCCACATGTGGACCCCGCTCTGACCCAAAATTATCGTTTTGACCTTGTGTCCAAATTGGACGAAAGGGTAGTATTTTCTAGCTATCTCGCTTATTCTGGAAATATTGGTAATATTTTTTTAGCATCCGGAGACGTTTATTCGGAGGCCTTAGTTTCTGATCCTGTGTACTTGACGTCTTGACGCTTATACTACGCAGCTTTCTTGCCAGGCAAGTATACCTTGTCATTGTACTATAATTTATATTCCATATGGTGCATGTATTTTATTTCTGTCATTTAGTTTATATATTTTAACTTTTATATAAACTACGCGTCCAAGAATGACTTGGGTGCAACGACGGTGGCGTCGTATTCTATTTTTATTATATATATGCATGTTAACCTAGTTGATGAGACCACCCCATTATCATGAGATATTTTTTTGTTTCATTGGCCATGACACTGTTGTTTCACGAGTGTGAGTCTCATGTAGGATACGAACTTGCGTACTCGGCTGGCCACTGGTACGTATGGGACATGCGACGGATAAGGATAATTGTGCTGATAGAAATTGCATGCTAGAAGACTTGGCAGTTATTAGAGGTATCGTCGTGTCATGGATGTAACATGCTTAGAGCATGGGATGGGAAGGACAACAAGTAAGGCGTTTGGGCTCCTTTGCACTTTCCTTGTGTAACCCGTACGCTCCGCCGGATATACGCGGTCATGATGACCACTATATATATTATTATTATCAGGTGGCCTCTGAGGTTCAAAAGACGTCATACTTTTTAGGCCCCTGAATCTCCGAGAGAATCATGTCAATCCCATTTTAGCCAGATAGCCCATGTGTTGGAAAGTTGTTCTCAAAGTGCATTCACATAGATGGTTATGCGATCCAGTGGATGTTTATTTTTCAGTACTTTATTGGCATTCTTCTATGTATCTTGTTATGTTCCTCTAAGGACCTGGTCCCTTTCCAGATATAGACGGGCAGGATTATCCACAAGAGTACGGACCCAGACCTGACGCTTCATACTAGACTGAGGAGGTCTTACCCTCAGAGTACCTTTGATTCATCGCATATGATGGATATTCTAGTTTCAATTTCTATATTGACATTTATCTTATATTAGAGTTTGATCTCTCTCTCATTTAGTTTTAGTATAGTCGATTGGCAGTTGATTTGTTTCCACCCGACTATCATTCATGATACTTCATATTTGAGATTCAGTTATTTATTCCTATTTTATTATTTACGTTGCATGACTCCGCAAGCTATTATCATGTACATAGCATGCCGTGGTTGGATCCAAGAGTATTAGTGGGGGAGGGGAGTAGGAGTTGGTTATGTGATCAAAGCCAAACAGTATTCATGTGTATGTCGGTTATGCAACTCACGCATAACGGAGTTATCGTAGTGTTTTTTATGTGCAACCTAAGCCGATCACATAAGAAACTTGTGCTCAAGGCACTTAGCTAGTATTCATGTTTTCTCACATGCAGTTACTTCTCTACTTGTATTGTTCTTCAGTTTACCTTGCAGCTACTTATTCTGCTCTAGCATATATTTATTTCCTGTGCATCTTGTATACTTTTCTATTGCTCGTCATATACACCTTACCATGTATTTGGAGTTGCTTTCAGAGTTATGTACTTCGCTCCAGTCCTGACTGGGCATATTTTTTCCAGAGGATCCTGAGGATTCTGCCCGACGTTCTACGGGCCGGGTGTTGACGAGGGTTGTGACCCCGAGACTGAGGAGGAGTGCGCCGAGGAGATGCCTATAGCGCCCTAGTTAGCTAGGTGGGTTTCCTGGGTTATTTCCAGTAGTTTATTTTGGATGATTGTACTTATTCTTTTGATGCTGTGAGATATTGTAGATATTATGGCCTTGGACTGTATTTGGATATTGTCTTGCTCTTTGGTTTTGGTTTTCTTATGCTATCATATCGTGCTTTTACTCTTCCCCTAGTTATTGTGATTGATAGCTTATATATATTGCGTGGTTGCCCTCCTTTTGGAGAGGATATTGTCAGATTTTTGTGAGATATATAGATTTGTTTGACCTAGAACGAACCTTACAGCGTTCTACCGCCGATTCTGCGGCGTAGGCTGGACGTACCCACGGCTCATGCCCGATTTTTCCGGTGCGGGTCGTGACACACTTGATTATAATCTAAAGAATCCTCTTAACTAAACATTGCGGTCTCTACCCAACTTAGAATTTATCCATCTATCATCTAAGGCTATATATCTAAGAAAGCAATGCTCCAAATTATGTTATTGAATCCTCAAAGTTTTTAACACCAAACATATCATCTATGATATGCCCTTAATTATTTATAAAAGACAGTCACCAAACAATGCGACTGGCCTACGGGGTATATCTAGTACTATCTATATATCAAACTTATACCAAGCAAGATGTTTTGTCTTTTCGAAATAAGGGGAGACGAAGATCAATAATAAAGAGTTCAAGGGGGAGGTAATAGACTAGAAGTATCGGGATCAAGGCGTTTAAAGAATTCAAATAGGATTTGTCAAGACAGTTGTGGATTGAAATTATAATTTGGTAATTCCTATTCATATGCTCGCATCGGTACAGTTATGTAGCAGATACGATATGCTCAGACATATCTAGAGGGCAAGAACATTCGTCTACTAATCACTATATATCTCAATCCACGTACGGTAGTTATGCGAAGGGGCGAACCAAGCGCACTATGGTTGATCAGACCGTGGTACACTGATTCTGAAATATATCAGTGTGTTAACCCACTAATACATATATCATGATCAAGCTCGATAGAAGAGTAAGCTTGCAAAACTAGGCTATATTAGCAGCATAAGTCAAGGTAGTACAACAAATATAAATACGCTAGATGATGATGAAAGGAGGTACAAATTAATTCAAGTTCACAAAGATAAAACAAAATAAGCAATAATAATAAAAGACTTTACAATCTTTATAGTTATCATACAACCTCCTTGTCTAAGTTGCTAGTCGACCAAGTATGACATGGACCTCTAAATTCTATCGTCTGAATAAACACTGTTATCTTATGCTAGCATACAATTAATGTCATTCAGTTACACTTCAACAATGGGTCAAAAGACTATGTGATACTAGGGTGTGAGGTATACTACCTAACTTATAACAATTGAACTACTATTATAATTGTCTTAAGGATACCATAGAAGCTCCTGTTAAGGTCTACGAAAGGGGTCTTAGTACTTATTAGGGTATCCTCCTATATTACTTAGGTCATGGTCGTCTTAAGTCTTAGTCGTAGTGCTTATAGAACAAGTGTCACTAGTAAGAATAGAAGAGTTACTAGCCGTTAAGGGGAAAGGGATCTAACTGGTATCGAGGTGGGGGTACAAATTACGTGGTCTACAACTAGGGGTAATCATCACAATCTAATTGAACAACTCAACTATCAGGTTCTAACTATAAGGTACATAATTCAAAATTCAAGATTACAACTATAACTATAGCAAACTATATATCCTATCGCAGAATACAATCACTTGGTCTATAATTAGAGGTGTCAAGTGGCACGAGTTGAAGGATGAAGAAAAGAAGAAGATAATTTATTCGTCGCGCAATTAGCGAACGTTAAGGCCGCAGAGGAACAATATATGAAATTTTAAAATATGGGCTCTAGATAGCATCATGGTTTTCTAAAGGGGAGTGGGGTGCTAGTTGCTATGTTCGAGGCATGATGAAGAGGAAAAAATATTGATTATATTCCTCTAGTCTTCCTGAGGTGCTGTCTACTAATAATAAGATAATGATCTAAGTTTGTAGTTCTCCAATACTATCTAACTATGAAGGTTAGGTTCAGTCCAAATTTTAAATTTTGGTTTTCTATTGGTTCCTCCGTACTAGGGTATATAAACTTCTAACTAACTCTAGTAGTGTCTATACTGCTCTCAAGTCTTCATAATATATCAGGGGGTAATGGTAAACCACCTCTAGAGATAAGGAATTTTAGGGTTCACTAGATATTCTAAACTTAGTGGTGTGTCTATATTCTTGTTGTATTCTTAATAGGTGTGCTACCCTAATTATCATCCTAATAACATGTGTTCCTATATTCAAGTAGAAGGCTATACTCAAAGAACTATTAAGGAAGGCACATGAATCAAGCAGGATACAATTGTTCAAATAGAACAGATAGGAGAAAGATGAATCATAGTCAATTATGGATGAGATCCTATACTCTAGTCCTATTTGCAGGCTTGCTCGGTACAGTAACGTAACCGAGACAATATTCTCGTAGACCTGCATGGGCCACCACAAAAACTATGTCACGCCCCAGTCCCAAAATATCGAGGGACTAGACACGTGGCAATGGCCAACAACACACACTGATGGACAAACCCAATTTAATGGATCCATCAGGGCGTACTTAAGCTGTAAAATAAGATCTACTACAACATGCCACAACTAATCTCATCCACAGAATATAAATATGATCAACAACAATAAGAAATATAAATCAATAACCAGTCTCAACAAAGTAAATCGAGGAATAGCCCGATATAAATCTGATACAATGGTTCAACAGACCAAAACATAAATGTCTGAATAAAGTAGATACTGAGTATGGAACACAGATACTCAGGAAAAGGCTTCAGCTAACATCTCGTCCTCGGAAAGTGGTACAGCTCATGTATCAACTCCTGCTCCTGCTGCTGTCCCGTATACCTCAGGATAGATCTCGTCTGCAAATCCTGGGGACATAATCCGGATCCAGGTCCTCAGGGGACATAGCAAGGTACAAAATAACTCATGCCAAAATAAATACAGTGCAGCAATAAAGGAAACATCAGGGTAAACTATATAACCAACTAAGTGATATGCAAGTGAGAGTTTTAGTCATACTCGGGCTGAGACTACTACAGGATCTGTGTCGGGGAAACCCATAGCAGTATTCTCTCGAAGGGCCAGTACGGTACCAAAGCTCTGTGAGTCTAAGGCACTTCAATTAAAGTATTATATATATAATCAGCCTTTTGTATGGTAAATCTCTCCCCACCCAATGTAATCACACGTCTCATATCCATGACACGCAAGATCAAAACTAATGCAGCAAGTCATATAATGTCTATGAATATAATGTCTATGTCATAAAACCTGTATCCTATACAGAATCACCTTGAATATTTCAGAAAGATTCTGTCTCATGAATAGTGTCAAGTATCCTGGGTTATGATGTACTTGATAAGACAAGTACGAGAAAGTATAGGGTCTCGGTATCCATGTCTAGATGACGTTACACAACTTCGCGTACGATGTTGGCACCCGACTATTAATCGGACACTAAGTAAGTCACACGGTCCTAGGTTAAGCATTTACAATAATATATAAATCAAGGAAATATGTAATAAGAACTGCAATGTTGGCAAGGTACACTTGCCTGTGGTTCTGGCTCTAACTGTAGCTCTAATCTCAGTGGGATTTGCAGGTACTACTCCGATTGCTGAAATAAATATCACCAACAGGCTCAGAAAATATCAAATAGCTAGAAACGCCTGTCCTTGAGTCCAATTTGGACACATGGACGAAAATGACCATTTTTGGTCAAAGCGGGGTCCACATGTGGGCCGTTTTGCACCAAAAAACGTGTCAGGGACAAAGGTCTTCAAATTCATCAAACTTAGTGTCAACAAGTCCAGAACGATGATACGAACCCAATGGAACTTCTAGAACTGGATTCCGATGAGCCGATCACAAAATCGTCTGTCAAGTGGAGCCGCGGGGCCCACGGTACGCAATTTTGTCAACGTTCTCATAATCAAACCAAACTTGGGTCACAGGACCAGCGTATTGCTATGAGTCCGATGGTATAAGTTTCGTTTCGATCTGACGTGTGTACACAAAGTTACAATATGTTCCAGAACAGACGAATACGGGGCGTTGTCGGCGGATACGCATTGATTCCGGTGTGCACGCACATCCAAATCAACTTCTGCAAAATCTCCCACGTCCGTATCAACGGTGCACACCTTTTGGTGAAGATCGCACGCGACCAAGCCGTCCCGTTTGGCGGGGCGCCCTCAGTTCCGGGGGAAAACGGGGTATTGATTTTCCTGTTTTTGGATCGCGGTTCACGATCGCCACAGGACTCGATACAACGAGCGGGTTGCACGGGCATCGAGAGGGTTACACAGCCTATGCGTCACAACTGACGGAAAGGAAAATGGTGCGACAAGGAGAGAGAAAATACTACCTGAACAGGGCTCCGTGGAACAGGGTTTCTTCGTGTCCGCGAGGAGATGCGACACGACCCTGTGTTGTGTCCGGGTTGCTGTGTCCGGTCTAGGGTGTAGGGTTTCGAGTGCTGCTGTGGGAGACTCGCCGGAGGAAGGCGGCTCAGGGCGGGGTGTTCAGCCAGAGGCGGAGGGGGTTGGTGCTCAGGCGGCCGGCGCTCGGGTGCTGGGGAGAGGCGAGGTCGTCGAGGTCGGGTAGCGGGTCGTCGAGGGAAGAGGGTGATGGTGGTAGTGCTGGGCTGGGCAGGGCACGGCGAGGCGGAGATGGTGAGGTTAGGGCGGTGAGCTAGGGGGCTCGAGGTGGGCTGGGAGGGGCTGGGAGATCGACGGTGGTGGTGCGGGGAGGTCGTCGAGAGATGGCGGAGAGGGAATTAGGGTTCTGTTCAGGCGGTGGTCGACGGAGGAATTTCTGGAGGAGGAAGGGGACGAGGAAGGAGGAGTTAGGGTTCAGGGCTAGGGCGGCCGGAGCGGGGTGCTGCTCGATCGGGGACGGCGAGGGGATTAGGGTTTCGGCCGACGGAGGGAAATATATATATGGGCGGTCGGAACAGTAATCTGAGTCGGATTCCGACTAGGGTTTCGATCAGGTCGGGTCGACGGGTCAGCGGGTCGGGTTCAATACGAATCCGGCCCAATCCGCTTATGTTTAAGTATGGGTTCGGGTAGGCGGGTTTCGGGTCGACGGGTTAGACCCAGATCTGACCCACAAGGTTGGGTTTGGTTCAGTTGAACCGGGTCTGGTTCGGGTTGGTTTGATTCAATTGAACCGGGTTTATTTCAGGGTTTATTTTGGTTTAAATATAAATTAGTTTTTAGGGCTTTAAAAATATTTTCGGGGTCCAATAAATTCCCGAAAAATTACCCTATGTCTAATTTTTTATTTTACACCAAAAAATATTATTTTCATAATATTTTAATATTAATGAACATTATTTAAAAATCATTAATTACGAAATCCTTAGTTTAAATCCCCAAAAATTACAGAAAATTGTGAAAAAAATCCAAATTAAAAATTTTAAAAAATCAGGGGGTTTATAATCTACCCAACTTAAAACAATTTCGTCATCGAAATTAAACTAGGGTAGGGTCTCTCTATCAAATCTCACTTGATTACAATCTAAAGAATTTCTCTCAAGTGAACATTGCGGTCTCTACCCAACTTAGAATTTATCCATCTATCATCTAAGGCTATACATCTAAGAAAGCTATGCCCCAAATTATGTTATTGAATCCTCAAAGTTTTTAACACCAAGCATATCATCTATGATATGCCCTTAATCATTTATAAAAGACAGTCACCAAATAATGCGACTGGCCTACGGGGTATATCTAGTACTATCTATATATCAATACCAAGCAAGATGTTTCGTCTTTCCTAAATTAGGGGAGACGAAGATCAATAATAAAGAGTTCAAGGGGGAAGTAATAGACTAGAAGTATCGGGATCAAGGCGTTTAAAGAATTCAAATGGGATTTGTTAAGACAGTTGTGGATTGAAATCATAATTTGGTAATTCTTATTCATATGCTCGCATCGGTACAGTTATATAGCAGATACGATATGCTCAGACATATCTAGAGGGCAAGTACATTCGTCTACCAATCCGACCTCGCTGTCCCCCGTCTAGGATAAGTTATGAAGTACACGAGCTGAGCCTGACTTGATAGGACAAATGGTTCATAGCCTTGATATCTACGCTTGTAGTTTATATCCATAAGACCATGCTTGTCAATTTTCCAACCTTGATTTTGAATCGGATCGAACCAGTCATACTTGAATAGCACGATCTTAGTAGGTTCTGTGCCATAATTATATGTCAACTCCATAATATCTAGTAAGATGCCAAAGAAATCATTGTCTAGATCAACGTCTTTGTAGTTCGAAGATTTGATACACAAACAACTATTTTTTGTGGAATCAAGATCCAGAAAGCTGTCTCTGATCGGAGCATTTGTTGACTTGAACCTAAACTCATTCACAAAGTAACGTGGCCATATTTTGACGACAGTAATTGGTCCATTCGCTAGAGTTCTAATAGATTCAGTCTCGGATGTTATTAGACAATCGACCTAAATACCAAAGTAGCGATAGTAAATTATTTATTATGCAAGTTGTCATGACCCGTACCCGGTGTAGGAATGCAAGTCAGGAACAACGCCCAGCCTACGTCGTAGTATCGACGGTAGAACGTTGTCTTGGTCAACTATACTATCTATATCGACGGTAGAACGTTGTCTTGGTCAACTATACTATCTAATTATCTCATAATAATGCATAAACCTCCAATAATATCTCAACTCCAAGAAGTGTGTAATCAACTAAGTTCAACACAATACTCAATCATATTTCTATGGCACGAGAAGATATCACAGAAGTCTAACATAACTATGCAGTTAAAAATATAACAACAACAAATAGAAATAATATCCAAATCTTAAATATATGCCGAAAATAAATTCGGTACCAAAATGCTAAAGAGAACTAACTATGCTAACTAGTGAATCCGGCTAAATCTTCTGGCAGTCACTCCAGAACTAGTGGGTCCAAGTCTGTACCATCTATAGGATGAGGTCCGTAGTATGTCAGACACCAATCTTCCGGATCCTATAAAAAATGTTTTTCAGTTAGGTATGGAGCAAAGTACAACCCAATAGCAGTTCCAATTAATTGACAAAAACTATAAAACAGTAAAGTAGAGGATACTATCTATGATGAGAATATAATTGATGATCAAGAACAACGAAAGAATAGGCAATACTAGCAATAGAAATATAAATCAATGCGTACAAGAATGAAGGAATAAAACTATAATGTCAGAATAGAACAAGGTAATCAATGAACTAAAATAATAGAATCTACAATAACTATGTATTTTAAGATACTAACTAAATATGTGATCGGCCTGGGAGATTCAATGATTACACTAAGGAGCTAACTCAACCATACGTGAATTACATGGTTAGTTAGTAGCCAATGATTACACTACTAGCTGATAGTTTCTTGATCACATATTTAATTGGTATTTCTTTCGCCCCGACTGATACGATAGATCGAATCATGAGACGTTACTATCCAATTTATCCAATGTTTAATCTACAATATTTAATGTTATCCAATACCAACAAGGACAGTGTCCGATACCATCTCCATAATCAAGGTAACATCCCATTAATGATGATTTAATAACAATACCAATCCGTGTACCATCGTGTCAAGAATCATAAGTAATATTTTTAAATACTTGCATTATAGTGGTAATCAAATAATGAAAACTATCAGAGAATATACTCACATGTGGTCCAGAGCAAATGATGCAAAACGGTGTCTGAACTGGTGTCATAGACCTATATATGGAATATTGTATTAATACAAGGTTTTGGGAATAAAAAAAATTAAACTAGTCAACTTCTAGGTCGTAAAGTCATTTCTAAGTCAAAATAGTCAAACTAGGTCAATTTTATGCCAAACTAGTCAAACTTGGTCAAACTAGCTATTTTTATGTTGCATGAGTCTATCTTAATGATATTGGGTTCATACACTATGAATCTAGGCCAAACAAGCTAGATCTAAGATACTAAGAAAATAATAGGATACCGTATCCTAAGATACGCAAGTTTTTAATACAAAATAGTAATTTATATATATACACAAGGCAATACATATAGTACTTTAGTTAACTAATGCAAATAGGATACCATGGCTTTTAACCAAAGCGTATCACACTACCTACACACCCCTCCCGATACTCAAACCCAATACCTTGAGCATCCCTCAATATCTTGAGTACCAACCCGATACCTTAATATTTATCTTGGTATCTCAAGGTAATTGTCAAATACTCATTTGTAGCTAACACTCAACATAAATATATATGCTAATCAATTAGCTACTAAATATAACATACTAATACAATACAATACTTCTAATATATATAGTTTAGAATCTAACTAATACCTTATCATACATATAGCTACTTACTAATACCTTACCATACATAGATATATGTATAGTTACCAACTATAACCCACAACAAACTAACTATTATATTAACTATGCATATACTACTAACCCAACTAGCTAACTTATAACTTGTTAGCCCTCCCCGATACACGCAGTTGCTCCCTTGAGCTTGTATTTGTTGCTGCTGTCGCTATTGCTGCTGCTGTTGTCGCTAATGCTACTGTTGATATTGCTGTTGCTAATGCTGCTGTTGTCGCTATTTCTGCTACTGCTGCTATCGCTAATGCTACTCCTGCTGCTGTTGCTAATGCAGTTGCTAATGCTGTTGCTGCTGCTGTTGTTAATGTTGCTGTTGTCGCTATTTCTGCTGGTGTAGATAATGCTGTTGCTGCTGTTGCTAATGCTGCTGCTGTCATTATTTCTGCTGCTGTTGTCGTTAATGCTGTTGTTGTTGCTATAGCTGTTGTCGCTAATTTGTGTCGATCCCCCCTTTTCTCTACACACACACACACGCAAGCACACTCATAAATACATAAACTCTCACTAGTATCTCTCTCTCTCTCTCTCTATATATATATATATATATATATCTATATACACTTATACGTACATATGTATTCACTCATAACTACACACATCCATACACAAACACTTATAGGTATATGCACAAGTAGTTATATACATATATAGATACATCTATATATATATATCAATATATCTCAATATATACATATCAATATATATTTACATATAAACATAACACCCTCGCTCGCTCACACACACACGCACAACTAGACACTCAACACACACACATAACCAACTTATATAGATACATATTGATACCTATATATTTCCAACTATAAATACACTCACATTTACATACATAGATAGATATACAACATAACCATAGAGATACCCATATATATATACCTCATACTTACCTATATATATATATATATATATATATATATATATATATATATATATATATATATATATATATATATATATATATATATATATAATCAATAAGCATAAACATATAACTAATAAACTATGATGCACATACACCCTCTTATTCTCATGACCCCCAACACCTCCAATTTCAACATAGACATCTCCCTATATATATATACGAAGATTCAAACACATAACTACGTGTCCGTGTCAAAATATGACATGCACAAAGTCCCGTGTCGGAGAAAAATCTCCCAAAATTAACATATCACCAAATTATTGGGATACGACCTACACGTACCTAATTATAGACATGACACTAGCCCCAAATACACAAACACATGCCAAGTTGATCTATAGGACCAATTGACAAACACAACAAGTGTCAATCTCGGAATTCTCTCAAAATTGACATAAAAAGTACCATAACTTTCTCAATATGCCTCATATGAACTCAATTCCAAATCCTATGGGTAGCCTATGCATATGGGTTGATTTCTTATGGTTAATTCTCATATTTAGAACCTAAATTAAGAAAGAAAACTGAATTGTACCGATTGGAAGATGGATTCCCAATGAAACCTCCAAAATTGATAAAATTGGCTTTGAACTTGTAGATCCTTGCTCCTCTTTGTAGATCCTTGCTTCCTCCCTCTAGATCCTTGCTCTACTAGTCTCTGGGAAGGAATTGGGAAGAAATTTGGTAGGGATTTGATGGAATTTGATTAAAAAAAATTCTAGATCTAGATTTGGAATAAAAAATAAAGAGAGAGAAAGTTTTCATCCCCTTTATATAGGCCTTATTTGTCCCCTCCCTCAAGCTACTATGTAAAGTCTAAAATATCCCTTGGGACTCTCATGAAAAAATTAATTAAGGAGGAAAGATTCTAATCTAATGGGTTTAACTTAATTAATTCATCCTCCTAATGAATGGGCTTACTATTGGGCTCAATTCTAACTAGAATTAAATATTGGTCCATGGATCTATTCTAAACTAGTTAGGTCCACTACACAAGTCAAAAATAAATCTAATATGCTAACAATAAATAATAATACAATAAATAAATATTTAATATGTACAATATTTAATTAATTATAAAATGACCAAAATATCATTTTCTAGAAAATGTGGTAGTGACAAGTCTACCCTCCTTAAAATAATTTTGTCCTCAAAATTTAAGGGTGATCGTACTCCTTCTAGGTCAAACCCCCAGCAATCATAGTCTAATAAGGTCTTATCTAAAATCACACAAAAAATAACATGAATGGTCATGGTCTCCGTCTGTCTTATTACTGTTGTCTCCGTCAGGGTATTCTATTAGCTATACTAACTATATAACACAAGCATCCAAAAGGTACTAAAGAAATAGTCAATCTAAATAGATGAAAGGAACAGAAAGAAAGAACAGAACTCGCTAACCCATCTCCTATAGTATCGGTCTCTTCGACCGTCATCACAAATGCTTCGTCCTGTCGAGGTGGCTCCCTCTGCGGGTGATGAGCAATCTGCGGTGCTACAGGTGGCCTAACACCACCTCTCTGCCCTTGATCTGCACCCTGGCCTAGACGTTGAAGGGTCCAGAGACAATCCTTCACCATATGCTCCATTGATCCACAATGTAAGAATGCTCCAAGTCTCTTCTGGCACATCTTCCAAGTGTGTCCAGTCTTCTTACAATAGGTGCATTGAGGAGCCGGTTAGACCTGTCTCTGAGGCTGCTGTGGTATCTGCTGTACTGGAGCTTGTACTGGAGCAACAATTATTTCATGCATCTAATATTGTTGCTGATAAGCTCTGAACTGTCCTGGAAACTGTTATTGCTGGAACCGCGGCCTCTTTGCTGGTCTCACACTGCTACTAGCACCCCCAAACATATCATGGTCCCTCTTCGGCTTCAATTTCCACTCCCACTCGATCTTGCGTGTCTTTGAAAGTATCTCAGAATCTTTACTTCCTAATTCAGACCCTCACAAAAACGGATAGCCCGAACTTCTGCTCCCTCACCAAGTACTCCACAAATCAGCTCAGCCTCTCGAACTCTGCTGCATACTCCTCTACGGACATGCTCCCTTGTGTAAGGCTCTCAAACTATCTTCCTAATTCCAATTTGTCCGTCTGAGCAAAGAACTTCTTCTTAAAGAGATCCTTGAACACCTCCCAAGACTGCCCCACATTAGTAAGAAGTGGCTCATTCCTAAACCAAGTACGGGCAACGTCGAACATTTGAAGTCCTACCGCCTCAACCTTCAGATCATCCGTAAGACGGGACCCCCTCATGAGACGCTCGATATCTTCAAGCCAATCGTCAGCATAGACTATACCCTTTGTCCCATTGAATACTCGAGGCTCAAGCTTCTTGAAATTTTAAATGTTACCTGGCTCAAGCTGAACATCCTGTGGCTGTGGAGGAGCCTCTTTCTGAACGGCTGTAATAGCTACCTGATGGGCATTTTCCATACTCTATCGTATTATATCTGACTGCCTATGTTGGGCCTCTATCTGTGCCCTCTGTAACTCCATCATCTCTCTAAATAGTGTAACCATCAATACGACATCTCCTGAAAATGGAGGTGGTGGAAGTCCCTCCGAAGCAACTGGGGTAGTCCTCGGAACAGGTGGAGAAGAACCTCCGAAGGCAGCCAAGACTCCTACGTGAACTGATGTTGTAGGAGGTACAAACCCTACTGCTTGAGTGAAAGATTGAGAGGTGGCAGACCTCACAGAAACTGCTCCCGATCGATGAGATCTAGTCTTCGGCGGCATCCTGAAGATAAATTAAAATAAAAGAGATCAATTCGACACGAGATAAGATATCATCAAGGAAGGACACAAATATTCAAAGTATTCAAAAAGAATCAAAAGTAGCGATTCAATTCAGATTGAAATTCCTAGTTGTGATTAAGTATCCCACTCTCATCCTAGTATCATATGTCCTATATCCTATCGCAGGATCGCAGTAGTACAACTAAGTCGTCTTACTACCACGATATCGCACTATTGCGAAGCCTGACCTTCATAGGCTACTACTAAAAAGGTACCACGACCCGCACCGGGTGTAGGGATGTAAGTCGGGAACAACGCCCAGCCTACGCCGCAGTATCGGCGGTAGAACGCTGTCTTTGTCAACTATACTATCTAATTATCTCATAATAATGCATAAACCTCTAATAATATCTCAACTCCAAGAAGAGTAATAAACTTAGTTCAACACAATACTCAATCACATTTCTATGGCACGAGAAGATATCACAGAAGTCTAACATAACTATGTAGTTAAAAATATAACAACAACAAATAGAAATAATATCCAAATCTCAAATATATGCCGAAAATAAATTCGGTACCAAAATGCTAAAGAGAACCTACTATGCAAACTAGTGAATCCGGCTAAATCTCCGGGCAGTCACTCCAGAACCAGTAGGTCCAAGTCTGCACCGTCTATAGGCTGAGGTCCGTAGTATGTCAGACACCAATCTCCTGGATCCTCTAAAAAATATTTTCCAGTCAGGAATGGAGCAAAGTATAATCCAATAGCAGTTCCAATTAATTGACAAAAACTATAAAATAGTAAAGTAGAGGATGCTATCTACGATGAGAATATAACTGATGATCAAGAACAATGAAAGAATAGGCAATACTAGCAATAGAAATATAAATCAATGCGTAGAAGAATGAAGGAATGAAACTATAATGTTAGAATAGAACAAGGTAATCAATGAACTAAAATAATAGAATCTACAATAACTATGTGTTTTGAGATACTAACTAAATATGTGATCGGCTTGGGAGATTCAATGATTACACTAAGAAGCTAACTCAACTATACGTGAATTGCATGGTTAGTTAGTAGCCAATGATTACACTACCAGCCGATAGTTTCTTAATCACATATTTAATTGGTATTTCTCCCGCCCCGACTGATACGATGGATCGAATCATGACATGTTACTAGCCAATTTATCCAATGTTTAATCTATAATATTCAATATTATCCAATACCAACAAGGACAGTATCCGATACCATCTCCAAAATTAAGGTAACATCCCATGACTGACGATCCAATAATAATACCATTTCGTGTACCATCGTGTCAAGAATCATAAGTAATATTTCTAAATACTTGAATTATAGTGGTAATCAAATAATAAAAACTATCAAAGAATGTACTCGCTTGTGGTCCAGAGCAAAAGATGCAAAACGGTATCCGAACTGGTATCACCGACCTATATATGAAATATTGCATTAATACAAGATTTTGGGAATGAGAAAAATTAAAGTAGTCAACTTCTAGATCGTAAAGCCATTTCTAAGTCAAAATAGTCAAACTAGGTCAACTTTATGCCAAACTAGTCAAACTTGGTCAAACTAGCTATTTCTAGGTTGCATGAGTCTATCTCAATGATATTGGATTCATACACTATGAATCTAGGCCAAACAAGCTAGATCTAAGATACTAAGAAAATAATAGGATACCGTATCCTAAGATACGCAAGTTTTTAATACAAAATAGTAATTTATATATATACACAAGGCAATACATATAGTACTTTACTTAACTAATGCAAATAGGATACCATAGCTTTTAACCAAAGCGTATCACACTACCTACACACCCCTCCCGATACTCAAACCCAATACCTTGAGCATCCCTTAATACCTTGAGTACCAACCCGATACCTTAACATTTACCTTGGTATCTCAAGGTAATTGTCAAATTCTCATTTGTAGCTAACACTCAAATTAAATATATATATGCTAATCAATTAGCTACTAAATATAATATACTAATACAATACAATACTTCTAATATATATATTTTAGAATCTAACTAATACCTTATCATACATATAGCTACTTACTAATACCTTACCATACATAGATATATATATAGTTACCAAATATAACCCACAACTAACTAACTATTACACTAACTATGCATATACTACTAACCAAACTAGCTAACTTATAACTTGTTAGCCCTCCCCGATACACGTTGCTGCTCCCTTGAGCTTGTATTTTGCTGCTGCTGTCGCTATTGCTGCAGCTGCTATCGCTAATGTTGCTGCTGCTATTGCTAATGCTACGGTTGTCGCTATTTCTGCTGCTGCTGTCGCTAATGCTGCTGCTGTTGCTAATGTTGTTGCTGCTGCTGTTGCTAATGCTACTGCTGTCGCTATTTCTGCTGATGCTGTTGTCGCTAATGATGCTGCTGCAGCTGTCGTTGCTAATGCAGCTGCTTCTATTGTTATTTCTGCTGCTGATGCTGTCGTTAATACTGCTGCTGCTGCTGCAATTGCTATAGCTGCTGTGGCTAATTCGTGTCGAGCCCCCCTTCTCTCCACACACACGCACAAACACACTCATAAATACTCTCTCTAGCATCTCCATATATATATATATATATATATATATATATATATATATATATATATATATATATATATATATATATACGTACATTTGTATTCACTCACAACTACACACATCCACACACACAAACACCTATAGCTATATGCACAAGTAGTTATATACATATATAGATACATCTATATGTATACATCAATATATCTCAATATGTACATATCAATATATATTTACATATAAACATAACACCTCACTCACACACACACAACTAGACACTCAACACACACACGTAACCAACTTATATAGATACATATGGATACCTATACATATCCAACTATATATACAGTCACCTATACATACATACATAGATATACAACATAACTATAGAGATACCGATATATATATATATATATATATATATATATATATATATATATATATATATATATATATATATATATATATATATATATATATATATATATAATCAATAAGCATATACATATAACTAATATACTATGATGCACATACACCCTCTGATTCTCATGACCCCCAACACCTCCAATTTCAACATAGACATCTCCCTAAATATACATATACATATATATATATATATCATACAACATACACAAGTATAGATATATTATCACATATATATATATATATATATATATATATATATATATATATATATATATATATATATATATATATATATATATATATATATTCAACATACAAATACATATAGATACACATATGCACTTATAGATATATCAATACATATATACATATGGATATAATTATATATATATATATATATATATATATATATATATATATATATATATATATATATATATATATATATAAATACTAAGGCACATAGCTATATACTTAGCTATAAATACTCACTTATACAATATGATATAAATTTATACTCATATACATGTATATCATGTAATATATCATATATATACATAAGTCATATTGAATTAAAGAGCAATGAAAAAAACACGTAGAGTGCACCGTACCCGTATCACACTAGATCTATGATACGCTTGCGACACGAGTCCACCACACAACCAAACGTACCCCGAAGGACACAAGCAAGTCTAATACATTATTTATGAATAATACGAAGAGTCAAACACATAACTACGTGTCCGTGTCAAAATATAACATGCACAAAGTTCCGTATCGGAGGAAAAACTCCCTATTGGGAGATGGATTCCCAATAAAACCTCCGAAATTGGTGAAATTGGCTTTCAACTTGTAGATCCTTGCTCCTCTTTATAGAACCTTGCTTCCTCCTTCTAGATCCTTGCTTTACTAGTCTCCAATGGTGATTTAGAAAGGAATTAGGGAGAAATTTGGTACGAATTTGATAGAATTTGGTTGAGAAAAATTCTATATCTAGATTTGGAATAAAAAATGAAGAGAGAGAAAGTTTTTATCCCCTTTATATAGGCCTCACTTGCCCCCTCCCTCAAGCTACTATGTAAAGTCTAAAATATCCCTTGGGGCCTCTCATGAAGAAATTAATTAAGGAGGAAAGGTTCTAGTCTAATGGGTTTAACTTAATTAATTCATCCTCCTAATGAATGTACTTACTATTGGGCTCAATTCTAACTAGAATTAAATGTTGGTCCATGGATCTATTCTAGACTAGTTAGGTCCACTACACAAGTCCAAAATAAATCTAACATGCTAACAATAAATAATAATACAATAAATAAATATTTAACATGCACAATATTTAATTAATTATGAAATGACCAAAATATTCTTTTCTAGAAAATGTGGTAATGACACAAGTGCATACAGAAAAAGTAATTACCAAGCTCCTTACATATGCGCTCAACCAAGAAGGAAAATGGCATCTCATTTCTTATTCTACTTCTTCGTCTGTTATGTAGGGTCTAACCGACCTCAGCTTATCATTATATGTGCTGAAAAACAACGAAGCAACCGCTGATTAGTAGCATAATAGTACCTTATACTATTACATTGAGATGACGTAAACGTGGACGTATTAATTACTTACCCCTCTAGCTTCTCCACTTTATTCTCGTCACAATTGAGTCGTTGATGGTCCACATAAGTGCTGCCCTCATCTGAAAATTCTGCTTTCTGGAAATATCGTACGTGTTGGCACCTACTTTCCACAATTAATTCAACTCATCTATCAAAGGTTTTAAATATACATCGATGTTCCTCTTCGGATTCTTCGGACCCGGGATAATAACGATTAGGAACATATATGGAGTCTTCATGCACAACCAAGGCGGGTAGATTGTACGGAGTGACGATCATAGGCCAACACGAATACTGGGATCCCGAAAGTCCGAATGGGATAAAACCATCGGAGGAGAGCCCTAATCTGACATTACGCGGATCCGAAGCAAAATCTGGATACTCTCGATCAATGTGCTTTCATGCTTCTCCATCGGATGGATGATCCAATACTCCTTCGATCTGTTTCCGCCTGTGCCAACACTTATTTTATTCAGTCTCATTCATCATAAACAACCTCTGTAATCGCGGCGTCAAAGACAAGTAGTGCATCGAATCGGTAGGCTTCTTTACACCGATATACTTTCCTCTTCCATTGACCTTGTAGCGATCATCACCACAGAATCTGCACGCATCTTCATCCTTGTCATCTTTGTAGTACAACATGCACCCGTTGCGACATGCATCAATTTTTTCGTATCACATCCATAGTGATCTCACCATCCTCTTACATCGGTAGAAGTCTTTAGGCAACTTTGCACCCTCTGGTAAGATCTCTATAATTAAATCCATCAGTCAGTTATAGCATTCTTGTGACATGTTAAAATCGGACTTGATGCTCAACAATCTTGTAACCACCTCGAACGGTGAGTGATCTTCACAACCAGGATATAATGGAGTCCTTGCATTCTCCAGCAACTCCATGAACTTTGCATCATCGGTATTTAATGCCTCCTCAGCTGCATCATGATTGTCCAGATCGAAACTAGGCCCTGCCATATCAAAAACCATGTTTACCCACCCGTCATTGTAAGCAGTGTGGTCGTGGACATCTATATATGGCTCCACATAAGGCTCCAACTCCGATGCTAAAGACACAAGTTCTCCGTGAGCGGTCCACTGATAGTAATTTGGCGTAAAACCCTTCGAGTACAAATGTTATGTGACTTCCACTTCTGGATGATATTTTAAGTTGTGACATCTCACACACGGACACTTAATTTTGGTACCGTTCATGTACTGAGGAAATGCCTTGGCGAATTGCAGGAACTGTTGTACACCCTCAATAAATTTATCCCGCACACCGCACATGTCATCAGGATGATGGTTGTACATCCACGAACGATGACGCAGATAGTAATTCATATCCATTTCTAGATACTTCTGCAAAAATGAATAGACATCGTTCTAGTATATACTCATCATTAAATACAATATATGCACTGATACTCCTAGTCCTAGCATATATACTCATCATTAAATACAGTATGATTCTCTGGAGGAAGGTAAGAACTGCTCTAACTTGATACACAATGCCCTTGAATGTTTTATCAACCTCATCCCTTTACATCTGGTGTTTGTACTGATAATACCTGCTATTTGAAGTCCTATACACCAAATCAGAGAAGGCTCCTTAAGTCAAGAAACTGCCACCATAGATGCATATGTTGTGGAGCTGGGTATCGATAAGGTAGAGGACCCTCAAGAGACGATCCTTGTATTGGTGATTAGGGAGGATCCATTGTAAGTATCGGCCTAAAAATCAAATTACTACGAAGACTTAAGTCATTTTTGTTGTCAAATTTTAATATGAATCCTTCTAAACCTAATTTTTACAAAACTTAAGTCATTAAACAAATTGGCCCAAATGTAACTATCCAAGTTGATTGTTAATTAATTCAAGTTGTAAACTTTAACAAGAATTTAAGAGTTCAAAACCTAACTAACTGATCCGCAAAAAAGAACCGGATGAACCTTCCTTATTGTGGTTAATCACAAATACCCCTAACTCAATCTAAATAAATAAAATGTAAGTTAGGGTTAGGGTGTTAAGGACGGATATCTTGACCATGAAAAATTTATCAATCTACTTGGGCTGAAGTCAGGGTCGACCAATATTAGGGGGGGGGGCAAGCTTAACGATTGTCCTAGACCCTTTAAACAGGCAACGCCCCAAAACATGGTCCAAAGTTACTTACAAGATAATCCTTCCAATGGGAAGGCCCAAACATGTACTAAAACTACTTAAGTAGAACTTCGTAGTAATGTGTCGTCTCTTGAGGATCAGGTTAAGGTTAGGGTTTATACCCTCTGTGACAGTCTTTGTCGTATCTATATCAGTGCGCGTGTGTGTCATGTCAGTGTCATGTCGTATGCATCTGTAAGTGAGAGATCGGGTTAGGGTTAGGGTTAGGTTTACAACCTCTGTGATAGTCTGTGTCATGTCTGTGTCAGTGTGTGTGTCTCATATTTGTGTCAGTGTCATGTGCATCTGTGATATAGAGAGAGAGAGCGGGTTAGGGTTAGTGTCATGTCGTGTCTGTCACGTGTGTGTGTCGTGTCTATGTTAGTGTCATGCCTTGTCCTGTGAGAGAGAGAGAGAGTTAGGTTTACCTAGAGGAGGAGGAGGAAGAGGAGGAGGGGGACGCCGGAGTAGGCCGCTGTGGAGAACGCCGGAGGGTGCAGTTCGTCGGAGGGGGGGGAGAGGGGAAAGTTTTTGAAATTTTGGGGAAAGATTTTGACAGAAGGGGGGAATCGAAACCTATATTAAACTTTTAGTGACGTTTAGCGACGTCAACTTATGACATCACTAATAAAAATATTTTGCGACGTTATAGACGTCACTAAAAACGTCGCTAAATATTAAAAAATACTAACATCGCTAAATACGTCACTAAACGACGCTAAATCATAAAACTCAGCGACGTTTAGCGACTTTAAATAAGCTTATAGCGACCATTCTTTTAAAAAACTGAATTACAGTCGCTAAACGTCGCTATATGTCGCCAAACAACAACTTATATCGACGTTTATTTTTGGAGTCGCTGAAATCTTTAATATTATCGACTTTTTACTTTGACGTCGCTAAAAATATCGTTATTTTATCATATTTTGGTAGTGCACCAATGTAATATACTTCAACCTCACAACATTATCTTAAAAGATATTTTACTAGCTACTACTTACTAGCACTATCAAATGCACTGTTGAACCCATACATTACACAATTTTATTTCTCCCATGTTCATTAACAATGTAAAATGTCTAAATTGTGACAAGAAAATACTATCTATGAGTACAATAACATGAACATATAACAACTGAAATATTGACATAAAATTACACCTGTAGAATTCCTTAATTACATAAAAATTTTAAAAATATAATTTTCCACAAAAAGAAAGAAGTATATCATATAACTTATATATTTGTTCATAAACATGAATATTAGTAGTACAAGAAAACTATGGAGCACAAAATGGTCCATCAGACACAAAGTTCACCATACAAGCAAACTTAGCGAAACCCATAGAAGCCAGAACCATTAGACAGTGGAGCAGTACAAGTCCCCATGTAGATGGACTAAACCTAAGCAACCCATCCATGAATTATGTACTACTTCCAATTAACTACGAATTTTTACCAATTATGCACATTTTTATCAAGCCCTTGGCTACCTCAGTATGCAACATGCTTATGGAGTGATGCTAAATTAAGTTGGGTTCGCAGTATCGATAAAAAAGTATTTACAATTTTGTATTCGGATAGTTTATAAAATATTTAGTATTTTTTAAATTAAGGAATTAGTTAAGAAATTTTGTACTGTATTTTTAATGTGGAACATAACATCTATTTTAACAATATGGATACATATATTTATATCAGTTATCAATTATATTCTTTGTTTCCATCTATCTTACCAGATGGCACCCATGACCCGAGCACGTGTACGTCGCTTGAGAGAGGCACTCCTACTGTTAAGGAGGAAGTGATACCTCATACCGTTAAGGAGGAAGTGAATGTTAAGGAGGAAGAGGCACCTCCTAGTGTTAAGGAGGAAGTGATACCTCCTACCGTTTAGGAGGAAGTGAATGTTAAAGAGGAAGAGATACCTCCAACTGTTAAATTGGAAGCGGTTGTTAAGGAGGAAGTGTCAACTTCTACTATTAAGGAGGAAGTGGTGCCTCCTACTGTTAGGCAGACACCAGCTCAGAGGGGGAATTCCAGTCACCTAACACCTATAGCGGAGATTGATCACCTAGACATTGTTTATGCGAAGTATTTGAGGGACTGGTTTCTCTCCCAGCGTATTGGATATCCTCAAGATTGAGAAATTGGATAAGACTTATGGTGTAACTATGATACTTTTATTATGGTTATTGTGTGACTGTGATACTTTTATATTATGCTTTTTGTGTGACCATTGTACTTTTATTTTGTGTTTATTGTGTGACTGTGATATTTCAATACTTTTGGGATATTTCGTACCCAAAAAATTTCAACGGAGGGTTGCTTCGGGTCTGTCTATTTTTATGAACTATTATAAGTCTGTGTATTTATTTTATTCAATATTAAATGTATGTTAATTTACCGGTATTAAGTGTTCCATTGAAGGGATTGGCGAACCCAAAAAATTCAACGGAGGGTTGCTCCGGATCTATTTATATAAATTGGGAATTCATAAACTGCAGGAAGATTGGTTTGGAAACCATTTTACATTCTTTTTTTCACTAAAAATTTAGCGAAGTTTAGCAACGTTTATATACGTCGTTGAATACGTCGCTAAATACGTCGCTGAATGTCGTTAAATTGCTGATATGGCAGTATTTGCCAAGTCAATAAAATATGACTAAATGTGTTGTAAAATGTCGCTAAACAGAAAATTTTAGCGACGTTTAGCGACACAAAATACGTCTCTAAATTAGCGACGTTGAGTCGCTAAACGTCGCTAATAAGAAAAATATTAGCGAGACAAATACGTCGCTAGAAAATGTCGCTATAGCGACGTTTTGCGATATTTTTCCTGTCAGCGACTAGCTTAAATGCGACTTCATTAAAATGTCGCTAATTATGTCGCTAATTTTTTTAGCGACGTTTTTAGGCCATTTAGCGACGTTTCCAGGCGTCGCTAATTTGAATTATTCTGGTAGTGTACGCCAGCGTATAACGAGGACAAGGTCGACAGTAGCGTACCCTGCTACCCGCAGGTTCGACAACACCCACAGGGGGGCGTCTACGTACCCTGCTTTCCACAGGTTCGACAACACCCACCGAGGGGACGTCGACGACGGAGAAGAGGGACGGTGGTGGAGAAGAAGAAAAGAGAGGAATTTTTTTTTTAATGTGGAGAAAGATATTCAGAATTTTGGCTTTGATACCATGTAGAAATACTTTATTTATTTATTTTTCAAAGAGGGGGATACATATATATAGGAGGAGGCTAGCCTCCTCCTTACTTTCTATCCAATGTGGGACTAAATAAATCCACATAACTCAACAGAGAATATAGAAACTTTATGTCAAATTTTTTTATTTTCTTACTTCTTAAACTAATCTGCAAAAAAAAAAAAAAAAAAAATTGTTGGCCCAAGTCAGTGATCTCTGCTTAAAACTTCGTACCTGCATTAATAAAGTTTGAAAACAATATGTATTACATATGAAATCTAAGAATCTGAAAAAAAAAAAACTAGATTAGATCAAAACTAGAATCTAAACAAACAAACAAGAAAAATACCTAATTTATCTTATTATTTATTTAAAGAAAAAAAACACAACAACAGCAACAAAGTCTTTATTCCAAATTTCTGGACGATACTATTGTCCTCGTATCGTACAAACTAAACCTAAAATTCCTAATTTTATAGACTAGTTCCGCCACTGATTACAGCTCCTAGGCTGCCACCTTTATGATTTATGTGACGACTAGGCAAGCTGTTGAGATGGTTCATCTACAGTTGATCAACTTTCTGGAGCTCGAGTTAGGAGTTTGTTTTCAATTGATGAGGGTTCAACAGCAGTGATCTCAGAATGCATGCTCTGACTTGGACAATCCATCCACCGGAGATGAAGCAGGAACTCAAAGTACGTACAAGCTGATCATATTGTTGTGGATTGATGTGGACCACAGGATTGTGAAGAAACCAAGCGTTACTACTATTTCCAAAACCACAGGATTCTGAAGAAACAACCATTAATAATACAATGTGGCCGATAGTGCGAGAAAAACGAAAAATAACTATCTAGCTGCAAAGTATAAATTTATCCCCAACAATAATACTAGAGCATATGATTGCATGGAGATTTTAGCATGATTGCATGCATAAATTTATATTTTAATCAAGTTTACAAGATTAAAATTGCAATATAAACTATTTGAAAACAAAAACCAACAACCAAATTAAACAACTAGAGAAGCTACAAGAAAATAATCAATAACTTGTATGAATCTGGAGAAACAAAACCATAACTGCACTAGCTCTTCAAACAAAGACAAACAATGCATGCAGTTATTAATGTGGCTTCTAATTAATTCTTCTTCTTCTTGGCTAGAACGAAGCACAGTTGCTTCCTCTGATCTTCTGATCCCAGCTCCCTGAAGGCCCAGAGCTCTACTTCGTCTCCGGCTCGCAACTCACTTATGATCAGGAACTTTGTCCATTCGGAGCCGTTGATGATGGTGCCGCAACTCGAATTCCAGTGACCTAGACTCAACAAGAACCTCCACCCGCCTCTATTGTACATCTTCACCTCCAGTCGACCTGCAATACCATCGCTCTTCTTCTTCGCGGCCACCTCCTCCTCCTTGTTGCCACCGGCGCCGTTAGATGTACTGCTTTCTTCTACTTGATCTTCTACCATCATCACGACCTCCTTCTCCTTCCTAATAATATTGTTGTTGTTGATGCCAACATCATGTACTACTTTATAAGACGTACTTGCTTCTCCTTCTTCTACCACCATCACCTTCTTTCCCTTTGTATCTATAGAGGGGGCCGTACTTCCTCCTCCTCCTCCTCCTACCACCATCACCTTCTTGCCCTTCGGATTAATCTCGATGTTGTCATCATGTACTAATTTTGCCTATTAGTCAGAAATTAATTTTAGTTAGATCGATAAAAATTAAATATGAATACCTACAATACATGACTTAATTAATTAATTAGAGTTTAAGATCAATGAGGAAGACGATACATATGTATGGTGAGTGAAAAGAGATCCTGATATGTACTTAGGATGTTATGTACAAATAGTCTAACTCATCATAATTTCTATTTCATATTAATATACGTATGTACCTTCTTAGCCGACTTTCTTGAAACATGATACTCTGTGAGGTTGCTGGCTCTCTTCTCGTCGTCGTCGAGCATCTTACAGATAACCGTATTTACGGCAGTGTTAACGACGCGGAGACGGTTCTGCTGTTTGTCGACGTCGGACGCTGATAGTTTCTTTTCCATCACGAAGCATAGTTGGCCACCGTTGTGCTTCCGCACCAAATCTTGAATCCATTGTGGTAGTTCTCTCTGTGGTACCGTCGCCACCGCAGGCCATGGCTGAAATTTTTCACCTCTTTCCTCCTCCCTCTCTTTCTCTCCATGGGTGACTCTCTCTCTCTCTGTCTCTCTCTCTCTCTCTCTCTGTGGTGAAAACAATGAGGGGGTATATATATATATATATATATATATATATATATATATATATATATATATATATATATATATATATATATACCAATTCCAATGTTAAATGGTTTATGCTCAAAATTTTATCATTCATTCGGATTCATTCAGTCGAATTCATATATAATATCTTCCTTATCTGGCTAATTTGTTGCATTTTAGGATTGTTTCCTAATTAGTTTCATTTTAGGATTCTACATACGTATAGAATATATTCCTACACCATAATGAGAACCTGCAGGGATGGGATTTGATATATAAGGAACCGCTGGGATACGATTTGATAAAATTTGGCAAAATTCCCAATCCTAATGAGAACCTCTAGTATAGGAACGTTGACTTCAATATTCTAAGGATATGTTAGTTTTGTTTATAGAAATTCTTTTTATGTCCAATATTTTAAAGTACTTAGAAAAAAAATACATGCGGCTCCTCCTGCGCATGCATGCTTCCTCTCGTTGCATATATACTTCTTCAATGACCAATATTAATGCATGTACTGATCAAGAAAATATATATTATATGTGTTTGAAGAAAATATATATATTATTACTGTTCGATCACGTAGAATGAATATTCCTTTCATTGAAAAGAAGGATTTTATATATATAGAAATGTTGACTTCAATATTCTAAGGATATGTTAGTTTTCTTTATAGGTATTCCTTTATGTCCAATATTTTAAAGAAAATATATAATAATAAAAAGTATTTTATAAGTTTTCTTTATCTGTAAGGAATATATAAGAAATTACTATTCAATAACTACCTACAGATTAAAGTTTGACAAGTTCTCCACGGAGTCTTAAAATAATCCATAGTTAAATGGAAATTAGAATTCTAGTAATTGTACAAAAATATTTTCTTAATACAAATTATCGATAACTATTGTACAAAATATTTTCTGAATCTAAAAATAAAATTTCAACTTATGCAAAAGTAGACAAGTTATAGATAACTGCACAAAATATTTAATTTTTACGAATTGGACGGTAGTTAATTATAATTTTTAACTTCCTTCTTCCTTTCCTATATATATAATGATAAAATCAATCATCTCAATAATCTTCATATTACCATAGATAATTGTACAAATTAGTGTTGAATTTGTAGGTCCTATGACATGCATTATCATTTCTCTTTTGAGAACATTAATTCTAACAGCCATAGGTAAACATGTATATCATCAACAAAACCACAATTAATCAGAATAAGTCCTCAAAGATTTTTTTTTTTCCCACAGATTTTAAACACACATGTTAAATATAGAGACCAAATTCAGCAACCAGAGAATTAAGCTACAAGAAAATAATCAAATTAATAACTCGTTGAATCTGGAGAAATAAAATCATAATTGCATTCTTCAAACTAACAAAGACGAACAATGCATTGCATTCAGTCATTATATGATATGGTGACAAACAGCAGAATCGTCTCCGCGTCGTTAACACTGCCGTAAATACGGTTATCTGTAAGATGCTCGACGACGACGAGAAGAGAGCCAACAATGCATTGCATTCAGTCATTATATAATATGGTGACAAACCAAAATTGCATTCTTCAAACTAACAAAGACGAACAATGCATTGCATTCTTCAACCTAATACGTGCGGTTTCAAATATAGTTTGTTTAAAAAAAAAAAAAAGTGAAATGGCACCTAAAACATGCGGTTTCAAATATATATATATATATATATATATATATATATATATATATATAAAGAAAAAAAAAGAAAAGAACACGTATAAAAAAAAATTTAATTGGAAGCCGTATGGGCTATGTGCGTTTTCAAATAAAAAAATTTTAAAAATGAACATCATTTTAGAATTTTTTGCATTATAGTCCACTATAATTCATTATTTGCAACTTCAGTCAAAGTAGGAAATACAATTATTTTATTTATCATAATTTTTTTATAAACTTCAATGAAATCAAAATAAATAAATAAAAGTTATTTTTTTCTATTTTTAAATTTTTTAAGACGAAAAAATTTAAAATAATTGTTTTTTTTTCACTAAAATAATTTAAAACAATTTTTTCCATAGAATTTTTTGCCACGCATGTACTAGGTGCGTTCATGTTATTTCCTTTAAATTTTTTCAAACTATGTTCTCTGCCACTAGTTTTGTTAAACTTGTGTTCTCTGTAAAAAAAATTCTCTTATGTTTTAGTCCAAACTATGTTCTCTGCCACTAAATTAAATGAATTTTTTTTTTAAAAATATTTGGGCCAAAGAACCCAAAAAAAAACCCTTTAATAACCGGCTCAAAGAACCAATATATATATATATATATATATATATATATATATATATATATATATATATATATATATATATATATATATATAATTCAAACTGTAGCCGCACCTACTAGGTGCGTTTTTACCTTTTCTTTTTCTTTTTACTTTTTATTTTTTTTTCACAGTTCTTTTTATTTTATTTTATTTTTTAATTTTGAAACCGCACGTATTAATGTGTTTTCAAAGAAACCAAAAATAAAAATATATTTCAAGCCGCACGTGCGTTTTTACATTTTTTTTCCCTTTTCTTTCTTCTAGAGTTCATATATATATATATATATATATATATATATATATATATATATATATATATATATATATATATTTGAAACCGCACGTATTAGATGCGTTTTTAGATTTAATTAATTAATTATTTATTTTTTAACTGTTTTTTTTTTATAAAAAAATAAAAAATATGAAAACGTATTTAGTAGGTGCGGCTACAGTTAAAGATTAATTTTTTATTGAGAACGCACTTAACACATGCGTTCTCGTTCTTTACGTATTATTTTTTATCGAAAACGTACTTAACACATGCGTTTTTGTTCTCTACTTCAATTTTTCATAAACTTTGTTCTCTTTCGCTAATTTTGCTAAAATATATTTCTTTGTAGAAAAATTTCTGTTTTTTTTTTGTCTTGATCTGCTTATATGAAAAGACTTTTAAAATTATGTATGCATAAAAATATTATATTATCAATTTTTTGTATTTAAATTATTTTAACTCTTATTTTTTAACTATATTAAAAATTTATAAGCTAATTTGGACTATCCTTATTGCAAATAGTGGATCAGCCACTGGCTTCATCCAACGTATTGAACAACGTTATTAAAATCGGACCGGACCGGACTGACGGTTTAACCGGATCCAATCGGAATACTAAATACTAAATATTTTCGGTTCAGTTCAAATTAAACCGTTATTTTTTAAGAACGACGGCTTTTAGGAAAAAATAATTCAGTTCAACCGTCAAAACTAAATGAACTGGTAGGTCTGAACCAAAAATTTTAGTATTTTCAAAATCGCATGAACTGGTAGTCTTATACAGTTTTCTAAATTTTTTTTCATATTAATAAAAATAATATTACAAAAATTGATTATATCAGTTCGAATAGAGTCGGACTATGATTTTTAAAACATTGGTCTTGAATTGCTTTCAGTTGACCTTTATTTGTCTTGACGCCAAAAATTGACCTTTATTAATACTATATTAGTGGTTATTAATTTTCCAGTATGTACTTAGTTATTGTGCTCTATGTTAAGGAGAATATAGTAATTTTATCTCAAATATTTTTACTTCTTTACTTAAACTATTCTTTGTTATATACTGCCAAAAAAATATTTAATTGTCCTGAAGTCAGTGATCTGCTCAGGAGTGCCTAAAATCTGGTATTATTGATACTATACACAAGGACTGCAAAAATTTTCGTATTCATATTGATAGAGGACTGACTATTGTAGTGCCAAAATTTTAGTACTTCTTCATCGTCCCAAATATGACTGTACATGTTTTGAAGCTTCGAACCTCCATTAATAAAGTTTGAAAAAAAATATATATTATATATAAAATCTAAGAATCTTTTTAGAAAAAAAAAAACTAGATTAGAATAAAACTAGAATCTAAAAAAAAAAACCTTAGTATAGTAACTGACAGCCTCTGACTGGATATTCCGAGCAGCAGTAACCTCTTTTCCGTCGCGATCTATTAGCCGACATATCAGATTCCAATGTTGTCGTCGCCTAACCACATCATAGAAGAACTTTGTACATTTATTTCCTCCCTTTAGCCAAGCACACTTTGTCCGTTATACAATTTGGATTTTATCTGTCATCCTCAGCAAGCTAACCTCCTCCACCAACACCTTCTCCTTGGTCGCCTCTGGGTTGTCCATGTCCGCTTGGGGTAGATGTTGGACTGCCTGAAGCTTCTTGGACTTCATCACCATTTCGTTTGGAGGTCGGCCACGGAGTCAATCCTTGATAGATGTCTTAACCGACTTCAGCCGATGCACAAACCGAAATTGAGAGTTGCCTCGCGTCCCTTACTGCAGTCCAGAGCATACCACCTCTTTATAGTATAATAGCAAACAAAATAATTTTTTTCTTCTGATATTAATATAAAATTGTTTAAATATTTAAATTAAGATTTATTATTATTATTATTATTATATATATATATATATATATATATATATATATATATATATTAGAACTTGTTATATATTTAATTATAATTAATTATGGATATATTTTTATTTTCATTAAGAGTGTTGAAAACGGCTGGTTGGCTGAGTTAAAAATCCTATAGTGTTATTTATAACAAATTTAATTTTTTTCAACAATTTTTTTACGTAATATTATTTTTAAAAAATAATTAATTGATTATATACATACGGCTTGAATGATTTACTTTTGAACCATTTTGAAATCTCATTAATTATATATATATATATATATATATATATATATATATATATATTATATATATATATATAAAGGAACAATAGAGATGCCATTTGATAAATTTTGGCAAATTTTTTTGCCAGCCCTAATGAGAACCTCTAGTATAGGAATGTTGACTTCAATATTACACGGATATGCTAGCTTTCTTTATAGGATTTCCTTTATGTCCAATATTTTAAGATAATATATAATATTAAAAAGTATTTTATAAGTTTTCTTTATTTGTAAGGAATATATAAAAAATCACTATTCAATAAGAAACTAAAGATTAAAGTTGACAAGTTTTCCAATAGTCTCAAATAATCCATAGTTAAATGGAAATTAGTGTAAACTCCCTAAATATTTTTATATATTTTTTCAAAATTTATCAATCACTAATTTTTTTGATAAATTTAAATTCTTTAAAAAAATATAATATTCAAATGACCTTAATCTTAGCTCTTTCTAAGAGCACTAAACTAATAGATAGGCACTAAAAAAAACATAAATAAATATTTAATTACGTTGTCTATCTATATCGACTCAAAAATTTTCAATCTGACCCCTTTCGACCCCTTCTTCCAGACACGATATATATCTCGTCGTGGCCACCGGGACCCTGTCGACATGCACGCCACCACCCCATAGACATTCGTCCTGCCAACCAAGCCGCATTAATCACCGGCAAGACTTCCAGGCGATCATCACCTAGTCTCGACTCGTCGGACACTTCTTCCATCGCTGTGATGACAGTTGGGCCCAGGGCCGACTTGGAGTAAGTCTGACAAAATTTTGGGCTTGGACAACCCTCCTCCATAGGTTAACCTCTTAGACCGTTTAGTTTTCTTAGGACCAATCAAGTCCAAATCCAACTTAAATCTATATCTTTTCAATAGAGATAAAGGACAACCAAAATTAACTTCGGCTAAGGCAATCCAATCTCTTGGGCCGGCCCTGGTCGGACCCGGATCGACGGAGGACAGATCCGTCGACTGGAAGCATGCATTACTAGCATGGGCGGATCCAGGATTTAACGTTGGGATGGGCTACTACGTACATTACTATTAATCTCATGCCAAAAATTCGACAGAGTTTTTCCTATATTTGTAAGGTTTGATACCTGTCATAATGAATAAAAACATTGATCTCTAGTACTAGGTAGTCATAAACAAGTTCAAAATTATTTTCTGACACAAAAAAAGTATGTTGAAACACATAGCTGAAGGCTTTCAAAAAAAGAGAAAGCATATAGTTGAAATATGATAAGGGAACAATCCTGGAACAACTACACCAAATCATGGAAGACAATATTCCAATATACCTCTCTGTAATATACCATATAGAAAAAGTATACTATAACAAAAAACCCATGGACCCTTCAATTAAGTGTCACGCCCCAGTCCCAAAATGACGAGGGACAGGGCACGTGGCAATGGCCAGCAGCACGCACCGATGGACAACCTAATTTAATGGATCCATCAGGGCATGCTTAAGCTGTAGTCTAACAGGAATTAGGGCAATTGTTACAAGTCACGGGTTATTCTATTCTCATCCACAACAGATAATCACAGATTAAAAGACAGAGTAATGCAAATAGAAATAACTGTCAAATCTCAATAAATTCCTCGAAAAACAATCCGAGAATATGTCTGGTACAACAAATGCAAATAGACAGGAAATAATCAACTGAAAATAGAAATAACTGACTACATACAGCCACTGCTCAAGAGAAGTCCTCTGGTATGATCTCGTCCTCAGATCCTGGTACAGCTCCTGGAAGTGCTCCTGTACGGTGTATCTCTGGATGGATCTCCTCAGCTATACCTGGGGACATCATCCATTCCAGGTCCTCAGGGGACATAGCAAGGTACAGATAATACAAGCCAAAACATAAGCAGTGCAGAAACAAATAAGCAATAGGGTAAACTATGTAACCAGCTAAGTGATATGCAGTATGAGAGCAGCACTAGAAACTCAGGCTGAAACTACTACAAGCTCTGTGTCGGGGAGCCGGTAGTAGTGATATCATGTAGTTGTCTAGCTCAATGGGAGACTACGACGTCGGCATAATATAAAATCAACCTATAGCCTGTGTGTCTCTCCCCACCCCATGTAATCACGCATATCATGACCATAACGTCTCATGTCCATGTCAGCGGGATTATAGCTAATGCAATAAGTCATAATGTCTATAAGTAAAATATCTCTGTCAAGTCCTGTATCCTATACAGAATCACCATGAATTTCTCAGGAAGACTCTGTCTCATGAATAGTGTCAAGTGTCCTGGGTTCTGGAGTACTTGGTAAGACAAGTACGAGCATCATCGGGTCTCGATAACCATCTCTATGTGACGTTACACAACTCCGCGTACGGGGTTGGCACCCGACCAGTAATCGGACGCTAAGTAAAGCCACTCGGCCCTGGGTTTTAACAGTTAAACAGGTTTACATGCATTTAAACAAGATTCCAGGCAAGTTCTATAACAAGAATTACTGCAATTTGGCAAGCTTTCCTTGCCCACTTATGTATAAACGAGTCAAGGAAAATAAGTAGCAAGCTGCAGGGTTTGGCAAGGTACACTTGCCTGTGGTTCCGGCTCTGTCAGTTCTGACTTTAACGGAATTTGCAGGCGGTACTCCAGTTGCTGAAATAAATATCACCATCAGATCCAGAAAATATCAATCAGCTAAAAACGCCTGTCCTTGAGTCCAATTTGGAGACAAGGGCAAAAATGGCAGTTTCGGGTCAAAACGGGGTCCACATGTGGGCCCGCTTTGCACCGAAAAATGTGTCCGGGTCAAAGGTCTCCAAATTCACCAAACTTAGTGTCAACAGGTCAGGAACGATGATACAAACCCAACGGAACTTCCAGAATTGGATTCCGATGAGCCGATCACAAAATCGTCCGTCGAGCGGGGCCTATAGGGCCCACGACACGCGATTTCGTCAACGTTCTCAGAATCGAACCAAACTTGGGTCACAGGACCAGCGTATCGCTACGAGTCCGATGGCGTAAGTTTCGTTTCAATCCGACGTGTGTACACAAAGTTAGGGTAAAATACAGAAAAGTTGGATACAGGGCGATGTCCGCGGATACGCGTTGATTTCGGTGTGCACGCACATCCGAATCAACTTCTGCGAAATCCCACACGTCCGTATCAACGACGCGCACGTATCTGTGAAGACCGCGTGTGACCAAGTCGTCCCGTTTGGCGGGGCGTACCCAGTTCCGGGGTGAATCGGGTCGTTGTTTTTTCTATTTTTGGATCGCGGTGTGCGATCACCACAGGACGCGATGCCCCGAACAGTTTGTCCGGGCACCGAGAGGGTCATACAGGCTTCGCAACGCAATTTACGAAATCAAAAACAGAGCTACGAGCAAGAAGTTACACGCACCTGAACGGGGCCCGAAAAATAGTGCAAAATCGTGTCCGACACGACACAGGACACTGTGTCCTGTGTCCAGTGTCCGTGTCCTAGGGTTCAGGGCTAGGGTTTTCAGGCGGCGGGGACGGCGGCTGGGCGGCCGGGCGGCTGAGGTGGAGGAGCTGGGGCACGCGGCGGAGGCGGAGGGGACCCGGGACGGCCGGAGGCGCGCTGTGCGGCGCTGGAGGCCGGCCGAGGCGGCGCTGGAGCTGCTGTTGAAGTCGAGAGGAGGAGGGAGGAAGGAGGAGAAGGGGGCGGAGCCCTGCGGCGGAGGCAGCGGAGGAGGAGGGCCGACGGCGTCGTGGCGGTGGTCTGGGTGGGAGAGGGCGGAGCTGGCCCGGCGGGGAGGGGTGGTTCGAGGCGGTGGAGGGGGAGATTTAAAAGGCTGGGGAGGGGGAGGTTTGGACGAGAGGGGCGGTCGACGAGGCGGTCATGGCGGCATGGGACGCGGGCGGGCGGCCTGGGCGGAGCTGCGGGCGGCGCGGCGCCGGACGCGGGCAAGGGGGCTGGGTCGTGGGGGAAAGGGAACCGGGTCGGGTAACAGGCCTCGGGTCGGGTCTGGCGGATCCGACCCGACCCGCTAGGGGACTGGGCCGGGCTCGGGTTTTGGTTTTTATTATTTAAAAATAAATAATTAAATAATTAAATCAATATTAATTAAATAATTAATTCAATAATGATTTTTAATTGTTTAAAAAATAGGTCCGGGGTCCAATAAATTCCAGAAAAATTACCCTAAGTCCAGTTTTCTATTTTATACCATAAAATATTATTTTCATTATATTTTAATATGTTTATTGTCATTTAAAAAATTATTTAATAATTAAAACCCTGTTTTTAATTACAGAAAAATTCCAAAAAATTCCAGAAAATTGTGAAAAATTCAGTTTTAAAAATTTTGAAAAATCAGGGGGTTTACAATCTACCACCCTTAAGAGGATTGCGTCCTCGAAATCAAAGAATAACCGGTCAACAGAGATGACGCGGTCGCAAGCATCGTTTGAAAACACATATTTAGGAAAATATCGTTTCCCTAACAATGAAAGTTATGCACTTTCAGAGAAAATCTAGTTAAAGTAAAAGAACTACAACTTTTATGAAAATTAGGTTATTATTAACAAGTTGCAAATTACTAGGTTGGGGCTGAGGTCACGAACCAATAGGCACGAGCTACAACAAGACCAGAAACGGATAACTACGAATCACTTACGCGCATTAGCTACTCCAAGAGTCTGTGCGTCCTCCACGGTCATCGTCAGGGCTTGCTCGCGTCCTTGCAGTTGATTCTTCTGCTGTTGAGCCTGCTGGAAGAGTAGTTCAAGGGTGGCCTCGGCTGATACTCTCCTGGAGCTGGTGGTAGGACTTCTTGAACTTCCGTTTGCGGTGCTCCTGATGCTGGAGAGGCTGACCTCGGTACTGGTAACGCTTGTTGGTTTACCCTTGGTGCTCCTTCTCGACGCTCAGGGCATTCCCTCAGTAAATGCTGACTGCATCCGCAAGCCAAACATAATCTTATTTTCCGTCTGTACTTATTTTCTATATGACCTCGCCTGTGACAATATGGGCAGACAGGTATTGCTTGTGGAGATGCTTCTGGTGGCTGGTGTATGTGAGATCTTTTTGCAACTTCTTCTTGTGGTGCTCCGGCTGGTGCTGATGTGGATGGCCGCTTCAGACTGGTCTCTCTCCTGATGACGCGCTCCATGCGTCGCGCTGCAGCAAGGACGTCTGAGTACGAACACTACCAGAAAAAGTCAAATTAGCGACATCTAAAAACGTCGCTAAATAACAATAAATCGTCGCTAATTAGGTTTAGCGACGTAGTTAGCGACGTTTTAAATCAGTCGGAAAATTCCAAGTCGCTAAAACCAAAAACGTCGCTAAACGTCGCTATGCCGACGTTTTTTAGCGACTTTAATGTGTCGCTAAATTTAGCGACGTGTTGCGACGCCAAGTCACTAAATAGCGACGTTTATAAAAGTCGCTAAACGTCGCTGATTAGCGACGTTTTTTGCAATGTTACACCGACGTCTTTAATGACCTGGCTATACTGCCATGTCAGCAATTGGCGACGTTTAGCGACGACTTTAGCGACATCATTAGCGACGAACTTAGCGACGTTTTTCAGCGTCGCTGAGTAGCGACGTAATTAGCGACGTAAATTAACGTCGCTAAGCGTCGCTACACGTCGCTAATAACGTCGCTAATTTTAAAAAAAATAAAAAAAAATTTCTAGAATCAAACATTGGTGATTCCCTGCAGTTTTACATCATCTTCATCATACACACCAACATGATTCAATCTAGTTAACTATATAATCCAATTAAATTAAAGACCACAAGAAGTATCAATCCAATTAAATGTGGATAACTATATAATCCAATTAAATTAACTAAAAAATTAAAGACCACAAGAAGCATCATACATCATGTCTATTGTTGAAGTACCAATAATTCATAAATAATAATAAAAATAACTAGACTACTACGGATCTGCAGGAGGCTGACCAGCGGCGCGCTTCAAGGATAACAACTCCTCATACTCGTCCCGTGGAATTGACACCGATGTCGATGGAGAAGGCAGTGACGTCGGTGGCGGCCGTGCCCGCTCCAAGTCTGCGAGTCGCTGGTTGTAAGAATCCAGGGTAGATAACAGCCTCGTACTGCTATCACCCATTGAATCCTGCATCCTCGTCAGGTTCTCGCCCATCGATAGCTGTGACGCATGCATCCTCGTCAGCTTCTCGCCCATCGATAGCTGTGACGCCTGCAGCTCCATGATGTTGCGATCATTGGAGGCTCTAATATCATTTGTCAATTCTCGTAGCTCCGTCATGCTACGGTCGAGCATATCCAATCGTGCGATAAGCATCGGATCGTCCGCCTGTGGCTGGGACCGGGACTGGTCCTCCATACTTCGCAGCAAGTCGTCACGGAGAGACGCAATCTGACGGTCAACGGCCTCCTGGACGGCCTCCTGGACTCTGGCCGACGACTGCGAGGGCTGCGACTGCGAGGGTTGTGGGGAATGCACAGCTGTCGGGGAGGCCCTAGATGACTGCGTGGCAACCAGGGCGCCATAGGAGCCCGTACCGTAGTACGTACCCCTCTGGAGACCACCAGCTGCGGTCACCCACAGGTCGTCCGCCGACGGAGATGGACCGGGCTGCGACGAAGCACCAGCCTCTCCAGGTGTAGGTGCACTAGCAGTCGCCCGCTCACGAAGCCTAAGATACTCGGCCTAGAAAAGGTTTGGAAACTCAATAATTGCCTAAGTTATATTAAAATAAACACAAAGTAAAGTAATATTTACATAGGTCTGTGAGGCCCTCTCATCAATGAGATTTCCGTCCTTGCGATGGGTGGCCAAGAAGACGGTCACCATGTTTGCATCCTCACCCCTCTGTACCTGTTAAAAATATATTTTTTATTACTAAACTTAAATATTTTTTCCAAGTACCATTTTATGGTACTTATATTAAAATAATATATTTTAAAAGAAAAAATATACCAAACGACGGAAATGTTCCGTCATCGGAATCGAGCCACCACACCACTTCGCAGCATTCTGCCTAGCCGCCTTGGCCTTCTTAGACCTTTCCTTGTAGCTCGGATCGTCGAATCTAGCCCTCATCGCAGTCCACTGCTCAGGCGTGATCCAACCTTGGATCGATTTTCCAGCACGATCACGAGCCTTCTGGTCATCCAGAGCATCTCGGATAAGCTTGGCGGCAACGGTAGGAAAGAGCCGCTCGATCAACTCGGCCCGGTGCGGAGGATAAAAATACGTTTGCTACAATAAATAATTCATTAAGTTAGCATCACGAATATGCATAAATTAGAGAATTTATTTAATATACTTTTACCTGGAAGTGCGCAAACCAGAACGCCTTCCTCTCCTCCGGAGCCTCAGAGTAGTTGATCCAAGGGCCACCGTAGTTGTTCCTCAGAAATTGGCCCAGGCATCTCTGAACCGACGATGGACGATATCTATACAGAAATAATAATTTAGATTACTGAAAAAGTCAATATACGATGAATAAAGTGAAACACAAATATATACTAAACCATCTAATTGACTTACTTTGTACCGTCGGCCCAAATCTCTGTCCTCGTCTCCTCCGATGGTGCGCATGGAGGATCTTACTGATGCTGGGACGTCGGCACGACCTCCTCTACATGCTCATCAGTCTCCATGGTTCCGTCAGCAGGAGGAACGCTGGACGAGGGAGTACTATCACGCCTGGAACTACTCGTCCCAGGAGTGATGCCACGCAACGTCGTCGCAGTCGGAGATGTGACTGCTCGATATACTGGAGTACTGGGCGACGATGATCCGGAACCAACAGTAGGCAGTACCGGAGTGGCACTCTGTCTACCTCGGGACCTGCCGAATCCTCCGCGTCGTCCTGTCATATCTGATAACAACATATGATGAATATAGAGAAACACAAATATATACTACATTCTACAGTCAAAATGTGATACATATCTCAAAGCATTATACAGTCAAAATATAATACATATATTCGTTAAAGTCAAAATGTGATACATATCTCAAAGCATTTTACAGTCCAAATATAGTTACATTCTACATGGAATATTTTATATTTTCAATCATCTTCAGAAAATTCATCTTGTTCGCCTTCCTCGTCCTGCTCTTCCTCTTCCTCGTCTTCACTTTCATCTACTTCGTCGTCCTCTTCGGATAATTCTACATCTTCTACATTATTACTCGTGTAATGAGTAACTTCCGTTGAGTCCACATCTACAATATTTGTTACAAGAGGTAGATCGTCCTCCTGATAAGCTATTTCGTCAATGTCAAAGGTATTTCTAGCTTTAGTCTTGTATACTGCCCACCAATCCAACCTCGCTGTCCCCCGTCTAGGATAAGTTGTGAAGTACACGAGCTGAGCCTGACTTGATAGGACAAATGGTTCGTAGCCTTGATATCTACGCTTGTAGTTTATATCCACAAGGCCATGCTTGTCAATTTTCCAACCTTGATCTTGAATCGGATCGAACCATTCACACCTGAATAGCACGATATTAGCAGGTTCTGGGCCATAATTATATGTCAACTCCACAATCTCTCATAAGATGCCAAAAAAATTATTGCCCGGATTGACGTCTTTGTAGTTTGTAGATTTGATACACAAACCACTGTTTTTCGTGGAATCAAGATCCAGAAAGCTGTCTCTGATAAGAGCATTTGTTGACTTGAACCTGAACCCATTCACACAGAAACTTGGCCATATTTTTACGGCAGTAATTGGTCCCTTGGCTAGAGTCATAATAGATTCAGTCTCGGATGATATTAGACGATCGACCTAAATACCAAAGTAGCGATGGTAAGTTATTTGTTTTACAAGTGCAGAAATAAAAAATAATTACCAAGTATCTTACATATGCGCTCAACCAAGAAGGAAAATGGCATCTCATTTCTTGTTCTACTTCTTCGTCTGTTATGTAGGGTCTAACCGACCTCAACTCATCATTATATGTGCTGGAAAATAATGATGCAACTACTAATTAGTAGCATAATACTATCTTATACTATTACATTGAGATGATGTAAACGTGGACGTATTAATTACTTACCCCTCTAGCTTTTCCACTTCATCCTCGTCGCAATTGAGTAATATATACAATTGAGCAGCCCTTAGCTCATCGTCATTCAAATATCTCTTCTTCATTTTTCCCGAAGGCTTTCCGGATGCATTGAATACTTTGAGTATTGTATCATTAGATTTCTTATATGCGTCGTCGTTTCTGGGAGCTTTCGTCCTATTAGTAGCAACATGCGGTTTGAAATACGTCGAGCAAAAGTTTATAATCTCCTCGAGAACATAAGCTTCACAAATAGATCCTTCAACCCGTGCCTTATTTTTCACCTTTCTCTTTAGGTGATTCAGATGACGCTCGAAGGGGTACATCCACCGATAACCGACAGGACCACCAACACGTGCCTCATAGGAAAGATGAATTGGCAAATGCTCCATAGAGTCGAAGAATCCTGGAGGAAACACCTTTTCGAGCTTACATAGTGTTACCGCAATGTCCCTCTCTTGCTTTTCTAGACGATCGACGAGCAACTTAGTACAACAAAGATCTCTGAAGAATATGCTCAGCTCTGTCAATGGGTCCCAAACGACCTGCGGTAAGAATTCCCGAAATGCAATCGGAATTAACCTCTCCATGAATACATGACAATCGTGGCTCTTCATACCTACTAGTTTGTTCTCCTTGAGGTTGACGCATCTTCTCAAGTTCGACACGTACCCGTCTGGAAACTTTAGACCCTGAATCCACCTACAAAGTCTACCTTTATCCTCTTTATCCAGTGAGAAAACTGACTTAGGTTGCTTTAACTTTCCATTCCCCTCCTCTATCAGATGCAATGCAGGACGTCTACATATGTCTTCTAAGTCCAACCTGGCCTTCGGATTATCTTTTGTCTTCCCCTTTACATCCATTACAGTATTAATTATGTTATCAAACACATTCTTCTCGATATGCATGACATCAAGGTTATGTCTGATCAAATTGGTGCTCCAATATGGCAGATCCCAGAATATACTCCTCTTCGTCCAGTTATGGGTGCGACCAAATCCGTCACACTTGTACCCCTTAGCAGGCTCTTCGATAGCACTTGGTAAATCTTTTACCTCTTCCCATATCGTGCATCCGGGCCACCTTGGAGGTGGATTGGCCTTCTCCACAACTCCCGCACGAAAAGCATTTCGATTCCTCCGGTACGGATGATCCTTCGGCAAAAATTATCGATGACAACTCCCGCCATTTAGCGACGTCTAGCGACGTGTTTATAATGAGTCGCTAAATTATATATTATTAGCGACGTTTCTTTTGACGTCGCTAAAATACGTCGCTAATCCCGCTTTTTCTAGTAGTGGAAGTAGGTGCAACGGATCCAATTAGTTTTTGTAGCTCAATGTTTAGTCCGTCGAAGAACTTCTCGGCCTTCTCTTCTTCCGTCGGGATCAATGTTGGGGCGAAGCGACTTAGACGAATGAACTCAGCGTTGTACTCTTCCACCGTCTTAGCATCCTGAGTGAGGTGATTAAACTTGTCCCGAAGTTCTGATCGAGCGACAGCTGGAATGTACATCTCCTGAAAGAGTCTAGAGAACTCTTCCCAAGTGGCTCGGTCTGGTCTGAGCCGTGCCTCCTCGGATAGCCACCAGTGATGTGCATTATCCGTCAACTGCATTCTGACGGCAGTCATCCAACGCTCCTTTGGAAGCTCACCTGCTTCTAATTGATGTTGAGTGTTGGTGAGCCACTCATGAACTTCAGTGGGCTCCTCTTTGCCTGAGAAGGTACGGGGCTTCAGCTGGTGAAAATCAGAAATAGAGTCCGTCGTTGGCCTTCGTGCTGGTAGATTCTCCTGCTCCAGTTCAAGTGCTAGGCTGCGACTCAAAGTCTCTTGTTGAGCTTGCATTATTGCATAGATCATTTGAAACACCTGCTGCCCGTCCATAGCCTGCCCTGGTAGAATTACGGGCATTGGTGGAGTAAATGGCGTCGTTGGTGGAATGCCATCTTGTTGGATTCTCGGGGCATGTTGTTGAGCTGACTGTCCTCCATCCACTGGTGTTACTTCGTCTTCGTTGGTTACCTCAACATCTCGTGGTGACGTTATGGGAGTCTCGTCGTTTGCTCGTGAATCCATAACCCTGCAGCAAAAATAAACAATAAGAGGCGCACAGGAATCAAGGCAGGATGCAAGTCGAGGAGTTAATTCGAAGTCGATATGGATATCAAGAACGTTTCAAGCAAGTGGATGAGATCCTAAAACTTATCCTATCTTATTGCAGGCCTGTTCGGTCCCTAAGTTAAAACCGAACAATTTAGTCGAAGACCTGCATGGGCCACCACAAAAACCATGTCACGCCCCAGTCCCAAAATAATGAGGGATAGGACACGTGGCAATGGCCAGCAGCACGCACCGATGGACAACCCAATTTAATGGATCCATCAGGGCATGCTTAAGCTGTAGTCTAACAGGAATTAGGGCAATTGTTACAAGTCACGGGTTATTCTATTCTCATCCACAACAGATAATCACAGATTAAAAGACAGAGTAATGCAAATAGAAATAACTGTCAAATCTCAATAAATTCCTCGGGAAATAATCCGAGAATATGTCTGGTACAACAAATGCAAATAGACAGGAAATAATCAACTGGAAATAGAAATAACTGACTACATACAGCCATTGCTCAAGAGAAGTCCTCTGGTACGATCTCGTCCTCAGATCCTGGTACAGCTCCTGGAAGTGCTCCTGTACGGTGTATCTCTGGATGGATCTCCTCAACTATACCTGGGAACATCATCCATTCCAGGTCCTCAGGGGACATAGCAAGGTACAGATAATACAAGCCAAAACATAAGCAGTGCAGAAACAAATAAGCAATAGAGTAAACTATGTAACCAGCTAAGTGATATGCAGTATGAGAGCAGCACTAGAAACTCAGGCTGAAACTACTACAAGCTCTGTGTCGGGGAGCCGGTAGCAGTGATATCATGTAGTTGTCTAGCTCAATGGGAGACTACGACGCCGGCATAATATAAAATCAACCTGTAGCCTGTGTGTCTCTCCCCATCCCATGTAATCACGCATATCATGACCATAACGTCTCATGTCCATGTCAGCGGGATTATAGCTAATGCAACAAGTCATAATGTCTATAAGTAAAATATCTCTGTCAAGTCCTGTATCCTATACAGAATCACCATGAATTTCTCAGGGAGACTCTGTCTCATGAATAGTGTCCTGGGTTCTGGAGTACTTGGTAAGACAAGTACGAGCATCATCGGGTCTCGATAACCATCTCTATGTGACGTTACACAACTCCGCGTACGGGGTTGGCACCCGACCAGTAATCAGACGCTAAGTAAAGCCACTCGGCCCTGGGTTTTAATAGTTAAACAGGTTTACATGCATTTAAACAAGATTCCAGGCAAGTTCTATAACAAGAATTACAGCAATTTGGCAAGCTTTCCTTGCCCACTTATGTATAAACGAGTCAAGGAAAATAAGTAGCAAGCTGCAGGGTTTGGCAAGGTACACTTGCCTGTGGTTCCGGCTCTGTCAGTTCTGACTTTAGCGGGATTTGCAGGCGGTACTCCAGTTGCTGAAATAAATATCACCATCAGATCCATAAAATATCAATCAGCCAGAAACGCCTGTCCTTGAGTCCAATTTGGAGACAAGGGCAAAAACGGCAGTTTCGGGTCAAAACGGGGTCCACATGTGGGCCCGCTTTGCACCGAAAAATGCGTCCGAGTCAAAGGTCTCCAAATTCACCAAACTTAGTGTCAACAGGTCAGGAACGATGATACGAACCCAATGGAACTTCCAGAATTGGATTCCGATGAGCCGATCACAAAATCGTCCGTCGAGCAGGGCCTGTGGGGCCCACGACACGCGATTTCGTCAACGTTCTCAGAATCGAACCAAACTTGGGTCACAGGACCAGCGTATCGCTACGAGTCCGATGGCGCAAGTTTCGTTTTAATCCGACGTGTGTACACAAAGTTAGGGTAAAATACAAAAAAGTCGGATACAGGGCGATGTCCGCGGATACGCGTTGATTCCGGTGTGCACGCACATCCGAATCAACTTCTGCGAAATCCCACACGTCCGTATCAACGACGCGCACATATCTGTGAAGACCGCGTGCGACCAAGTCGTCCCGTTTGGCGGGGCGTACCCAGTTCCGGGGTGAATCGGGTCGTTATTTTTTCTGTTTTTGGATCGCGGTGTGCGATCACCACAGGACGCGATGCCCCGAACAGTTTATCCGGGCACCGAGAGGGTCATACAGGCTTCACAACGCAATTTACGAAATCAAAAACAGAGCTACGAGCAAGAAGTTACACGCACCTGAACGGGACCCAAAAAATAGGGCAAAATCCTGTCCGACACGACACAGGACACTGTGTCCTGTGTCCAGTGTCCGTGTCCTAGGGTTCAGGGCTAGGGTTTTCAGGCGGCTGGGCGGCCGGGCGACTGAGGCGGAGGAGCTGGGGCACGCGGCGAAGGCGGAGGGGACCCGGGGCGGCCGGAGGCGCGCTGTGCGGCGCTGGAGGCCGGCCGAGGCGGCGCTGAAGCTGCTGTTGAAGTCGAGAGGAGGAGGGAGGAAGGTGGAGAAGGGGGCGGAGCCCTGCGGCGGTGGCAGCGGAGTAGGAGGGCCGGCGGCGTCGTGGCGGTGGTCTGGGTGGGAGAGGGCGGAGCTGGCCCGGCGGGGAGGGGTGGTTCGAGGCGGTGGAAGGGGAGATTTAAAGGGCTGGGGAGGGGGAGGTTTGGCCGAGAGGGGCGGTCGACGAGGCAGTCATGGCGGCGTAGGACGCGGGCGGGCGGGCGACCCGGGCGGAGCGGCGGGCGGCGCGGCGCCGGACGCGGGCAAGGGGGCTGGGTCGTGGGGGAAAGGGAACCGGGTCGGGTAACAGGCCTCGGGTCGGGTCTGGCGGATCCGACCCGACCCGCTAGGGGACTGGGCCGGGCTCGGGCCCAATGGGCCGGGCCGGGCTCGGGTTTGGTTCTTTATTATTTAAAAATAAATAATTAAATAATTAAATTAATATTAATTAAATAATTAATTTAATAATAATTTTTAGGTGTTTAAAAAATAGGTCCGGGGCCCAATAAATTTCAAAAAAATTACCCTAAGTCCAGTTTTCTATTTTACACCATAAAATATTATTTTCATAATATTGTAATATGTTTATTATCATTTAAAAAATCATTTAATAATTAAAACCCTGTTTTTAATTACAAAAAATTCCCAGAAAATTCCAGAAAATTGTGAAAAATCCAGTTTTAAAAATTTTGAAAAATCAGGGGGTTTACATTAAGATTTGATCATAAAAAAATAAGACAAAGCACAAGACTTGCATAGTAGAAAGTAGACTTACTTGAATGTCATCGTTGGAAACCTAGGCACTGTGCCACTGAAGTTGGTATATGACAAGTTCCTGAAAAGCAAAATTTCAAAGCCCAACACATAATTTTCAACTTCACATGCTCTATATATAAAGAGAAAACTAACTGTAGAGTAGAGTAGATGGCATAGGAACTCACAAAAAATCCAGATATGATGTTTGCCAGAGATAATGGGAATACTCTCGAGTTTTCAGACAATGGGAATACTGCAGAGTTTGCTAGAGACAATGGGAATACTCCACGTCTGATTCTAGGATTAGTGTTGATATGTTGTTGCTCTGCAACAAAGGTATGATGCTTGGACTTCCTCTGTGATCATTAAAAGGAATAAAAATATTTTATATCTATATAGAGGTTGGAAGCATTTGATACCAAAAAACATAAGATACATATATGCTGGATTTGATACCAAAAAATATAAGATACATCATATATATATCTACTGCATTTGATAATGTCAGCTACTACATATATTCAAAAGAAAAAAAAACCTATATTTAGTCAATCAAGTATCACATATACAAAAAGGTATTTTGTAGTTATTCGTTATTAAATTCGAAATTTTTTAAGAAAGAACTTGATTTAATTAACAAATGGAAAGAAAGTACAAATAGTTCCTAGAAGACAATCTAAGTTCAAAATTTTTTTTCTGGGGGGTAACGATGGAGGGTTAGGAGTTTAGCAACTCTCTTTACTCCGTGGACGATCCGATGCAGAAGCTATTCTCTCTCGCTTGAGTGTAGGTTCGCAGATAGCCAGCCTTGTGTATAGATGTGGTACCTTACTATTTATAGTCATCCCTAAACACGCATATGTTGGGCCGCATAGATATTGGAGGGTGCTACGTATCCCTTCGTAACAGGATTCAACTGTAACCGTGAGCAGGTCGAGCTGTCACGTGGGCACTTGTTGGGATTTTTCGTTGCTGAAGATCTGGATAATTTTCGTCCTTTATGGGCGTGACTTGGTCAGATTGACACATAGTTCGCACTTGGTTGGAGAGAATCACTTGTCGTAACAACAAGATTTGATCTTCATGGAGTCTGAAACACATTGTGGCCCGAAACACATGGGACGCATGGACCGTATGGAGTCTGGGACGCATGGGGTCAGAGACACTTGGAACATATGGAGTCTGGGATGCAATGGGACCAGAGGTGCATGGAACGCATAGAGTCTGGGACTCATGGGGCCAGATACGCATGGGACATATGGAGTCTGGGACGCTTGGAGCCAGAGATGCATATAATGCATGGAGTCTGGGACGCATGTGGCCAATTGTGCTGTACATGTTGTCACTACCCCATTTTCAGAGCAGAATATTTTTTATTTTAATTTGGTTAATTGTTTATTTATCATAAATATTTGTATTAATATTTAATTGTTGGTTGTATTATTTTTTATTAGTTATTTTAGTGTTTTGGCTAGCCTGGACCCATGTCAGACCCTAGTGGACCCTTGTCAGACCCAACCAACACCCTTGTCATACTTATTTATTGGCTTAGAATAGTTATTTATATTTTAATTAGTTAGTTAGAGTGATTAGGGATTAATTAGAGTGCATTTGGAACCCCAAACCCAAACCCTATTAGGATGACTTAATTTGGAGGGCATTTTGGTCATTTCAACTAACCCTAACCCTAACCCTAAACCCATTTCCTACTTGGCCGATCATAACCAGCTGTAAACCCCCTGAATTTTCAAAATTATTAAAACTAGGAATTTTTACAATTTTCTGGAATTTTCTGGAAATTTTCTGTAATTAAAATCAATGTTTTAATTATTAAATGACTTTTAATTGTTAATAAATAATATTAAAATGTCATGGAAATAATATTTTTGGGTGTAAAATAAAAAACTGGACTTAGGGTAATTTTTCTGAAATTTATTGGGCCTCAGACCTATTTTTAAATGCCTAAAAACTATTTTTATTTTTTAATTATTTTATTATTATTACTATTATTATTATTATTATTTCTTTTTTTATTTTTTCTTTTTGGGCCCGGCCCGGCCCAGTGGGCCGAAGCCCAACAACCCAGCCCAGCCATCCCTAGCGGGTCGGGCGGGTCCACCCGAACCCGACCCGCCACCCGCAACCGCTCCCCAGCCCTCACCCCGCACGACCCGCGCTAACCCGCGTCCGGCGCCGCCGCCCGCGCCCGCCGCGCCACTTCCCCGCTCTCCCGCGCCCCGCGCGGCCACGACCGCCACGACCCCGCCTCGCTCGGCCTGACCCCCGCCCCTCGCCGCCTATTTAAAGCTCTCGACCAACCCTCTCCGGCCATCCCCATCCCCTCTCCACCGGAACCCTTCCTCCACCGCCCCGCAGAGCTCCGCCCCGACCAGCCCGTCCTCCGCCGCTCCTTTCCCCCCGTGCCCGGCCGACGCCCCGCCGAGCTCCGCCACGACCAGTCCCTTCCTCCTCCTTCTTCTCTTTCCTCCCCCGCCGTCCTCCGCCAGCAACCGCCCCCTCGAGGGTTTATTAAGCAGCAGCCGCGGTAGCATTAATAGGGCATTTAATGACAATTCTGTTATTAAATGCAGTGGGCGGGTTTATTAAGCAACAGTTTTCGCGACAGTTTCTGTGACAGTTTGAACTGTCATCAATCCGAGTCAGCAGTGGTTTATATATAGAGTTTCTGCGACAGATTTTCTGTGACTGTTGAGACTGTCACTATAAGCTGTTTTATTTAATTTATATTTTTAGCTCACTATTTTCAGTGACATTTTGGCAGATTTAATTTATATTTTATATATTATATTTGTATATATATATGTATATATATATGTGTTTTTGTGAGGTATAATACTAATAATAATATATTATTTTATTTGTATAATATTAGTTTGTATATACATTATTTAGAGTGTGCATTAATTGTATTATTAGTATACTTTGTGTGGGTATCAATTGGGATCTAATTTTGATTCCTAAATTGTTGTATTTTATTTCTATATTATTTATATAGATTTCTTGTGAGGTTGACCTTGGTTTGACCATGTTTGACTTTAGTTGACTTTAGAGTTGACCATAGTTGACTTTTGACTTAGGATTTATTTATTGACCTAGAAGTTGACTAGTTTGACTTGTTCTCTTTCCGGGACCTTGTATTAATGTGGTATTCCATATCTAGGTCTTCGAGGTACCGAGTCAGACATCTGTGAGACTGTTCTTTGGACTTCAGGCGAGTACATTCTCTGATAGTTTCTCATTTATGATATCCTCTATGTTCGTTGTATCTAGTGTAGATATACATGTTTCTCTTGACACTATGGTTACACGGATTGGTATATCCGGATCTCGTCATGAGATGTTATTCCTTGGTATATGGTGTATATGGTGCAAGTATTGTTTCATTGGTTATCTTGTACATGTACAGACACCGATTTTCGGGAGGAGTCGCTCTCTTCTTGGGGAATCTAGTGCCATAGCATACCGTAGTTGGATCTATTATACCAGTTGGGGGTGGGGAGTATTAGTATAGATATGTGATTAAATCCCTATTGAATAAAGTATTGGTGAGCGAATAGTGTTGATCATGCACTGCACGTATGATTAGCCAGGCCGCATTGTATCTTGCCCAAGCCGATCACATGTTAAGCTAGTACTCACACACTTAGTCATTAGTATTATTGTTTCATTGGCATATTGTTTATTATTGTATTTCTTTCCAGTATTTACTTATTGTCTATATACCTCTTGTATCTATTTTGTGCATCTTGTTTATCCATAGCTATTTACTGTTACATAGTTTTTATCATGGATGAGAACTGCTGTTAGAGATGTACTCTGCTCCTTTCCTGACTGGATATATTTTTCTAGATGACACTGAGGAGTACCCTACCTATTATGGACCCCAGGATGTTGTGGGTTTAGATTCGGAGACCCTGGCTCAAGAGGGACTTATCCCAACTGAGACAGTTGACCCTGGAGTGTAGCTTTGTAGTATGATAGTATTCTTTTGTACTGGATTTGTCTCCAGCTTATTTTGTTACTCTTCAGACTCATTGATGTATTATTTTAAACTCATGAGTTGTATGATGACTATTCTATTCTTATCTGTTTCGTGCTCATTCTATCTTAGTTCTGTGATTGAGTATTCTATCATTATTGGTGGTTCATTACTTTAGATAGACTATCTAGACAGCGTTCTACCGCTGATTCTGCGGCGTAGGCTGGGCGTTGTTTTCGACTAGTATCCTTACATCGGGTACGGGTCGTGACACGTTTTTGGTGGTAGCCCATGCAGGTCTAGCTTCACAAGTATATGATGTCGTGGTAGTGCGACAACTTAGTTGTACTACTGCGAGCCTGCGATAGGATATAGGATATAGGCTGAGATACTCAATCACATCTAGGAAAATTCTTTTGATTCAACTATTCTCCTTTGACATTGATACTTGATCCCTTAAACTGTCCTTTCCTTGATGTCTTACATCTTGTGCCATATAGATTCTTATTCCGTCTTTTTATGAGACATACTCGGAGATACTTGCGGAGGCACGCAAGGTTGAGCGGGATCTGGATTTGAAGACCAAGAGAGACCGTGATTCTTTTCTGGGGGCCAACGGCAGTGCAGTATCTGCCAAACATCCTCATTTCCAGTCCAGACCTTTCCAGCAGCCACAGCAGAACCAGACTCCAACTAGAGCACCTTTTCACCAGGCACCTCAGCAGTAGAGACAGTTACAACAAGCTACATGCAACTTCTGCAAGAAGCCTGGCCACATCTGGAAAGTTTGCAGGAGGAGGCTAGGAGTTTGTTTGTATTGTGGTACTGAAGGGCATCAATCAAGGGAGTGTCCTCGTCGTACAGTTCAGGGAGCAGCTCCAGCTCCGAGGACACAGACGAGACCACCTGCAGCACAGCCGAGGGGACCGCTTCCGACACAGCAGCAGCGTTTTGTCCAGCATCAACAGCAGGAAGGTGCTCGACAGGGACGAGCGTTTGCTATGACCGTCGAAGAGGAGGAACCCACCGGAGATGTCATCGCAGGTTCTATTCTTCTTGATTCCATTCCAGCTTTAGCTTTGTTTGATAGTGGTACTTCCCATAGTTTTGTATCTGTTTCTTTTGCTCTGAAGCATGGTTTGGTAGCTGAGTCTTTGCTTAGGACTTGCAAGATCATGACCGGGGGAGGCATTATCCTGGTTAATGATATTTGCAAGGATCGGAGAGTTACTCTGGGAGGCCGGGAGTTGAGTGCGTGTCTACTTGTAATGCCACTTCCGAGCTACGATATTGTACTTGGGATGGATTGGTTGAGTAGGCACCGTGCTAGCATAGACTGTAGAGGAGGTAGAGTTTTGTTTGGTTCGCCAGGAGAGCCAGAGTTTGAGTTTGCTAGAGGAGCTGCGGAGCAGGGAGAAGGCATTATTTGTGGAGCTATAGTGGAAGACAAGGAGTTGTCGCATCCGTTGATAGCAGAATTCTTGGATGTGTTTCCTGAGAAATTGCCAGGATTGCCACCAGATCGAGATGTTGAATTTTCTATAGACTTGGTGCCAGGTGCAGAACCAATTTCGCAGCATGTCTATAGAGTAAACAACAGCGAGCTGGTCGAGTTGAAGAAGCAGATGGAAGAATTGCAGGATAAGGGGTTTATCAGATCGAGTTCTTCACCATGGGGAGCCCCGGTATTGTTTGTACCAAAGAAGGATGGATCGGTGCGCATGTGCATCGATTACAGGGCTTTGAATAATCTTACTATCAAGAATAAGTATCCTTTGCCACGGATTGATGATCTGTTTGATCAGTTGAGTGGTGCGAAGGTATTTTCTAAGATAGATTTGAGATCAGGCTACCATCAGGTGAAGGTGAAGCCGGAGGACATACCAAAGACTGCTTTTAGAACTCGGTATGGTCAGTACGAGTTTATGGTGATGCCGTTTGGTTTGACTAATGCACCGGCGGTATTTATGAACTTGATGAACAAGGTGTTCCACCAGTACCTTGACAAGTTCGTGGTGGTGTTCATCGACGACATACTCATATACTCGAGGACACCGGAGGAGCATGAGGAGTATTTGAGGATTGTGTTGGATGTGCTGAGGAAGGAGAAGTTGTATGGGAAGTTGTCCAAATGTGAGTTTTTCTTGGACAAGGTAGAATTCTTGGGGCATGTTGTGACTGGTAATGGTATTTTCAGTGGATCCGAAGAAGATTTCAGCAGTGGAATCTTGGAAGACTCCGAGTTCGGTAGTAGAGATCATGTCACGACCCGCACCCAGAAATTCGGGCACGAGTGCGTGGGTACGTCCAGCCTACGCCGCAGAATCGGCGGTAGTACGCTGTCTAGGTCAAATCCAGATTTACTAACTAGCTCATTCACAAATAATATAGGCAAGATAATAATGAGAAATGAAACTTAAGATTGCAACTGAAATAAATGTGACAACAGATCCAAATATTTTAGTACAGGAATCAGAATGAAATCGGGGACAAACCCGATTGCTAAGATAAAGAGCAAAACTAAGATAACTACTGCTAACTACTCAGCAGGAGTAGCTTCCTGTGCGGGAACTGGCTCTGCAACTGTATCACCTGCTGCCTCATAGGGGCCATAATAGGTGGGGGCAAGGTTCTCATCATCGCCTAAACAACAGATCCAGTCAGGAAAGGAGCAAAGTACACAGTGCACAACAAGATTAAACTAAATATTTTATGACAATTAAATATTGGATATCATGTTGAGAAACAGCATTAGCAGAACATTATTATCTCAGAGTTAGCTGTAAACAGGAATATGAGAAACAGAAATAAATGAAACAGGAAATGAAACTACAATAGCCAGCAAGAAATATAACATGACCAGAACTATCTGTGTGAACTTGTGTTTGTTTTTAGAATACATAGTTGGCATGTAGGGATTTATAAGGCTAATCCGGCCGTCATAAACGGCTATTAGACAATATAATCGAGATCCGGCTGATGGACAGTCGTGTACCAACAGCTATTAGACAATCCAGGGGAAAGGGTAAACTACATGCCTCCTTAGTATTCTCCCACCCGACACGAAAACAAGACATGAACTCCAGTATTCAAGACATGAAAATCCAGTGTTCTAACACTACGTGTAATCATCCAATGATGCTAGTAGAGCAAGGAGTTAATTATCACAATATAAAGAATAAACTTGAAGTGCAGGTACTTGCCTGTTGTTTGGATCCGATTAATAGTTCTTCGAGAAAATATCCAGAGATGAGTCCAAATGCTGAAATAGACATTACCATCACGCTCAGAAGATATCAAATAGCTAGAAATGCCTGTCCTTGGGTCCAATTTGGAGACAAGGGCAAAAACGACAGTTTTGGGTCAAAACGGGGTCCGCCGTTGGGCCCGCTTTGCACCGAAAAACGTATCCGGATCAAAGGTCTCCAAATTCACCAAACTTAGTGTCAACAGGTCAGGAACGCTGATACGAACCCAACGAAACTTCCAGATTTGGATTCCGATGAGCCGAACACAAAATCGCCCGTCGAGTGGGGCCTGTGGGGCCCACGACACGCGATTTCGTCAACGTTCTCAGAATCGAACCAAACTTGACTCACAGGACCAGCGTATCGCTACGAGTCCGATGGCGCAAGTTTCGTCTCGATCTGACGAGTGTGCACGAAGTTAGGGTGAATTGCCGAAAAGGCGGATACGGGGCGGTGTCCGCGGATACGCGTTGATTCCGGTGTGCACGCACACCCGAATCAGCTTCCACGAAAACTCACACGTCCGTATCGACGATGCGTACGTATCTGTGAAGACCGCACGCGACCAAGTCATCCCGTTTGACGGGGCGCACTCAGTTCCGGGGTGAAACAGGGTATGGTTTTTTCCTTTTTTGGATCGCGGTGTGCGATCACCACAGGACGCGATGCCCCGAACAGTTTATCCGGACACCGAGAGGGTCATACAGGCTTCACAACGCAATTTGCGGAATCGAAAATAGAGCTACGAGGCGAAAGTTACACGTACCTGAACAGGGCTCGAGAAATAGGGAAACTTCGTGTCCGTGTCGTGTCCGACACGACACGACGAATTTGGGAATTAGGGTTAGGGCTTGCTTCTGCCGTGTCCTGGCTGGCCGGACTCGGGCGGCTGGACTCGGGGACACGCGGCGGCCGGCTCTGGCACCGAGGGCGAGGGGTCAGGGCGGTCCCGGCCGTGGGGTAACGCCGGTCGAAGGCGGACGGAGCTGCGGTGAGTTGGGGGCCCGACGTCGGCTGAAGGGCGAGGAGGAAGGAGGAGACGAGGGAGGAGGCTGGGGCGAAGTCGTCCGGCGGCGAGGCGGCCGACGGAGACGGCTGCGGTGGCGGTGGGTGTTTAGGGTTCCGGTAGGGGGGTTCGAGTTGGCCGGGGGGGGTTCTCGGGGGCTTTTTAAAGGGGAGGAAGGGCGGGGCTGACGCGGAGAAGGCGGAGGAGAGGGGACGACGTGGGGGGGGGGTGCTGGCCGGGCGGAGCGGGGATTCCGACGACGTGGCCGGAGGGGAAGGCGGCGGAGGAAACGGTCAGCAGTCGTGGGCTCGCGCGGGTCTGGGGGAGAAACGGGTCTGCGGGCGGGTCGGGTTCGGTCGGGCGGACCCGACCCGACCCGATAGGGTGGGCTGGGCCGACGAAGCTGGCTGGGCCGGAGGCTAACGGGCCGGTCCACTGGGCCGGGCCAGCCCAAGGAAAAGAATAAAAAAAATAATAATAATAATAATAAATATATATAGTTTAATTAATTAATTAATTAATAAAAATAGTTTTGAGGTATTTAAAAATAGGTCTGAGGCCCAGAAAAAAATCCAGAAAAATTACCCTAAGTCCAGTTTTTCATTTTACACCCAAAAATATTATTTTCATAATATTTTAATGTTGTTTATTATCAATTAAAAATCATGTAATAATTCAAAACCCTGATTTTAATTTCAGAAAATTCTCAGAAAATTCCAGAAAATTGTGAAAAATCCTAATTTTAATATTTTAAAAAAATTAGGGGCTTACAGATCAGGAGTTTCTTGGGATTGGCAGGCTACTACAGGAAGTTTGTGCAAGATTTTTTGAGGATTGCCGAGCCGATGACCAGACTCACAAGGAAGGATGTGGAGTTTGTTTGGACGGAGGATTGCCAGATTTCTTTTGAAGAGTTGAAGAAGAGGTTGACGTCTGCTCCTATTTTGACGTTGCCATCAGGGTCCGGAGGTTTCACTATTTATAGTGATGCATCGGGAAAGGGTTTAGGTTGTGTTCTTCAGCAGCATGGGAAAGTGATTGCCTATGCATCCAGGCAATTGCGTCCTCATAAAAAGAACTATCCTACCCATGATTTGGAGTTGGCAGCCGTCATCTTCGCTCTGAAGTTGTGGAAACATTATTTGTACGGAGAGCGTGTGGAGATCTTCACAGACCACAAAAGCTTGAAGTACGTTTTCACGCAGAAGGAGTTGAACATGAGGCAGCGTCGGTGGTTGGAACTGATGAAGGATTTTGATATCTCTTTACAATATTATCCTGGGAAAGCCAATGTAGTTGCCGATGCTTTGAGCAGGTATCCGGTAGCTATGTTCTTAACGCAGGATCGATATTTGTTGGAGGACTTGGAGAGCTTGGACATTGAGGTGATTGTTCCTGGTGGTGCTATGCAGATGTGGGGATTGCAGATACACTCAGATTTGATGGACAGGATCAAGGCAGCACAGTATGATGATGTATCTTTGAGGAGTATCAGAGCTCAAGTGAGGGCAGGATTGGAGGATGATTTTACTATTGCAGAGGATGGATCTTTGAGGCATGGAGTTAGATTGTGTGTGCCTAGTGGGGAGTTGCGCGAGGAGGTGTTGCAGGAAGCGCATCGCTCTCAGTATTCCATACATCCAGGTGCTAACAAGATGTATCGAAATATGCGAGAGAGTGTGTGGTGGTATGGCATGAAGAGGGAAGTGGCACAGTTTGTATCCAGATGCTTAGTGTGCCAGCAGATGAAAGCCGAGAGGCAGAGGCCAGGAGGTTTACTTCAGCCATTACCCATTCCAGAGTGGAAGTGGGAACACATTACTATGGATTTTGTGTCCGGACTTCCACGATCTCCAGGAGGGAAAGACGCGATTTGGGTCATTGTTGATAGGTTGACCAAGTCGGCCCACTTTTTGCCTTTCAAGGTGGGTTTGTCTACGGAGAAGCTGGCAGAGATGTATGTGAGGTAGATCGTTAGGATACATGGAGTTCCCGTCAGCATAGTCTCAGATCGGGATAGTCGTTTTACTTCTTATTTCTGGAGGAGTTTGTAGGAGAGTTTGGGCACTCAGCTCAAGTTCAGTACTGCATATCATCTCCAGACAGATGGGCAGTCTGAGCGGACTATCCAGACTCTCGAGGATATGTTGCGCACTTGTGTACTAGATTTCGGGGGTTCTTGGGAGGACCATCTCCATTTGGTAGAGTTTGCTTACAACAACAGTTACCAGGCCAGTATAGAGATGTCACCTTTTGAAGCTCTATATGGTCGGAGGTGTCGTACTCCTTTGTCTTGGGACGATGTTGGAGAGAGAGTTTTGCTTGGGCCAGAGATGGTTGTGGATGCAGCGGAGAAGGTTCAGTTGATCAGAGACAGACTTCGAGTGGCGCAGGACAGACAGCGGCATTGGACCGATAGCCATCGAAGACCTTTGGAGTTTGAGGTATAGTTTAGATTTTGTTTGTGCTTGTTCTTGTTTGATTATAGATTAAGTTCTTAAGATGGTGTTTTGTTCTAGGTGGGTGGTTTGGTGTTTCTGAGGATTTCTCCGACACGAGGCACGATTCGCTTCGGTGGAGGCGGAAAGCTTAGTCCGCGATTCATCGGACCTTTCACTATTCTAGAGAGGGTCGGTGCAGTTGCTTATAGACTAGACTTGCCACCTGTATTGGAGGGAGTGCACAACATGTTTCATGTGTCACAGTTGAGACGATACGTGGCAGATCCTAGTCATGTATTGGATCACTCAGAGATAGAGGTGGGTCCTACTCTTAGCTATCCAGAGCAGCCAGTTGAGATTCTGGATCGGAGAGAGAAGGTGCTGAGGAACCAGACTATTCCTTTGGTACGCGTCGCATGGAGGCATCACTCTCCGGGGAAGTCTACCTGGGAGAGAGAGGATGACATGCGAGAGCGTTATCCATATTTGTTTGTACCTTGAGGTATGTTATTTTCTAGTTATGTTATGTTCATTAGTTAATTGTGATTCTTTAGTTCTGTTCTGTGATTTTCTGGGGGTAGTTTTCATCTTTAAATTTCGAGGACGAAATTATTTTAAGGAGGGTAGACTTGTCACTACCACATTTTAGGAAAAAGGATATTTTAGTAATTTTCTATTTAAATAAATATTGTGCATGGTAAATAATTTTTGTTGTATTATTTAATTGTTGTTGGATGTTATTTAATTATTTTGGACTTATTTTAGTGGACCCAACTAGTTTAGTTTGGACCCATGGACCAACATGAATTAAATAGTTAGACTTGGCCCATTTAGGAAGCCCATAGTTAAGGAGATGGATTAAATTAATTAAGTGATTAGACTAGAAGCTTCCTTCCTTAATTATTTCTTCATGAGAGGCCCCAAGGGGTACATTGGACATTTTACAATTTCTTGGGGAAGGGGGCATGGCCGGCCTATATTAGAGGGGGGGAAATTCTCTCTCCTCTCATTCTCATTCCAAATCTAGATCTAGAATTTTCCACTCCCAAATTCCCTCCATTTCCATACCAAATTTATCCCAAATTTATTCCAAATTCTTCCCAATTCACCATTAGAAAGTTGAGAAGTAAGGATCTAGAAGGAGGAAGCAAGGATCTACAAAGAGGAGCAAGGATCTACAATTTGGAAGCAAGTTCATCTCAATTGGAGGTTTCATTAGGAATCCATCTCCCAATAGATATAATTCAGTTTTTTTCCATTAAAATAGCTTCTAAATCTGAGATTTAATCATGTAAAATCAACCCATATGTATGTACTACCCATAGGACTTTGTTTTGTGTTCATAGGAGACCCATGGAGAAAGTTATGGTGCTTTTTGTGTCAATTTTATTGGAATTCCAAATTTATATTTTGTTGTGTGTGCCAATTGATCCTATAGATCAATTGGGCATGTGATTATGTGTTTGGGGCTTGTATCGTGTCCATATTTGGGTACATGTGGTTCGTATCCCAACTATTTGGTGATACGTGTCATTTTGGGGGTTTTTCCTCCGACACGGGACTTTGAACATGTCGTATTTTGACACGGACACATAGATCTACTTTTGACACTTTGATTTATTCATAAATATTATTTGTAACTTGTTTGTGTCCTTCGGGGTGCAATTGGTTGTGTGTTGGACTCGTGTCACATGCGTATCCTAGATCTAGTGGGATACGGTGTGATACTCTCCAATTTGGTGTGTTTATGTGTAGATCTAATTATTTATACTTTAAATTCTTTATTTATAATTAGTAAATATATATAGATATTATATATTATTTTAGTGTATTTATTATGGTATTTATTGTAGCATAGATCTATAGATATTTTTATGTGTTCTAATATGGTGTATAAATATATGTATGTAGCTTTCTTGCATGCAATTATATAGGTACTTATATGTTAATAACATAAATTATACATAAATGTTTTATAAAATATATTTATGTGTTTAAATGTGTAATTATATTATTTATAATTATTATATATTTAATTGGTATATTAATGAATGTATTTTTATGTGTGCTTCTAGCCATGTAAAATACGTACATTAATATGTGCATGTGTTTTGTAACTATTAGTATTTAATTATGTAAGTTTATGTGTATATATATATATATATATATATATATATATATATATATATATATATATATATATATATATATATATATATATATATATATATATATATATATATAAGTATATATATTTATTAAATTGTTTTATATATGTATATATATATATATATATATATATATATATATATATATATATATATATATATATATTTATTTATATTGATTTATAGTTATTAATATATAGATTATATATATATATAGCTTTGGCGACAGGGCATTTAATGACAGAATCCTGTCATTAAAATAGCAGCCGCTGTAGCATTAATAGGGCATTTAATGACAGTTCTGTCATTAAATGCAGTGGGCGAGTTTATTAAGCAGCAGTTTTCGCAACAGTTTCTGTGACAGTTTGAACTGTCATTAATCCGAGTCAGCAGTGGTTTATATATAGAGTTTCTGCGACAGATTTTCTGTGACAGTTGAGACTGTCACTATAAGCTGTTTTATTTAATTTGTATTTTTAGCTCACTGTTTTCAGTGACGTTTTGGCAGATTTAATTTATATTTTATATATTATATTTGTATATATATATATATATATGTATATATATATGTGTTTTTGTGAGGTATAATACTAATAATAATATATTATTTTATTTGTATAATATTAGTTTGTATATATATTATTTAGAGTGTGCATTAATTGTATTATTAGTATACTTTGTGTGGGTATCAATTGGGATCTAATTTTGATTCCTAAATTATTGTATTTTATTTCTATATTATTTCTATAGATTTTTTGTGAGGTTGACCTTGGTTTGACCATGTTTGACTTTAGTTGACTTTAGAGTTTACCATAGTTGACTTTTGACTTAGGATTTATTTATTGACCTAGAAGTTGACTAGTTTGACTTGTTCTCTTTCCGGGACCTTGTATTAATGTGGTATTCCATATCTAGGTCTTCGAGGTACCGAGTCAGACATCTGTGAGACTGTTCTTTGGACTTCAGGCGAGTACATTCTCTGATAGTTTCTCATTTATGATATCCTCTATGTTCGTTGTATCTAGTGTAGATATACATGTTTCTCTTGACACTATGGTTACACGGATTGGTATATCTGGATCTCGTCATGAGATGTTATTCCTTGGTATATGGTGTATATGGTGCAAGTATTGTTTCATTGGTTATCTTGTACATGTACAGACACCGATTTTCGGGAGGAGTTGCTCTCTTCTTGGGGAATCTAGTGCCATAGCATACCGTGGTTGGATCTATTATACCAGTTGGGGGTGGGGAGTATTAGTATAGATATGTGATCAAATCCCTATTGAATAAAGTATTGGTAAGCGAATAGTGTTGATCATGTACTGCACGTATGATTAGCCAGGCCGCATTGTATCTTGCCCAAGCCGATCACATGTTAAGCTAGTACTCACACACTTAGTCATTAGTATTATTGTTTCATTGGCATATTGTTCATTATTGTATTTCTTTCCAGTATTTACTTATTGTCTATATACCTCTTGTATCTATTTTGTGCATCTTGTTTATCCACAGCTATTTACTGTTACATAGTTTTTATCATGGATTAGAACTGCTGTTAGAGATGTACTCTGCTCCTTTCCTGACTGGATATATTTTTCCAGATGACACTGAGGAGTACCTTACCTATTATGGACCCCTGGATGTTGTGGGTTTAGATTCGGAGACCCTGGCTCAAGAGGGACTTATCCCAACTGAGACAGTTGACCCTGGAGTATAGCTTTGTAGTATGATAGTATTCTTTTGTACTGTATTTGTCTCCAGCTTATTTTGTTACTCTTCAGACCCATTGATGTATTATTTTAAACTCATGAGTTGTATGATGACTATTCTATTCTTATCTGTTTCGTGCTCATTCTATCTTAGTTCTGTGATTGAGTATTCTATCATTATTGGTGGTTCATTACTTTAGATAGACTATCTAGACAGCGTTCTACCGCCGATTCTGCGGCGTAGGCTGGGCGTTATTTCCGACTAGTATCCTTACATCGGGTACGGGTCATGACAAGGAGCCAGTTCCCACCCAGGAGACTACTTCTACAGAGTAGTTAGCAGTAGCTTTTATTTATGCTCTTTTATCTTAGTAATCGGGTTTGTCCCCGATTTCATTTCTGGTTTCTGTATTAAACATTTGAGCTGTTGTCACATTTATTTCATTTGAAATCTCAGCATTTTTTTCCTGTTATTATCTTTGCCTATTTCATTATTTGTGAATGAGCTAGATTAGTTAACCGTGGATATGACCTAGACAGCGTACTACCGCCGACTCTGCGGCGTAGGCTGGACGTACCCACGTACTCGTGCCCGAATTTCCGGGTGTGGGTCGTGACACCAGCACCCTCCCCCATTCCCTTCATTTTATTTCTTCTTCTTCTTCTCCATTTCCACTCTCCACTCTTTTCTTCTTCTTTCCTTCTTCCAATTCCTACAATTTTAAGTAAGTTCTTCACTTTCTTCTCTTCCTTTTTCTATTTCTTCCATCAATGCAAACCCTAAACCTTCACTTTCCCCTAACCTAGGTGTGTAGAGTTTAGATTTGGTGTTGGAGCTTGGGTTGGAGGCTTGGAGGCTTGGTATGGTGAATTTGGGACTTTTTAGAGACTTTGGCCTTGGTATTCCAACTCCTAAGAGGTAAATCCTAATTTCTCCCCTTGTGATTACTCTAATATAGTGTAATTAGTAGTTTATAACCTTTCTAGACCTTAGGGCTATCCATGGTAG